>OX453086.1:4030811-4467201 GCA_949699795.1 Spicauda simplicius | reverse complement strand
TAATGTTTCTTGGGCGTATTACACAAACACACCTTTTATTTGTTATCGAGGGGGAAACCTTCAAAAGGTACCCGCCTCCGTGGTAGCAACGCTGAGTTATGTGGGATTTTTACCTCACTAAAACCCCCACGATGGCCGTCTTCAGCGCTAAGTAGAGGACTCCGGGATCTCCAACGGAACACAGCCCGAGTCCTTCGAGCGCAATGCCCGAGACGAGCTGCTCGGAAATCGGACGAATATGTAAGGACATATTCGTCCGATTTCCGAGCAGCTCGTCTCGATCCGTGCGAGCTTCGTACTGTCGTATCATATACATACACGTTAAGCGAATGCTAGGCCGCGCTACATGGTAGGCGGAGTGAGGTTGTTAGGTTTTTTCGTTACGGAATTTCTTAATTCGGTCGCCGTGCTTAAAGCCCGCGATAAAAACTATGCCATAGCTTAATAAATGCATACATATATTCATCTATAGTCTCGAAAAACACTCCGTCTCGCAGTTAGGTAAAAACATCTTTACCGCCCTAGAAAGTGCTTACAACATAAACTCTAGATATAAACTGAGGTAGATAAGATAAACCCTAGATTAAGCAATTCGCGTCAACGCAAGAAACGCTAACGGCGAAATACTGGCGCGAAAGTAGGTCAATTACGAGCTTACTTATCATGTAACAGTGGTTCCCAACCGGTGGTCCGACCACTGATGGTCCCTGGAAGCAAAGGTTGGGAAACACTGATGTAACTGAAGTAATCTTACTTTGCTTATAGTAACATAAATTTAAACTTTACATTTAGTGTACTCAACATTGATAGCCTAGTAAATAGAGCAGTGATAGCCTAATGGTTGTAACTTGCCATCTCAATCGGGAGGTCCGAGGTTCAAACCCAGGCACGCACTAAAATTATCTGCTTATTAGAAATTAATTATCACTGCTTTTCGGTGAAGGAAAACATCGTGAGGAAACCTACAGATCCGAGAGTTCTATAAAAAAAAAGTTCTCGGAGGTGTGTGAAGTCTACCATTTCGCACTTGAACAGCGCGGTGGACTATGGCCTAAAATTCTCTCATTCTGAGAAAAGACCCGTGCCCAGTAGTGGGACAGTAATTGGTTGACAAAATACTAAACATTATTTAACCATGGTCACAGAATTTCTTAAGAAATTTACATAAAAACCGTTTCCACCCCAGAATTTTCAAACACCTACAATCAAAAAACGAAAAGGCAACAGTTTACGAAATTGAACACGACTCAAAAAGTCCGGATGCAGATTTAAAAATAAAATCGTAAGGCCGCCGCTTGAACAAAGAAAAGAAAAGAAAAGTGAATTTTGAACTCGGGCCGCGGGGCCTAAAGTTAGTTTTCGCTTTGGAATAAATTGGAAACTCCGTGCATTTTGGTCGTAAGAAAAAGAAAACGCTTTTTACACTCATAGCCCCATAGTAGAATTTTCCTGTGTCGTGGGTGCCATGGACACACATAAAGACGAAGACACAAACACCCAGACCCAGAACAAGAATCTAAACTCATCATTCAGATACCTGTCTGGCTGGAAATTGAACCCGGGAGCCACTGCGTGTCAGATCGGTATGGTAACCGCTGCGCCACGCGAGTCGTCTTTAAAATAAATTGGAAACTCCGTTCTGGCATTTTGGTCGTATGAAAGGATTTCTCGTTTTTTATAAAATATAAGAAGCATGCAGTCCACTTGGTAGTAATTGCTTGAGACGTTTGAAATAGATTCCAAATGGAATATATCGACGGTAATAGTATATGAATAGTGAAGAGCAGTGATAGCCTAATGGTTGAAACTTGCCCTCTCGATCGGGAGGTCCGAGGTTCAAACCCAGGCCACCACTGATTTATGTCCGTATTATACATTAATTATCACTGCTTTTCGGTGAAGGAAAACATCGTGAGGAAACCTACACACCCGAGAGTTCTTTAAAAAAAAAGTTCTCAAAGGTGTTTTTATGTATAATGCACGGATAATCTAGTGGAGAAACACTGATAATTTTAGATTTTTGAGTTTTAGGCGGAACGATGTTTGCCGGGTCAACTAGTCCATATACTACGTCGTCAACCCATTATTGGCCCACTGCTGGGCACGGGTCTTCTCTCAGAATGAGAGAGTTTAGGCCATAGTCCACCGCGCTGGCCAAGTGCGAATCGGTGGAAAACTTCTTCATATTATTTGTTTATTCTTATCTTTGAACCCAAAAACATTATTTTAATATAAATAGTCACACCAAACTTTATTCAGTTATCATTCCTGAACTTCCAACTACTGAAAGATGAACAAGGTTTTAGGTTTTCACTAAAAGTTAAAGTAATTTGTTATTTTTTCGCCAACTGGGAATAAGCGTCGAAGGCTTTCACGGAGTTTTTTGCAAACATATTCCCAATTTAAAAGGGCAAACTAACTTTTTTCATGATCCTGATCAAATAGCCCGAACCCTTTGAATTTATGAGTGGCTGACTTTTATGTCAGCGCTGTTATTCGAAGGATTTTGGATTCGAATCCTGGTTACATAAAGCTCTTTTTTGACGTGACGACGTCTTATAATTCGATGGAGCCGGCTGCACGCACCAAAAAACATGACTCATGCGGCGTTACCTCGCTCTGAAGCGTTCCTTTTAAGGCTTGAAGTGCAAGCGAGAGCGCGGAATGAGACAATGAGGCGCAATCGGCCTCCGCGTTCGACAGCGTTTGACATCTGTCTCTCTCCTACTTGAGTGAGCGATGCGTCCGCGTGGACAATTGATCAATTAATGGAATTATAATACCACATAAGTGGTCACTGCTGTTTAGACATTTCAACAACTTCAGCAACTTCGTATAGAACAGGAGTTCTATTTGAAGCCGTTGACGCGTTGCTACTCCTACGGACTAATATTCGCCTTATATGGAAGTGATTCGGCAACCACACCACACCACCGAAACGCAAAACCTGCTTCAGTTTTACCCCTCATTTTTAAGCCATTGCATAGCTTTTATCGCTGGCTTTGAGTGCGGCGACCGAATCAACAAATTCCGTAACGAAAAAACCTAACACACTCCACTTCGCCTACCGTGTAGCGTGTGTTTGGAATGAACTTCCTTCTAAGGTATTCCTGGAACGCTATGACATGGGGTCTTCAAGGAAAGTGCAAAAAGACCTCCCCGAAAAAGCCTGCGATGCATTAGCGTCTCCTCTGGTGTTGCAAATGTCCATAGGCGACGGTGACTACTTTCCATCAGGTAGCCCGTCTGCCATATCGACTACCTTCATAAGTTTTCTCTTTTATAAAAAGTATTCTAAGTTCATCCGCATAAAAATGTACAAAAAGTCAAAGACAGAAATGCTTTCATGCGACAAATGTGTAAGAACGGAGTTTTCAATTTACTTTAAAGCGAAAACTAACTTTAGGCCCCGCGGCCCGAGTTCAAAATTCACTTTTCTTTTCTTTTCTTTTCTTTGTTCAAGCGGCTGCGGCCTTACGATTTCATTTTTAAATCTGCATCCGGACTTTTTTGAGTCAAGTTCAATTCTCAAACTGTTTCCTTTTCGTTTTATTGCTGGCGGTCTCGTTTTGAAAAATTCTGAGATGAGAGAATTTTTAGAGTTCTAGAAAATTCTGCTTTAAATGGACGTGTTTAAAAAAATCTCGTATAGTTAGTAATATTCATTTTAACAGGCAAGAGACTGTAACGGTCTTGTAGAATTTACGTGCAACACCCCTAAAGAAATACCACCCGTGTGACGGAGTGGTTAGATATAACCACTCCGTCACACGGGTGGTATTTCTTATACCACCCGGTATAGGTTAGACATGCAGGTTCTGGGTTCGATCACTGTTCAGTCAAATAGTCATCAACCCATGATTGTTCCACTGCTGGACACGGGGCTTCTCTCCACAGTCCACCGCGCTGGCCCAGTGCGAATTGGTGGACTTCACACACCTCCGAGAACTTTTTTTTAAGAACTCTCGCGTGTGTACGATTCCACGCGAAGTTTTCATTCACTAAAAAGTGATAATTAATTAATACGCACATAATTTTAGAAAAATTAATGGTTGAACGCCTGGGTTTGAACCGCGGACCTCCCGATCGAGAGGGCAAGTTTCAACCTTTAGGCTATCACTGCTCTCGTTCAGTCATATATATATGACAAATTAAATATTTTGGCTTGGGTTTCGTTGTTTGCGTATTTACTTTTGTGTGATCATGGCTACTTTATAAGTCCATGTAATAATTATCTATATAAAATGTGTAATGCTCGTTTTTATTAGCTTTTTATTAGCTTCACCGGTGTTAGCGATAGGGAGTGAATTAAAAGAAACCGCGACACTGCTTTGAACTTGAGGGGGCTCCGGAGGGCGTATTGCGAAGAGACGGTTCAGTCGCGCTCGAGAACAAAAACAAAAGCCAAAATTTTTTCTGGAAAAATTTTAAATATTGTCACCGCTGTAACGCTTCTAGCGCCCTCTGCCGCCGCCCTTCATCTTTATTGACTTTATTATTACACAATTGCGTCATTAGATGGCGCCATTAGATACATTTATACATATTAAAATATTCAATAGAAAATACAAATGTTTAACCGCGTACGTCATTAACATTCTCCGCCCTAGTGCCGTCTGAGCGGTCACGGCACTCATCAACCGTCGGTAACAGTGCGACGCGTGTCACTGGCCTAGTCAATATTCCGGCTTTGGTTTTTACCTCCACTACACGAACACGACCATCTTTTCCAGGATGAACTCTTGTTATTAGCCCACGAGGCCAAGTATTCCTTGGTAGGTTTGGGTCTACTACTAGCACCAAGTCTCCGATCTTAACCGTCTGTTCATCGGTACACCATTTTGCTCTGGGTGCCAGTACCGGTAAGACCTCCTTCATCCATCGTTGCCAGAACATATCCGTGAGTCTCTGTGCTATTCTCCACTGTCGCCTTAGGTAAAAATCACCGTTGTTAAAAACGCCTGGCGTCGCAGAAGTCGATGATGTACCAATCAAGAAATGGTTTGGTGTCAGAGCTTCATCATATGCACTGTCCACAGAGACATGTGTTAGCGGTCTGCTGTTGACGATACCTTCGACTTCCGCCAACAGAGTGAGCAAAGTCTCTTCGCGTGGAGCGCGCTCCTTCAATATTACACGAAGTGCTGTCTTGACAGCACGTATTAGGCGCTCCCAGGCTCCGCCCATGTGTGGGCTTCCTGGCGGTATGAAGTTCCACTCAACGCCCCTGTGTGTAGCCTTCTCCTGCATTACTGTTTTGTCCAGTTCGGCAAAAGAACGTCTTAATTCCGCGTCCGCGCCTTTGAAGTTGGTCCCATTGTCGGAGAACACCTTCACCGGCCATCCTCGGCGGGCAGCCATGCGCCTTAAAGCCATAATTAAAGAGTCGGTAGACAAATCCGAAACGACTTCAATATGTACTGCTCTTATTGTAAGGCAGGTGAACAACACTCCATAGCGCTTCTTTCTTCTTCGGCCCACCGCTACATCCATGGGACCAAACAAGTCAACACCACAGTTAGTGAATGGACGATGATGGTGAAAGAGGCGCGCTTCAGGTAGGTCTCCCATGCGTGGCGGTTGGGGAACAATCTTCCTCATACGGCAGCGTAGGCACTGGGACGCAACGGTTCTTACGGTAGGTCTCAAGTTGATTATCCAGTACCGTTGCCTTAATTCGTTGACCACTAACTCATTGCACCCGTGAGCGGCCGCCTCGTGATACTGCGTAACAATAAGCCGCGCAATCCGGTGCCGTCCATCCAAAATGACAGGTTGCTTTGTCTCTTGTAGCACATTCTTTGCGGCATCTATTCTACCACGGACTCGTAAGAGGCCGTAATCGTCAAGGCAAGGCGTGAGTGTTCGCAAACGACTATCTTTAGGTAGACTTTTATTCATCTTAATCGCAATTATTTCTTTGGAAAACGAATTAGCCTGAGCGTTCAATAGTAACAACGTCTCCGCTTTGCGTAGCAGATCACAATTTATTTGTTTGGTTCCCGTCCTTCTGCATCTTTCTATGAATAATAGCATCATTGCAGTGCTACGGCGTAGCCGATTCCACGACGAGAACCGGTTTGGCTCGGGAACGATAGGTATACCCACAGGAAAGTCGCAAACAACATCTACGGTGTGTAATAATTCCTCGTGAAATAAATCTTGTTTTTCTATTACAGGTTGCAGTGGCCAGTCCTCGGGCTTCATGTATAGAAATGAGGGGCCTGTGAACCATTCGCTATCTGCCGTTAATTTATAGGTGTTGAATTTAGTGCCAACATCGGCTATATTCATGTGTGTAGGAATATAATGCCACTCAGATATCTTGCTGTGTGTATCAATTTCTCCTAATCGGTTTGCAATAAATATGTTATAATTGCGATTCTCGTCTCGTATCCAGTGTAGAACAGTAGTCGAATCACTCCAATAATATTTTTTAGTCGCCTTGATTCTATGTTCCTTTTCAATAGTGTTCGTGAGGCGACACGCTAACACAGCAGCCTGTAGCTCGAGCCTCGGAATCGAAACATTTTTTAAAGGTGCAACACGTGATTTGCAAGCGATAAAACTGACGCACAAACTCTCATCGCTGTATCGTCTTCGCCAGTAGGCAACAGCTGCATACGCGGATGGCGATGCGTCACAAAATATATGCAATTGGGTGTCTATTTCTTTTCCACAGCTTGGTTTATAGTCGTTGAAGTACCAACGTGGTATGCGTAATTCCTTCGGTATATGCAATTGCGACATCCATTCGTTAAAGATTCCAATTAAGTCATCTGATAGTATATCGTCCCATTTTATACCTTTTTTCCATATGAGTTGTAACAAAATTTTTGCTTTTATTGTAAAAGGAGTTAGAAACCCATACACGTCGTATATTGACATTAGTAGTCGTAGGACTTCCCTCTTAGTAGGCTTCCGTTTTAGGTTAATAATATCAGCTGGAATCTTTTTGAATGTAAGATCAACACTAAGCACATCGCTCGCTAAGAACCAAAAGATACCTAGTGTTCTTTCCTGGTCATTTATTTTGAATTCTATTGCTCCATTGCTTAGGGTCGTTTTTGGCATGTCCTTTGTGACTTCAGGTACATTACAAGACCAGTTTCTTATCTCGAAACCGCCGCTTCTATGTATGTATGAGATTTGTTTGATTAACCTTATAGCTGTCTGTGTATCATCGACGGAGTCAATATAGTCATCCATGTAATGCGATTTTATAATAGCGTTCACCGCTTCCGGCATCTCTTCCGCGAATCTTTGGGCATTCTTATTTTTGACATATTGTGCAATGAAAGGAGAACAATTTGCACCAAAAATCAATGCAGTCATTGCAAACTTTTTAATTGGAGCGGTGTGGTTATCTCGCCATAAAAATCGTAGGGCGTCCCGATCTTCTTCTCTAATTTTAACGCGAAGAAACATGTCCTTTATATCTCCCGTAATAGCTACTCTTCTCTCCCGAAATCGAAACATAATACCTAGGAGCGATTCTAACAAGTCTGGGCCTTGGAGTAGATAATCATTCAATGAGTGACCACCAGACGTCGCTGCGGCATCGAATACAACTCTCAATTTTTTCTTGTTAGGGTTGTCTACCCCAAAGTGAGGTAAGTACCAAATGCGCGCCGCGGGCTTCGAACCTTGGACTTCGCGCGCGTAGCCGTTCTCGAACAGGTGCGTAATACGATCTTTGTATCTCGTAGCATATTCTTGACTACTATTTATTTTCTTTTCTACTGATAACAGTCTTCGGTGCGCGTTAGGATACGAGTCCGGCAGGGCTGTGTCGCTTCTCCACGGTAGGCCGACTTCCCACTGTCCATCAGTTAATCTGGCAGTATTGTTCAGGATATCCACGGCGCGTTGCTCCTCCTTATGAGGTCTAGGATTATTAATTATGCCGAGAGCTTCTAAGGCGAATGAATTTCTTACCAGCTCATTTAGTTCTGTAAGTGATGGATCGATGTCGCGTGTAGTGGAAGGCATTAGGTTGTTTACATGCAGCAGCAACTCGGACGACGGCGCATCCGCGAGTGATGCGCGCGCGGAACACGGGAGCTGCGAGTCGCGGGCGCCAACCGGCGGGCGCTGCGGCCGTGGGGCCGCGCGTAGCGAGCCGTGCACGCTCCAACCGAGAGCGGTACGGGTAACATACGGACCGTTCTTGCTAATACGTAAACATTCGTGTGGCACGAGTAAGTGATAGTTATCTTGGCCGATTAATATTTTAGGTTCGTTATAACTACCATCGATTGGTTGAGCCGTGACCCATTGATTAAGTTCCCCAAAGTTTATGTTCGGTACGTATTGCATCGGAAGATGTAAATTGCCTATTTTACGCGCGTTTATTTTAAATTTATTACCATCCCTATTTGATATTTCGCATTTTATTAGTTCCGATCGACATTCCATTTCGCTAGAGTCCCACGCACTACGCACACGCATTGCCACGGACTTGCCGTGTAGTCCGACTTCATTCGCGATATCGGCGGCGATTAAACTCACTGTCGCTCCGTCGTCGAGAAGTGCGTAAGTCGATATCGATTTATTCGGACCATGTATCGTAACGGGAACAATTTTTAATAACACTTTCGAGTGCAAAGACGACGCGATCGCGGTTGTCACGGTTTCATTGGCGTCGTTCCTCCTGTCCGCGCTCTGCTTGGCTCTCCAGTGGAGTAGGCGGTGATGATGTTGCCCGCAGCCGTCGACATCACATGTGTCAGCGGGACACGTCTGCCGATCGTGGCATGTTAAAATGCACTTGTAGCAAAGCTTATGTATGCGTACAAAACGCCATCGGTCACGTCGCATTGCCCGTTTGAACTGTGAGCAGTCTGGTAGTAAATGTTTGCCCTTTTTACAAAATTTGCACTCATTGCCATCGGTAACTACGTGGACCGAGTGTGTCGGCGTTCGTCGCTCGTATATTCTCCTCTCACCCTGGCTATGAAGATAATTAACGCCGGCTTTAGCGGTCTTAGTCGCTTCACTTATTAGAAAATCCGACAGTAATTCGATTTTAGACTTGCTACACATCTGGTTGTCGTACACATAATCAGTCCATCTCGTTATGAGTGCGTTGGGCAACTTTGACATTACGGTCGCAAGTAATTCAGGGCTGCGTAGGTAATCTGTCTCCTGTATAGCATGAGATGCAGCGACGAAATTCTGTATTTTTGTAGCAAATACGGCAATATCCTTATAGTAGTCGTTTGGTAAGGGCGACATTCTTTTGAGTTGCGATACTATTTTCATTATAATGTAGTCGGGCCTTCCAAAGCGTAATTCAAGGCTTTCAATAATTTTAGTAGATTGCGCACCACACATGAGTAACGATGATACTGCCTCTTTAGCTTCTCCTTGTAGGCATCTACGTAAATTAAATATTTTTTCAGATTCACTGAGGTTACAAAGGCTGACTACTTCTTCATAAGCCTTTTTAAAATTCAGCCACTCTATAGGATCACCTGAATAATGTGGCAAGTCTTTCGCTGGTTGCATTCGTGAGAAGTTCTGTGATTGTACATTAGCAACAGAAGTTTCAACCAATTTATGAAGTGCGTCGGCCAACCTGTTTATGTCGCTGGACGCAGTAGTCGTGATGGCCGCCGCGGGTTCGTGAAGTTTACAGGCTGGTCCGTGCGATGGGCCCACATGGCCTACTTGTGAGACATCAATCCAATTTTCAATTTCATTAGTACGCGACTTATCAGAATATACACTCTTTTCGTCTTCAAGAGCGGCAAGATCTGCGACCAATCTCTTATCAATCAAATCCGTTTCTATTCTGGCCTTTGCCGCCGCAGCTTCCAAAATTAATTGCTGCCTTCTGGCCTCAGTTGACATTCGGGAACTGGCGCGTTTTGACCGTACACTGCCTTCCATCTTCGACGCTAAACTAGCGGGCCGGTCAAGTTTTGCAGTATTTGGCACTTCTGCTACACAAGAATGCGTTTTACTGCCATCGTAATGCAGTTGTCGATTACTAGTGGATTCCTTGTCCATGATTAAAGATTGTTCTTCCTGCTCCTTGCGGATGGCTCCACGTGTTTTAACGCCGCGTGGAGAATGGAACATCTTTAATTGTCACTGCCGGTCACTAATTCGGAAGATCCGGCTCGAAGACCACTTTGTTAGCGATAGGGAGTGAATTAAAAGAAACCGCGACACTGCTTTGAACTTGAGGGGGCTCCGGAGGGCGTATTGCGAAGAGACGGTTCAGTCGCGCTCGAGAACAAAAACAAAAGCCAAAATTTTTTCTGGAAAAATTTTAAATATTGTCACCGCTGTAACGCTTCTAGCGCCCTCTGCCGCCGCCCTTCATCTTTATTGACTTTATTATTACACAATTGCGTCATTAGATGGCGCCATTAGATACATTTATACATATTAAAATATTCAATAGAAAATACAAATGTTTAACCGCGTACGTCATTAACAACCGGTATGTTTGTATGTTTGTAACCGACTTCTTTGGGCGCGATTTTGACCCACTTTAAACTGCCTTTTAAGATATTATCGAAATGATAATCACTCTACTCATATCTGTCAATAAAATATCTATAACCACTGACACCATGGCACCCCACGCTTTAAAATATATTTTTTTTATTCACACTATTATTAATTTATATTCATTGAAATTTTTAACGTTATTTTCTTAATTTAAATTCATTTAAATTTATTTTCTATTTTTTTAGTTCGGTTTTCTATAAAAAGCGTGTTTTATAGTTTTTTTAAACTATTATTTATTTACTTCAACGGAGTAAACAAATGTAACTGACTGAATTTAATGTTAAGTAAGCGCCTTCGTACGTCTTAACTCAAACCGGTTTTAATTCTATTTCGTTGCACATAATTCAGTTTAATTTTTGGCAAAGGGAGATCTCCCGCCAGGCTAGGTGATCATGCCTGGGGAGCGGCTGCTCCAACACTCGTTGTTCGGAACTTGTATATATGCGGGGTATTGAGAATACTTCGATAGCGTGTTTCAGAATACTAGTAGCGCCATCTCTTGATAAGTAGCGGGAGGTCGCTGCAAATTTATTTCATTTTATTTGATATCATTTCAATTAATTTTTTTTATATGTAACTGAAGTAGCAAACGAGCATGCAGTCCACCTGATGGTAAGTGGTAACTGCTGCCCATAGACATGTTTAAGCAACTACATACAGAACACGGGTTACATCTGATGTCAATCACAGATGCGTTGCTACTCCCGAGGACTATGATGGTCGCCTCATGTGAAAGTTTGCCGGCAACCACACCTTTCTATCGAAACGCAAGAAATGCTTCACGCTAGATAGGTGTGGCGGTGGTACTTCCCCGGTCGACCTACACTGGTTCTACTGCCTTTTGACATCTACATTTTAATAATTTTTATAACTAAGCCGTTTTAATAATTTCTCGTAACCACTAAACAGAAATATTTTAGTCAAAGCACCAACCGCACTTACTAAATTTCAAACTACCATACGAGCAAATCAAAAATGTAATATCACTCCATCATGACACGGTTTGGCTTTTAAAAAATTAGAATTTTCATGAAGTGGAGAGTCACGTAACATGACATGAAATATCAGATCATATTAATTACTACATAGTATAAAACAAAGTCGCTTCTCGCTGTCTGTCCCTATGTACGCTTAGATCTTTAAAACTACGCTACGGATTTTAATCCAGTTTTTAAGCTATTGTATAGCTTTTATCGCTTTGAGCCCGGCCAACGAATCAAGAAATTCCGTAACGAAAAAAACCTAACACTCTCCAATCCACCTATATTCCTTTGTCTATGTCAACCGACATTATTATCATACGTCATATGTCACAATCCGTCAAGCCTTTTAGGCTGTGGCGCGTGCCAAAGAACTGACTTATATACAAAAATACATACAAGTACATACATCCACCTTTCGAGCTCCACTACTTAACATGGGCCTCCCCTAAATAGCTCCACTCCAACCGGTCCTGTAGGCTCTGAATCCAATGTTTTCCCGTTATCTTCTTCAGGTCATCAGTTCTCCGTTTCTGAAGGTGGTAGAACCAGTGTAGTACGATCAGAAGTAGCACCACCACACCTATTTCTAGCGTGAAGCATTTCTTGCGGTTTGATGGAAGGGTGTGGTTGCCGGCACACTTTTACATGAGGCGGCCATCATAGTCCTCGGGAGTGGCGACGCATCTGTGATTGACTTCATAGAACCCATGGCAGTGACCACTTACCATCAGCTGGACTGCATTCAGTCAGATAAAAACCTGGTCATAAAAAAACCTGGTTGTCAAAGAAAATACATATACACATACAAACATTGTAGGGGAAGAAAAACACCTAAATAGCTCGCCTATTATAATGTTTAAGAAACTAGAAACTTCAAGTCTAATACGCCCGCATACCGGAACGATAAACAAAAGTTATCGAAAGCCGGAAGTGCATTAATTAGCCCCTTAGTGGGTTCGAAGGTTGTTTCTGTTCGAGCGGATAGAAATATCAGATATCGCTTCTACTCGTATCTCTTTTTTTACGCGATTTCGTCTTTTTTTATCTGACTGAAGTAACAAACGAGTGTGCAGTCCACCTGATGGTAAGTGGTCACTGCCGTATGGACATCTGTAATAAACTACATATAGAACATGGGTTCCATCTGAAGTCAATCACCATGATGGTCGCGTCATGTGAAAGTGTGCCGGAAACCATACCCTTCTATCGAAACGCAAGAAATGCTTCACGCTAGAAATAGGTGTGGCGGTGGTACGTCCCCGGTTGAACTACACTGGTTCTACCACCTTGAAAAGTAATGCGTCTGGAGAGTAATGTTTTTAGAGCGTATGTTTGTATGTATGTTCATTTATGTGGCACGCGTTGCAACCCAAACGACTTGACGGATTCTAACATAAGATATCTATATATTAGTATGTGAAGCAAAAACTTGTGATCCGTTTGTAAGATACTTGCCGCAGATGGAGGAGTATGAAATTACGCTCAGTTATAGTTGATGTAGAGAAGGATTACGCAATCTAATATAACATACATAAAATCAACTAAAAACACATTACACACACTACCTTGACACAAACACATACATAATAAAATAAATAAAACATCTATTGTCTTGCTATGAAAACACATAACGTCAAAAATGTCAGATTTCTTTGTCAAATTACCCGCTATTGCTATAAATGCAGCTTAGTTAATTAAACCTTTTACCCTTAACGGGTACGTTCAAATTAACTTGAAAATTATTACAATTTATTTGATTTTGAGAAACATTACTTTGGACAATATGAAGTTGAGTTTTTTTAATTTAAATTACGGTCCAATTTCGACCTTCGCGACGGGTGACTAGTTTCATTAGAATCAACTCAGTTCGCAGAGTTACATATAATTTTGAAATATGGTACCTGTGATCAGAGAAAAAGGTCAGGAAGAGACGATATAAAAATGTGGTATTAAAAATATTTGAAATCTAGTAAATAGGCCAGTACAAATATGTATACATTATAAAACTTTTGTGATACTATTTAAAGTCAAACTAATTATTATATTAATACGTGAAGCAAAAACTTGTGACGGATTTTTAAGTAATATGCCGCGGACGGATTAGTATGAAATTTTGCACGGTTATAGTGGACGTAGAGAAGGAGTGCAGAATGTTAATATTTTTTTCAAATAATGCATATATCATACATAAAATCAACTAAAAACACATTACACACACTACCGTGCATTTGTCACAAACACATACATAGTAAACGAAATAGAACATTCAATGTCTTACTATGAAAATACATAACGTCAAAAATGTCAGATGTCTTTGTCAAAATACCGCTATTGCTTTTAAATGCGGCTTAGATAATTAAACCTCTTTTTATATTAAACGGGCGCGTTCAAAATTACTTGAAAATTTAAAAATACTGGAATTTGAGAAATGTACTACTTTGGACAATGAAGTTTAGTTTTTTAATTTAAATTACGGTCGAATTTCGACCGATGCTACGGGCGACTAGTAATTATTAAATCGAAAAACTCGACTGCTTAAAATCAATCCATTAAAATATAGAGCAAAATTTTTTTTTTACTTTAACCTAACGATAAGGCAGACAGACGGGCTACCTGATGGAAAGTTGTCACCGTCGCCAATGTACATTCGCAACACCAGAGCAGTCGCCAATGCAACGCCGGCTTTGAAGGAGAGCTCTTTTCACACCTAGAACCCCATGTCATAGCGCTCTGGGAATACCTCAGGCAGGCAATACAACATTTTAGGCAGTGGACTTTTTGTTAACCGACTTCCCAAAGGAAAGAGGTTATCTATTCGTCGTGTATATATATATATATATATATATATATATATATATATATATATATATATATATATTTCTTATGTATGTTCAGGCATTTTAGCAAGACGCCGTCGACCTACCGATACGATTCATACGCCATTGTATGCGGATAGTGTGACAGGGGGTCCCATATTGAGGAAATTGAAAATTTTTCAGCGGTTTTCCTGGAAAATTGGAAAATGTCACTTTCACTTTCGGCGCTCATATAGGACACATGTAGTTTCATCGTGATCCAAGGAAATATGGTGAGCGCCGACTTCGGGACTATGTACTGAGTACTGTGTATGCTCTAAACGAACATGTATTTAAATTATTGAAGTGAAACTTCTATAACGGGGTTGAAAAATTAGTGTAACATTTTTTCGTTACGCGCCATCTTTTTCTGTTACGCGCCATCTTTTTTTTTCCCTTACGCGCCATTTTTTTCTTATCCCTACCACGCGTGATATTAGATAGATTATTATAGATTAGATTATTAGATAAAGTTTAATAAAAGGGTTTTATTACTTTTTTTACTTTTTTTTAACCAATTTCTGTAAAGTTGCATATAGTAAATTATTTTTTGAAAAATAAAGTCATAAAGAAGTTTCACTTCTTACGAGTGTACGCTAGTACACGCACACATTTTTTTTTTACTTTTATGTGGCATGGATGTCGGTTGTATTATTTGTTTAATTTTTTTTTAACAATTCATTCATCTAGTCACCCTAGTGTATTACCTAAAGTAGTATTAAATACGACTACAAAGCTAGTACAAAATTCTCTGTGTCGTAATTATTTGACGCGACACAAAATGGCCGTTTCCCGCGCATTTCGCTCACATACTGACGTTTTGACAAATGGCGTCAGTCGTGCCTCTTTCGTTTTATATCATAGTTATCACTGCTTTGCAGTAAAGGAAAATATTGTAATGAAACCTGTTCTCCTGAGATTTCTTAAAAAACGTGCGGCGCTCGGAGACAGCCGCGGTAAAGCTATTGCATAGAATTTTTTATCAACTTATGAAGTTATAATTATTTATTTATGCAGTATTTTTACTTTGATATTAATTCAAGTTATTTTTTTTATACTTTCTCACAAACAGCTGCTTACATATTCGTTCGATTTCCGAGCAGCTCGTCTCGATCCGTGCGAGCTTCGTACTGTCGTACCATATACACGTTAAGCGAACGCTCGGCCGCGCTGCATGGTTGGTGGAATGGGGGTGTTAGGTTTTTCGTTACGGAATTTCTTGATTTATTCGCCGCGCTCAAAATCCGCGATAAAAGCTATGCAATAGCTTACAAAATTTCAAAGATGTGTAAAGTATACCAAATTGCACAAGGCCAGCGCGGTAGACTATAGTCTGTCCCTGTAGTTCCGGGATCAGAATAGGGCTACGGCATCCCCTGCCTGTCGTGAGAGGCGACTAAAAGGGGCTTCCGGGGTTGCGGAGGGCTAGAGTGGGAGCTAGAACCGTTCGGTCAGGCGATGCCGGGAAGGACCTAGTCCTACCTAGTCTAAAACACTTAATCTGAAAGCAGATGCGTTGGAGCTGTAAATAATGGGTTGACGATAAATAATTCATTTATATATATAGCGTAGTATTAAATACGCCAACAAAGCCATCAAACCAAAATGGCGTTTTGGCAAATGGCGTCAGTCGTGTCTCTTTCGTTTTAGTAGTTATCTCTGCTTGACAGTAAAGGGAAACTTTGATGAAACCCGTGCTCCTGAGATTTCTTATAAAAATGTTCTCAAATGTGTATGTTTAACAATTTGCACTTGGGCAGCGCATTGGACTTTTTCCTAAAAGTTTATCATTCTGAGATAAAGCCCACGCCCAGCAGTGGGACAATAATGTGTTGATGGTAAATACGCTTTCTACATAGCCCCACACTAGGATATTTTTCTGTGACGTAGGTACCATGGATACACACAAGACGAATACACAAACACCCAGACCCAGAACACGAATCTAAACTCATCATTCAGATACCAGTCTGGCCGGGAATCGAACCCGGGACTCATTGCGCGTCAGACCGGTATGGTAACCGCTCCGCCACGTTTTTCGTATATATGTATAATTCGATTATCTATCAAAGGAAGTCATACTAATATTATAAAGGCGAAAGTTTGTGAGTGTGTATGTTTGTTACTTCTCGTGTAAACGGCTGGAGATATTTTCACAAAATCTGATAGGGAGTTAGCTGATAGTCTAGATTAACATATATGCTACTTTTTAGTGTAGAAAATATCTTATTCTTATCTTATTCTCACATCTTTCTCTCTCAATATGTATATCCTTTTTTTCAAGGTGGTAGAACCACTGTAGTTGGACCGGGGAAGTACCACCGCCACACCTATTTCTAGCGTGAAGCATTTCTTGCGTTTCGATAGAAGGGTGTGGTTGCCGGCACACTTATATGAGGCGACCATCCTAGTCCTCGGGAGTAGCAACACATCTGTGATTGACTTTAGATAGAACCTATGTTCTATATGAAGTTGCTTACAGATCTCCATGGGCAGCGGTGACCACTTACTATCAGGTGCACTACATGCTCGTTTGCTACTTCATTATCATAAACAAAAAAATAACATAGGCTACATTTTACTGTGGGAAAATATCTTATTCTCACGGGACAATTGATTATTGTTAACGCAGCGACGCTGCTGGATTCTCTCATCAGCCCATTATTGTCCCACTGCTGGGCACGGGTCTTCTCTTAGAATCAGAGAATTTAGGTCATACTCCACCGCGCTGGCCAAGTGCGACTTGGTGGACTTCACACACCTCCGAAAACTTTTTTTTTTAAAGAACTCTCGGGTGTGTAGGTTTGATCGATGTTTTCCTTCACCGAAAAGCAGTGATAATTAATTTCTAATACACACATAAATCAGTGATGCGTGCCTGGGTTTGAACCTCGGACCTCCCGATTGAGAGGCCAAGTTTCAACCATTAGGCTATCACTGCTCTTATTCAACTTACTAGTTGAATAAGAGCAGTGATAGCCTAACTCGTCTTGGTTTACTCGTCTGGGTTTTACTCATAACTTTGTCATATTTAATACTTTAAATACGACAAAGTTATGAGTAAAACCCAGTACAAAATTCTCTGTGTCGTAATTATTTGACGCGTCACAAAATGGCCGTTTCCGGCGCATTTCGCTCACGTATTTACTGACGGTTGGCAAATGGTGTCGTTCCTTTCGTTTCATAACGCTGACATGACTTCAAAGTAACAATGTTGATTTTAACGTTTAAGGATTTATTGTTTAACTACAATTGTCCCTGTAGCCTCGGGGTCAGAATAGGGCTACGGTATCCCCTGCCTGTCGTAAGAGGCGACTAAAAGGGGCTTCCGGGGTTGCAGACGGCTAGAGTGGGAGCTCGAACCGTTCGGTCAGGCAATCCCGGGAAGGACGGCGGTATGTGTGGTCGCATACCGTCGTAAAGACTAGACGGAGTGGTGGGCCCAGCCGCCCATCTGGGAGGAGCCCGATGGGGCAGCGCGCTCGGAGGATTCCAGTTGAAGTCGTTTCGAGATCCCGGAGTCCTCCTTTTCAGCGCAGAGGACGGCCACCGGGGGGGTTTTAGTGCGGTAAAAATCCCACATAACCCTGCGTCGCTCCCACGGCGTCGGGTACCTTTGGAAGGTTTCCCCCTTGAAAACAAAAAAAAAAACTACAATTGTGATATAAAAAGAAATATACAAAAAATACAACCAACGTAGACCCGAAGTCGGCGCTCACCATATATCGCTGGATCACGACGAAACTACGTGTCTTATATGAGCGCCGACTTCGGAACTATGTACTAAGTACTGTGTTTGCTCTAAACCAACATGTATTTAAATTACTTTTTACTTATAAGTGGCATTGAAGTCGTTTGTATTTTTTGTTAAAAATTTTTTTTCACGCTGTTTAGTGACGATAAATTCACTTATACGAGTCCGTGTAATACATAGTATCAGTTAGACTGCATAGTGCATGCATAAATGGAAACGTTAATTCAAACTCAACCTTATATGACAATCAAACAAAAGCCTAAGCGAAATCTTACATTACTATAACAATACGTATGAACTGAGCGCACCCGCTCGGATAGGTTGAAACTCAGCATTCTAATAAAGGATCCAAGGTTTGTTTGAATTCAACAAGTTTAATAAAAGAGAATGCTACTCAAAATATATTTCCAATTGCAATCCATACAAAATTCAATACAAATCGAAACAATATTTAGAACCTAATTCAACATACGCACAGATTTTTATAAAATGACTAGCTGACCTGGCAAACGTTGTTTTGCCATATAAAAAAATGTTAAGGGTGGACAACCCTTATCACTAAGGGGTATGAAAAATAGATGTTGGCCGATTCTCAGACCTATTCAATATGCTCAAAATTTCATGAGAATCGGTCAAGCCGTTTCGGAGGAGTACGGGAACGAACATTGTGACACGAGAATTTTATGTATTATATGTGCGTTTTAGAAATTAATCACCACTTTATGAAGAAAAACATCATAATTCTTTAAAAAAGTTCTTAACGGTGTGTCAAGTCTCCAAATGAACTTTACAGAATGTTAATCCAGGTCAGTGATAGCCTCAGCCGAGCAGTGATAGCCTAATGGTTGAAACGTTCTCGATCGGGAGGTCCTTGGTTCAAACCCAGGCACGCACCACCTTTTTAAAGAACTCGGGTGTGTAGGTTTCCTCACAAAGTTTTCCTTCACCGAAAAGCAGTGATAATTAATTTATAATACGCACATGAATCAGTGGTGCGTGCCTGGGTTTAAACCTCGGACCTCCTGATTAAGAGGGCAAGTTTCAACCATTAGGCTATCACTGCTAGAAGTGTAAAGTGTGAGTGTCCGTAAAGTGTGATAGCCACTAAATAGTGACTAAATCAGTATCGAATTATCTCCTTCCCCGTAATTTTTACGCCTACAATTGAACGCTGCTGTGACTGATATATAATAGGTTATTCTGCCTATATATATATATATATATTATGAAGATATAACCAAACATGTACAGAATCATATACGTAAGGAAAAACTATTCTATTAAAATAATAAAATGCCGGTTCCCCTCACATTCGTCTCACGTATCTGGGGAGCAAATGGCGGCATTTCTAACGTCTGTTTTGTTTTATTACTATAGCCCTATTTTACTAAAAACATAACTTAGAAATTAATCAAGATCTCTACCAAACTAGGTTGTACCTTATGGTTAGAACTTATAATTTTTATGAAATATATATCGTGAACCCATTATTGTCCCACTGCTGGGTCTTGTCATAGAATGAGAGGGTTATAGGCCATTTTTATGAAAGCTATTAGATATTTTACAAGGTGGTAAAACCAGTGTAGTTCGACCGGGGAAGTGCCATCGCCACACCTATTTTTAGCGTGAAGCATTTCTTGCGTTTCGATAGAAGGGTGTGGTTGCTGACATTTTCACACGAGGCGACCATCGTAGTTTTCGGGAGTTGTTAAAAATCCTATATAACCCGGAGTCTGTACCAAGGATTCGGTGTACCTTTTGAAGATTTCCTCGTCACAATAAAAAAGGTGTTGTAAGGAAGACATACGCATCCGAGGCATCCCAGCGTAGTACTAATGGGTAGCAAAATACCTGCGGTTGATAACTGGTAAGAAGATTGATTGATTCTTTAAGCTATTGTATTTATCGCGGGCTTTGAGCGTGGCGACCGAATCAAGAAATTCCGTAACGAAAAATCCTAACACCCCCACTGCGCCTACCATGTAGCGCGGTCGAGCGTTCGCTTAACGTGTTTGTATTTAGTACGACAGTACGAAGATCGCACGGATCGAGATGAGCTGCTCGGAAATCGGACGAATATGCTAGCAGCTGCTTGTGAAAAAGTATATAGTATTAAAGAAAAAACTTGAATTAATATCAAAGAAAAAAAATACTGCATAAATAAATAATTATAATTGCCTAAGTTGATAAAAAATGCTATGCAATAGCTTTACCGCGGCAGTCCCCGAGTGCCGCACGTTTTTTAAATTATTTTTTTTTCGATCCATCAGTCTTAAGAGGTCTACTGCCATCTCTGCGCTATTGCATAACACTTCTATTATTATACAGAAACAGGTGTGACAGTGGTACTTACAGAATCACAGAGTTCTACCACCAACAAAAGCAATTTTCAACATTAGCCACTAATTTTACTTTTCGGTCCCGCGATACAATTTGTGAGAGAAAACAGTCTATACAAAGCATTTGAGAAGTTCTCGTTCAAGAATCTTTCGAAAGTCCGTGAATAATACTCCAAGTGGCGTCGAGCGTCTAATTAGTTCTCAGTTTCGGTCTAAATATCCGGGTGTAAGTCTGAAATCTTATCAAAAACAGTTTCACTGTAAAAATAGCACAAGTTCAAAGTCGTCAAATTGTTGAAAAACAATCAAAAAATTTACAAAAAGTTATGAAATACAAACACAAAAAACCCAAGTTATGATTTTTTGATAATTTAATATCGAAAAAGTTTTGTTGCAACCTTAAAACTTAACAAAAATCGAACTTGGCGTGCGTCCTTCAGTACCCAAAATTTGCTTGGATGTATTGCAAGTAATTTCTCAATACCGTTCTTATTCCTTTACTTTCTTTTTATCTTAGTGGGAAGTGTGAGATAATTTTCACCTGGGTCAGTAATTACGCTGCATTCTTACAAGTAGATAATAATACTGAACACAGAAAAAAATCTTCCAACATATTTTCAGCAGGTGTGAGCAGGTAGGTACTAGTTCCTAAACAGTTACAGTGTATTTTACCTTACATTAAAGTAATATGAATGGATCCTAAAAAATTGAGATTCTCAAGGACGCACGCCAAGTTCGATTTTTGTTAAGTTTTAAGGTTGCAACAAAACTTTTTCGATATTAAATTATCAAAAAATCATAACTTGGGTTTTTTGTGTTTGTATTTCATAACTTTTTGTAAATTTTTTGATTGTTTTTCAACAATTTGACGACTTTGAACTTGTGCTATTTTTACAGTGAAACTGTTTTTGATAAGATTTTACATCTTTTTGTAAAGGTTTTTTAACTTGTTGCTAAGATAATTGAAAATTTTTGAAAGTCAGGAAGTTATTGGTTTTACTCCGTTTTACATAAATCGAGTTTCCAATCGAATTTCGATCTTTAGACGTCCGAGGAAGGTTCTCCTATGATTTTTTATGATGTTGTGTTTATGTCTGTATGTATTTATATATATAAATATGTAAAACCTCTCATAACTTTTGATCGGGTTTGCCCTATTTCATCGCGATTAGCGCTATTCGAGAGGGCTTGTCTGAACTTAGATTTAACATATTAATATAAATAAATTACGTGTCACTTTATTTGTCCGCAATGGACTCTTAAACTCTGAACCGATTATAATCAAATTTACACAACGTGTGCATTTTGATCCAACTTGAAAGATAGGATAGTTTATATCTTAATTTATAGGTTTAATTGCAAATATTTTTTTTAGCTTCAGCTGTTAACTTTGCATAATCCTAATAACAGATGGTGTAATGTTATCTGTTAACTTGATTAAGTAAGTAATGGCGCTTTGTTAAAATTACAACCGTTTCACATAAGCTACAATCTAATATCATGACTAAAAATAAGTATAAGTTACTACCTTCGATCGGTAATATTGGTGATCAAAGGTTACTAAAGTACCTATTACATAGCCATCTCAGTATATTCTGCGTTGATACGGAATCTTACCAAATAATGTATATGAGATATTAGATGGCGCTCTTTACGATACAGTCATCTACATGAACCGAATGTATTGATGGCGCTTTGTTAAAATTTTATATGAGCTAACGTTTCATATGAGCGACAATATAATATTATAACCAGATATAAATACAGGGTGTAAATGACAGCGTACCGAAAACTTAAATGGTAGATTTGTGACACTAAATGAACTAAAAATAACTCATCAATTTTCCTCGGAAATTATTGGTTCCCGAGTTGGTCATTTTTGAGCGCGCAATGTACATCGAACAACCCGCGTACCGATCGCCGATCGCTTATTGTATTATAAGTAGTTATTCCCCGCACGCATCTAACAACAAATCGCTTATTCTATTTTATTAACTTAATACCTACCTAGACTAAGACCCGTGCCGATTGCGCAATACTCGAGCTGCGGTGCGTGTACCTAAGCGCGGATTTAGACGCACGGCTTCCAAAACATTACCCACCACACGTGCTCTCAACATTCTTCCTGCTGCGGTACAATCGGCTGATTATCCAACACTCGTTGGTACGCCCGAGTAATCACACGACTGTCCGTTGGATGGCGAGCATAAGGGTACCTCTGTATGTACAGATGCAGAGCTTGCTGTGCATTCCCACGTGCTTCACCATAACACATTAGCATTTCCCCGTATTCACGAGCACTGAACTGCATTTTGCAAAAACTAAATAACAATAAAAACACAAAACTAAAGCAATAACAAGTAATAATAAATAACAGTTCACACACGACACGACTAACACGAAACATAAATTTGCAGAGCATCCGTCTTCCGCAAGCGAAAATCACGAACTGTGACAATTTTTCAAATTTTAAATAATATCCGAACTATCAAAGAAAACCGCCAATACGCCGCTCAGTGACGAGTTACTACTAAGCGAGTGCATTACACAGATTCAATTAAATTCAGATATGACACAACCTTTAACTTAAAACTGACAAATCAATTACTTTTACTTGTCCACTCGTTGTTTTGTAATTTTAATAAAATACCAAATTAGGTACATTATAAACATTATTCATGTTAGTTCAAATTAGACTGGTTTACTTCAAGATTCTAAATACTTTAAATACATAAAAGCAAATTAAAATTTCATAAAATAACAACATACAACATAAAAAAACGAAAGTATAAGAAGCTATTATAATATCAATCAATAACTATTGATATTCTTATCACAGAAACTCTCATCTCGAGTACATGACCTACGGAGAACAAGTACTTTATTAGCCACATTGAGTTATCTTTTTATTGTTTATTCTGTGTGCGGCGTTAATCCCGCCTTTCGGCAAAGGACTGAAGAGCCACACCGCGCTGTATGTGTGAGTGTACTGTGTATGTGGAATAGAATTTTGCATGATACTTATGTACCTACATCATTTCTTTAATGATGTTTCCCTTATGTTTGCTTCTGAAACAAATACGTTAAAATGTTAATCATTATTTGTGATTTATTTTTATTTGCCCTAAGTAAATGAAGAAGTTTTCAATCATTAGGTACACAAAAATAAACTAAAGAATAGGTATTTAGTATTTTTCCGAATAATGTTTTCAGTTATTATTTGCGTTAAAATGTTTGAATTAGGTATTGAATGTTTTTTGGAAACTTGGTTCATAAATTGGTGGAAGTCGGTGCGGCGGAGCGCAGGGCGGCCCGCCGCACGACCTCAGCCGCGCGGCGTCATTGACCGGACGTCGAACAGCTGATAGCGCATTCATTATACATTGCTAGTTTTCGTGAAAAACACTATAATGAGTGTTTTTCTTTTAAATTCATGTTGCATTATGCAGTAAAAAAAAGTGCATAAAAAAATGGAAAATCCGAGGAAAATCCGATGAAAAATTCCAACGCCATAAGCACCAGAATCGTGTCAGGAATCCATATTTTTAATATTCGGTACGCTGTCATTTACACCCTGTATATCCTTATAAGTTACTAAAGTAATACAAAGCTATCTCAGTATTCTCAGTATATCCTGCGATGATACGCCACCTTACCGCCAAATCGAAATAGTAATAAGTTTGAGATATTAGATGGCGCTGTTTACGTTACGGTCATCTACATGAACCGAATGTATCGATAAATCAATGCCGTTTCACTTATTCAGTTTTTTTAGTTATAATTTCGTATTTCCATAAACTAAAATTGAAAAACAATTTTAAAAGTAATTTAAGAGATAGAGGAAAAATATTTTATTATGTGCCCCCGTAGGCCTATACAAAATAAAAACGTTTCATTTCATTTCATTACCTACCAGCAGTATAGAAAGAAATCATTTAAATTAAATTTACATAAACAAATATCACACATAAATTATTAGTAAATATAGGCATATAGGTACATGAACTACTACCTAAAGATTTCTAAACAACATTAAACTGATTGTACATTGTGACAAATGGGCCAAAACGTTGGAGTCCATAGATCGTTCTAAGTTAATTTGACAGATGTTAGTTTAAAAAAGTAAAACGTATAAAATTGGTTTAATTTATTTTAATTTTATGTTTCTAATAATGTTCTGTATTTATGAAAATATTATATAAAGTAAATTAAAAAAAAAAAACGTACAAAATTGTAATACATTGTTTTCAATGAGCGGCGCAACTGACGTAGACAAATGTAAACATTGTTATCGAAGAGATGAAAAATAAGGTAAACATTGTCGTCAACCCATTATTGTCCCACTGCTGGACACGGGTCTTCTCTCAGAATGAGAGAGTTTAGGCCATAGTCCACCGCGCTGGCCAAGTGATAAATATGACAAATGACAAAGGATAAAAATGACAAAGGATACAAGTGATAAAGTCTGAGGAAAAAATAATGTAATATTTATGAGACAGAAGACGCAGAAGGAACTCACATAACAGCCAAATCACTTATTTTTTTGGAGACGTTTAGTGTGAGTAACTTCTTTTCCATCGTGGGCTTTACTAGAGTTTGGAGCTGTCTGCTACGAAGAGACAGGTACCGGCGCACTAGGGATAGCATCAAGCTTCGCCAAGTTTTGCACCTGATAGTGCGAGCCTTCCAGTGTTAACACATTGATGACCCCATCTCGGTCCTACACTTGGTGACTCCAAACAACTGTCTAGCTCGCATGAAAACACTGTGGCGGCTCTTCGTCAGAAACTGTGATTGTGTGACACCTTAACCTTTTAAATATGATAATATTTCATTAAATATTTCAGTACCTAAGAGATGGATATTTGTCACACATTTTTTTTTGCTAATAAGAAGAGAAACTGGCAACAAATATTTAATGGGCTACCCTATGGTATGCACTAATTGTACCAGACCAATGAATTTTACATTTACTGCAATATTTCCGGTAAAGCTTTAGTATTTATAGTATTTTTTAAAATAACTATTAAAGTAAAAAACGAGCTTAAAGTCCAGTGGTAAGTGGCCACTGCCTCTAATGGACATCGGCTATTAATCTCTCATAAAAATGTTTTAGGTTATAAGAACCAAGTATGTTTGCCATTCCTGCTGGGTGAGGTCTGGTCGACAGTTATGTCAACATACTTAGAATTTGGTCGACATTTAGAGAATGTGCAGCATAAAGAAAATGTACAGAATGATGACAACATACAGTATGAACACACAATTTTACTAAGTGTGCCAGATATTCCTAACTCTGCATGCAGCCCTTGCCCCACAATTATAAAAGAAATAATGTTACCAAATCAAAGCGAATTCCATATGAACTATATGGATTCTCATTGCATATTTACCAGATGTAATAATAGTTAATTTATTTGACAACAGTATTAACATACTTTGTAGCAGTGTGTAAATTTAATCTTGATTCAAATGAGTGGGATTTATTAGCCCATAAAATAAATGTATCCTTTTACAGATTTCAATTGAATTAATCACATACTGCTGTTTTATTTTTGCAGGTGAAATAAGTGTAAGAATAACTTCGCTACTTAAAACAAGGATACTTTATTATGTTTATTTTTGTATTTTGGATTGAAGATTGATGTTAAGAACAAATAGTATCCTCTATTAGATGGTTATATTGGATTGTATCAAATATTCTAAATGATGGGTTTATAACTGCAATAAGACTATTAGATCCATTAATTAAAGAGTGAATGGCGAAACGCAGGTCGCCAGTCAGCTAGTAGATAATCTATATTTTCATATAATAACATATTATGTTAATTAAGAATTGATTGTTTGATAACTCCGCTGGATGAGGTCTTATTGACAATACGTTCATCTCCGTTAGGTTAACCTTCCGTCAGAACATGTAGTATGAAAATAATATACAGCATAAATGCCTACAATATACCTACAGCATGAAGACAACCATAGAAGAAGCATGAACTCGCAATTTTACTAATAACAACTTGGGAGTACAACACAAATAATAATCTTTTTCAGAATAATTGCATATTGAATAAAAATATTCTTGAATGGCTTTCATTTGGAAATTCCCTTCATTTAGAGAAATTGCGAATTAGTTTAAATTGAATCTTTTGACCGCCCGGCCTAATATTAGTGGTCATGCTCTTAGCGCCCGGCATAATGAATCAAAAAATAAATACTACAACAAAGAGGGATAAGCAATGAATTTGTCTAAAAGATTGGATATTTTTTTATGATAGGTACCTACATATGATATTTGTTTGTGGGGTTAAATAACTACTAAATTATCTATTTAGTAGTTAATTAACCGCCTACAGTGTACGCTACTTCAAACCACTTCGCTCAAAATAAAATCAGTGTTAAAATATTTAAACGTTGCAATTTTTATTTTTAGTAGTCCAGACTATTTTTATTATTATGTCTACTTGCAACATAAACGTAGAATTGTAATAGCTTTCATAATTCTAAAATGATGACAAAATAACTGAAGAGAAATAAAATATGCATAGCGATAAACACCTTTATAAAGAAGGCAAGAGAAAGCTCATTCTTATCAATCTCTTCTTAGGTACACAATTTGCATAGACTACAAAAGCAAAACAGTAGTATATGAGCTAGTGTTGCCGAACTATCGATAGTTTTTCAATCGATAGTTTTCATCTTAAAACAGCCATACTATCGATACTATCAATAGTATCGATACTATCAATAGTTCAAAATAAGGCAATTTTATCGGATGAGAGCGATACTATCGAAAGTATTGTTGCTCAAGAAGAATGGATTGTCGATTGTATCGATACTACCGATAGTATTGTGATCATAAATTATTAAAAATATTGAAAGAATCGATAGTATCGACAATTTGGCACCGTCGATAGTTTGGCAATTTGCAATAGTATTGAGTTTGTTTTAAAAGTAATGTAATTAAACGAGGACTATTAAAGGCCTCCATAGTTTGTGTACGTAAATACGTAATGTTGTCGCATTATAACATTATTTAAATATTATTCCATTAACTTTGTTTTCCGACTACTATACCTTAATATTGCTAACAATACTATTGTAAATTAGTAAACAATCGATAGTCCAAAATAATCGATCATATCGATAGCATCGATAGTGTTGACAATTTTTGATTTACTAGCAACGATACTATCGATAGTACCGATAGTCTAGTTCTCGCGAGCAACAATATTATCGATAGTATCGATTGTATTGCACTCATGCGATAGTATTGCTTCGAACTGAGCTATCGATAGTATCGATAATATCGATAGGCCCATCGATAATCTTGCGATATCCTGGCTATCGATAGACTATCGATTAATCATCGATAGTCGACTATCGATCGGCAACGCTAATATGAGCAAGCACTAACGAAATGCGCGCACATTTTTATCGCAAATCACGCTTTCGCTTCGTCTCATCTTATACTTCCCTACATAGGCATCTATCATACTACGCATTCAATTAAAATAACACGATGTAGGTACTTAATAAAAAAGTACCTACATAATATTCCATTCAAGTTCCTGCGCACATCTCTTCCTTTGATACGAGTTTATATTCTTAATATTCATCACCATTTGAATTAACATAATTCATAACTTCATTACGTTTATTATTTTATTTAATGTTAACCTATGAAAAAATCTTTTTGGTAGTATAAATGTAATCGTTTGAGATTCACTGAATGTCAAGCGATGTGTAAGCAAGTTTGACGTCTACTGGATGTCAGGTTTTCATCGAGCGAAAGCGAAAAGTCTAAGAATTGGGGGCACTATGGTTTGTGCTATCGAATTTTATTAATTTCAAATTTATTTCATTATATAGTTGATTGTAATTAATTGATTTGAGATATATGAATTATAATCTACTATTATAAATTATTATTTGAGGATAATACGTTGTGTGTAAGTAATAAAATTTCATAACCTACAAATAACCGCTCCTATCACAGTAAAGACATACTCGCTTCGTTTGACGTTTGAACTTGTCAAACGCGACCGCGTTTGTGAATATTGACAGACTCGTCTACTTATGAAATAAGAAGCTCAATATCCAAGATACAGTTACAATTTTCTTGTATCGACATTACAGTCAGCTTAGTTAATGTAAAAAATAAAATTTTAAGTTTGCCATGCATGTATATTACAGAAATGTGTATGTTCGTATATAAATATCCATGGTATTTTCAAACTAAAGCAGAAGAGTCATGCAGGCCTGTTACATATAAATATAGGTTAGTTCTGCCTTAGTGTACCTAATTTAAAGATGAACATTAAAATGTGTATGTAATGGCTATAAGAATTTATAATAGACTTCCTGACTTGTTTAAACAATTGCCGTATTAAGAATGAAATAATAATGTGGCTTCAAAATAAATGTTTTTATTCTATTAATGAATATTTAAAAATAAGTTGACTTATTATAATTAATTGTATATTGACATAAATATTTTTATATAGGTAATAGTATCTTGCTTTCGATTTGTTTAAATTAAATATAATAAGTAGACAATTATAATAAAAATAAATAGTCATTTATATGACAATTTGCACGCCGAAATGGCAAAATAAGAGGATCTTCTTTTCAAGACATATTTCCATACATTTGTACCTTATTTAGCAAATAAAGATTTTGATTTGATTTGATTTGATTTGTATATAAAATGACGTTATCCCAATATTTTTCCGCTGCTAGCACTTTTTTCTCGAGGGGGAAACCTTCAAAAGGTACCCGATGCCGTGGGAGCGACGCAGGGTTATATGTGATTTTTACCGCACTAAAACCCCCCGGTGGCCGTCCTCAGCGCTATAAAGAGGTCTCCGGGACCTCGAAACGACCGCAACCGGAATCCTCTGAGCGCGTTGCCCCATCGGGCTTCTCCCAGATGGGCGGCTGGGCCCACCGCTTCGTCTAGTTTTTACAACGGTATGCGAACACACATACCGCCGTCCTTCCCGGGATTGCCTGACCGAACGCTTCGAGCTCCCACTCTAGCCGTCTGCAACCCCGGAAGCCCCTTTTAGTCGCCTCTTACGACAGGTGGGGAATACCGTAGCCCTATTCTGATCCCGGAACTACAGGGACTAGCTACTGGCACTAGTCTTTTTTTAGAATGAGAAACTTTAATGCATAGTCCACCACAATAGTCAAGCTCGAATTGATAGACTGCACACATAGCAGTAAACCCATCATAAACACTTCGTATTAAATACCCGTCAACCTTTTCCAGAGCAGTGATAGCCTAATGTTTGAAAATTGTTCTCTCAATCGGGACGTCCGAGGTTCAAACCCAGGCACGCACCACTTATTTTTCTAAAATTATGTGCGTATTAGAAATTAATTATCACTACTTTTCGGTGAAGGAAAACATCGTGAGGAATCGTACACACCCGACAGTTCTTAAAAAAAAAAGTTCTCGGAGGTGTGTGAAGTCCACCAATCCGCCAGCGCCAGTGCGGTGGGCTATGGCCTAAAACTCTCTCATTCTGAGAGAAGACCCGTGTCCAGCAGTGGGACAATAACGGGTTGCACCCAACCTCTTCCTATGTTGAAATCTGATAAAAATTGCCCGTCTAAAGTATTGAGATGTACCATTATACTAAATTCGCTCTACAACTTCATTCAACATAAATTAAATACCCAACAAACACTTCGGATTAGTACACAAAAGGGACGACCCGGTATTTTACCGACCCAGTATTTTACCAACCCGGTATTTTACCAACCCGGTACAGGGTCGCTACATTTAGGAACGCTATCGGTTTAGCGAATTAACTTGCCAAGTGTAGGCGGGAGCTAATTAGGCTTTTGACCTTTCTAGGGCTTTTCAGGTCCATATCTACCCGTTACTGCTAACTCGAAACTTGAGTCTAGTTTAAGATTTTTTCAACCCGTTTACAGCCTGGATCTATTTTAGAGAGACTTAGATTATTTTTTATACCTCTTTATTAGATCTGTTACATTTTATCCAAAGTATTTCCATTTAAACAACTAAAGAATTAGGTTAGTAATACCTTACTCTGTTATCTATATATAAAATCCTCATGTCACAATGTTCACACACACACGCGAAAGCGTGGGGCTGTGAGTGTAGAAATACACTCACAGCCCTACACTAGGATTTTTTCCTGTGTCGTGGGTACCATGGACGCACACAAGACGAATACACAACCACCTAGATCCAGAACATGAATCTAACCTCAACATTCAGATACATGTCTAGCCGGGAATCGAACCCGGAACCCATTGCGCATTATTGTTCGTTCTCGTGCGCTTCCGAAAAGGCTTGATCGATTCTCATGAAATTTTGTGAGCATATTGAGTAGGTCTGGAAATGGGCCTACATCTTTTATTCATACACCTTAGTGATAAAGGTTGTCCACACTTAACGTTTTTTTTTAATTTTTATACGGCAAAACAACGTTTGCCGGCTCAGCTAGTAGATGAAATCGTCACGGATTACGTATCGTCACGACTAAGATGGTTGCCCCATAAGAAAGGGAGGTGACCACACCCTTCTACCTCGCGCAAGAACTGCGTCACGCTAGAAATAGGCGTGGAGGTGGTACCTCCCAGGTCGAATCAATCTCGTTCCACACTTTGTAAATGTAACATGTTTTAACAGGTGGCATAGCTAGTGTAGTTCGGCCGGCGAATTACCAGCGCCACTCATTTCTAGCGTGAAGCAGTTCTTGCGTTTCGATAGAAGAGTGTGGTTGACAGCACACTTTTATATGATGCGCTTATCATAGTCCTCGGGAGTAGTAACGCATCTGTGATTGACTTCAGATAGACCCTGTTCTAGTTCCTGGTTACAGGTATCCATGGGTGGTGGTGACCACTTGCCATCAGGTGTCAGGACCTCAAAATTTCGGCAATTTATATAATACTGGAAACTTCTAAAATAACCTATTTCAGTAATTTTATTTCCACAAAGGTTTTTTCTAACTGTGATATATGCTTAGACATTACGTAGTTACATTTAGAACAATCAGTTACATCTGTATATTAATACGTGAAGCTTAAACTTGTGATCCGTTTTAAGATACTTACAGCAGACGGAGGAGTATGAAATTACGCACGGTTATAGTTGATGTAGAGAAGGATTACGCAATACTAATATTTTTTTCAAATAATGCATAAAACATACATAAAATCAACTGAAAACACATAACAATCACTACCTTGCTTTTGACACAATATAATAAACGAAATAGAACATTACGAAACACACGAACGTTAGAAATAGAACGTCTTACTATGAAAACACATACGTCAAAAATGACAGATGTCTTTGTCAAAATACTTGCTATTGCTTTTAAATGCAGCTTAGTTGATAAACCTCTTTTTACCTTTATCGGGTGCGTTCAAAATAACTTGAAAATAATTACAATTTATTTGAATTTGGGAAATATTCACGCTACTTTGGAACATATGAAGTTTAGTTTTTTAATTTAAATTACGGTCGAATTTCGACCGTTGCGACGGGTGACTAGTATATTGAAATAGGCCATGAAGAGGAAGACCCGAGAAAAGTATAATACATAAATAAAAAGTATTTTAGAATATTGGAATTTCATAAAAGTTTCCGATGAATAACAATCTTGAAACTCTTTTGTACAAATATTTTCTTCTTACTCTTTCGAAAAATACAAGGTAAAATTTAAAATATTACTCTTCGTTTTAAATACATATAAATGGATTTTCTATAAGATTGAAGTAGTAAACGAGCATGCAGACCACCTGATGGTAGGTGGTCACTGCCGTATGGACAATTGTAAGCAACGTATGACCCGGCAAACTTCGTTCCGCCTATCTAAAATTATCAGTGTTCCTCCACTATATTATGCATGTATTATACATGTCAAACCTTCTTCTTGAATCACTCTATCTATTAAGAAAAATCCATTAAATTCATTAAATGCATTAAAATCCGAAGCGTAGTTCTAAGAAGCGAAGTAAGATCTAAGCATAAGTCGTTTCTCGTCTGTAGGTACAGATCTAAGCATACATCTGTACCTACAGACGAGAAGCGACTTTGTTTTATACTATGTAGTGATGAGTTCCATCTGCAGTCAATCACAGATGCGTTTCCACGCTCGAGTACAGTCAGCAGCAAATTGTTAGTGACATTCAAACTGTCGACATTGTTAGATACAACCAAGGTGTTCAGTAAACACTATTTTCTTAATTTAAATTTATTTAAATTTATTTTCTATTTTTTAGTTCGGTTTTCTATAAAAAGCGTGCTTTTTAGTTTTTTTAACTATTATATATTTTCTACTTTTTAGTCAAAATAAAACATGGAATAATTTTATCAAATTAGTGTATTGTCATCGGTCCTCAATAAATCTACAAAGTTTGAACGAAATCTGGCCGTTTAAAGTGGGTCAAAATCGCGCCCAAAGAAGTCGGTTACAAACAAACATACAGGTGAAGCTAATAAAAAGCTAATAAAAATATATAATAATTACTGTCAAACAACCAGAAAGAAAGTATTCATACTGGTTGATGTTATTAAAATACTATAGGCAGGCAGCCCTAACGCAATCTTTCGCCCAACGCCTCCGTAGGTATAAAATTCAAGGACACGGCAGAGTTAGAGTACTGTATGATATTTATACTGTGATTATACTAACAATGTGGACAGTTTGAATCTCGTCAACCCATTACTGTCCCACTGCTGGGCACGGGTCTTCTCTCAGAATGAGAGAGTTTAGGCCATAGTCCACCGCGCTGGCCAAGTGCGAATTGGTGGACTTCACACACCTCCGAGAACTTTTTTTTTTAAGAACTCTCGGGTGTATAGGTTTCCTCGCGATGTTTTTCTTCACCGAAAAGCAGTGATAATTAATTTCTAATACGCACATAAATCAGTGGTGCGTACCTGGGTTTGAACCTCGGATCTCCCAATCGAGAGGGCACGTTTCACGGGCACGGGCTATCATTGCTCTAGGACAGTTTGAATGTCACCAACTATTTGCTGCTCACTGTACTACGATGGTCGTCTCAAATGAGTCAAATGTAAGCTTTAAAAGTGTTATTAACATAATGGCATATATTTTGGAAAATAATGACAATGGACAGAAAATGGAACGCGCTTCAATTTTACGGGCTCCATTTCGTTATTGAAGTTGGCAGCAGTCTTTCTGATGTCGGTCAGTGCTTGCAACTTTGATGGATATTATTATATTAATACGTGAAGCAAAAATTTGTGACGGATTTTTAAGTAATATGCCGCGGACGGATTATTATGAAATTTTGCACGGTTATAGTGGACGTAGAGAAGGAGTGCAGAATGTTAATATTTTTTTTCAAATAATGCATTTTTCATACATAAAATCAACTAAAAACACATTACACACACTGCCTTGCATTTGAAAAAACACATACATAGTAAACGAAATAGAACATTCAATGTCATAAATATGAAAAAACATATCGTCAAAAATGTCAGATGTCTTTGTCAAAATACCGCTATTGCTTTTAAATGCGGCTTAGACAATTAAACCTCTTTTTTATATTTAACGGGTGCGTTCAAAATTACTTATTTTTTTTTACATTTTATTTCAATTTGAGAAATATTGGTGCTACTTTGGACAATATGAAGTTTAGTTTTTTAATTTAAATTAAGGTCGAATTTCGACCGTTGCGACGGGTCACTAGTTTATGTAAATATATCAAAGAAAAATAACAAAAGAGGACAATATATTACAGTTAGATAAAGATTTTTAGGTTTATGTTTAGGGTATTTTGGTTACTTAATTATTTTTTATAAAACCTTAATGATAAAAACTTATATAATAATGATAACTTGTCACCCGTAGCTACGGTTGAAATTCGACCGTAATTTAAATTTAAAATCTAAACTTCTTATTGTCTAAAGTAACACGAATATTTCTTAAATTTAAATAATTGTAATAATTGTCAAGTTATTTTGAACACACCCGTTAAAGGTAAAAAGTGGTTTATTATCTAAGCTGCATTTAAAAGCAATAGCGGGTATTTTGACAAAGACATCTGACTTTTTTTGACGTTATGTGTTTTCATATAAGACATTGAATGTTTTATTTCGTTTATTATATGCGTTTGCGTCCAATGCATGGTAGTGTGTGTAATGTGTTTTAGTTGATTTTATTTATGTTAAATGCAATCCTTCTCTACGTCAACTATAACCGTGCGTAATTTCATACTTCTCCGTCTGCGGCATGAATGTTAAAAACGGATCACAAGTTTTTAACCGACTTCCCAAAGGAAAATGGTTGTCTATTCTTCGTGTATATATATTTATATTTTTTTAGAACGGCAGAACGGTACGATGACCGCTCTGACACGTCTATTTTTTAACCGACTTCCCAAAGGAAAGAAGTTATCTATTCGACACGTATATTTTTTTTGTGTGTTCGGGAGAAATGGTCTGAAATCGTCGACCTACCGACATGATTCATACGACATTGTATACGGCTAGTTTCACAGGCAGTCCCATATTGAGGAAAATGAAAACCTTCCGGCGGTATTCCCGGAAAATTGGAAAATGTCGGTTTCTTAAAATCTTGAATAACTTAGGTGTTTCTGAACCGATTTCGATTTTCTTTCTTTTATTTGACAGGAAATTTCATCACGCAACTTTTTCTCTTGGACATGGGTATGCTGTGATGCTTAACTCTTTGAGTTATGGGGTGGAAACCACCACCACTCCTCAAGTTTTTTAGATAATTTGAGATAACTCGACTTCTGCCTATTTCGCTGGATCACGACGAAACTACATGTGTCTTATATGAGCGCCGACTTCGGAACTATGTACTAAGTACTGTGTTTGCTCTAAACCAACATGTAATTAAATTATTTTTTACTTTTATGTGGCATGGAAGTCGGTTGTATTTTTGTTTAAATTTTTTTTTATAATACGAAAATGAAAGATATCCAATATTTTTTCTGGTATTTTTATAACATATCTATGTCCCATTCTATTGTATTGAATTACACAGTACACGGAAAATGGGACGCAGTATTCCTCCATTTTGTTATTGAAAGTTGGCGACGCCATTTTGTCCGTTCGGAATTGATCAACGAAACTGTAAAGGATAAACTTTAATTACTGCAAGGCACTATTTTTTGTGCGTGTTCACATTTTTATGTTTTAAATTGAGAGTAATAATTTTCAGGGTTCCGTACGTGATGGGTAAAAACAGAACTCTATAAAGACTTCGCTGTCCGTTTGTCCGTTTGTCTGTTTATCACCAGGCTGTATCTCATGAACCGTGTTAGCTACGCAGTTGAAATTTTCACAGACAATGTATTTCTGTTACCGCTATAACAGCAAATACTAAAAACAGAATAAAATCAACTTACCCGCGGCGTGAATTAACATTATCATTTGGTAGCGTGAATCAGAACTTGCAAATTAATTTACTAACGCCATCTATTAACAACGTCTGGAACTACTAAATATGTATCAACTAATAAAACATCAATATTCTCATGAGAATGAGAGAGCGTGGTAAAAAGGTACGCGGTAGTCTACGTCACTCATCGCCCTCCTAACTATATCCCAGTATATAAACCATATCATATAATAGCTATTTGGCGATGTGAAAGAGAAACAAACGAACACACTTTCACATTTTTTGGAATTGGAATCCTTCGGGCGCAAATCCGACTCGCACTTAGCAGTTTTTTTATAACATGTATTCTATATTCCAACCCATCGTACTGAATTGCACAATACACAGAAAATAGGACGCAGTATTCCGCCATTTTGTTATTGAAAGTTAGCGACGCCATTTTGTTCAGTTCGGAATTGATCAATGAAACTGGAAAGTATAAGCTTTAATGATTTCAAGGCATTTGTGCGAGTTCTATATTTCTATGTTTTAAAATGTGAGTCGTCGTCAACCCATTACTGTCCCACTGCTGGGCACGGGTCTTCTCTCGGAATGAGAGAGCTTAGGCCATAGTCCACCGCGCTGGCCAAGTGCGAATTGGTGGACTTCACACACCTCCGAGAACTTTTTTTTTTTTTTTAAAGAACTATCGGGTGTGTAGGTTTCCTCACGATGTTTTCCTTCACCGAAAAGCAGTGATAATTAAAGTACATAAATAATACGCACATAAATCAGTGGTGCGTGCCTGGGTTTGAACCTCGGACCTCCCGATCGAGAGGGCAAGTTTTAACCATTAGGCTATCACTATCAGTGGGTTCTGGGCTCGATCCCTTTGTCCCTGTAGTTTCGACCAGAATAGTGTTACGGTATCCCCTGCCTGTCATAAGAGGCGACTAAAAGGGGCTTCCGGGGTTGCGGACAACTAGAGTGGGAGGTCGAATCGTCCAGACAAGCGACTCCGGGTAGGATGGCATGTGTAGTCGCATGACGTCGTAATCACCAGGAGATACGTTGACCTCAAATTCTCACTGGGGAAGAGCCCGAAAGGGGCATCGCGGTCGGAGGGCTCTGATTGTGTTCTGTCGGAGATCCCGGGGTTTTCCTCGCACATAATCCGGCGTTGCTTCCAAAGCGTCGGGTAACATTTGAAGGTTTCCCCCTCGATAACAAAGAAAAGGGTTCGATCCCCGGGCAGACAAGTATCGACTGATAAATTTCGATTCTTGTTCTGGGTTAGATATTCGTGTATTCCTGTGTGTTTCCATGGCAACTAGCAACAAGTGTAGTTAGATGTTAAATATGTTAGTCTCATTAAGTATTCTCTCAATTATTATTGAAACAAAGAATCTATGAATCGAGAAACAAGATAAATATAAATATTTGGTTATAATTTCGTGGAATAAATCCATACAAATAATAAACATTAATGCTCCTTATGTTTGTTCTTCGTATTTGCAAAAACATGGCCACGGGTATAAATAAATGAAATGTGTTTGTTTTGTATTGGCCTACGGGGTCACTTATACGTCTGTACAATATTTTTCTTACACTACCACCGGATCGGAACACGACCTCTGAGAAGTCCCGGCAACAAACTCAGCGGTTTGTCTTTTTTGTTTGGATAGTATATTCTTTTTACTTACTTATTATTGAAGTGAAACTTCTTTATCGGGGTTGGAAAAAAATTTAGTGTAACATTTTTTCGTTACGCGCCATCTTTTTTTTCCGTTACGCGCCATCATTTTCTTATCCCTACCACGCGTGATATTAGATAGATTATTATAGATTAGATTATTAGATAAAGTGTAATAAAAGCCTTTTAATAAATTTTATCTAATTTAACTTTATTTAACCAATTTCTGTAAAGTTGCATATAGTAAATTATTTTTTGAAAAATAACGTCATAAAAAAGTTTCACATTTTTTTCGTACTTTTGAAATGGTATATATTAATATCATTTCTATATTTTTAAGCTATTGCTAAGAAATTCCGTAACGAATAAACCTAACACCCCCCACTCTGCCTAACTGTAGCAAAGCTGTGCGTTCGCTTAACGTGTATGTATATGGTACGATAGTACGAAGCTCGCACGGATCGAGACGAGCTGTTCAGAAATCGGACAAATATGTAAGCAGTTGATTCTAAGAAAGTACATATGTAAAAAAAACTTGAAGTTATATAACAAAAAACCGCATAAATAAATAAATAATTATAATTGCATAAATTGATAAAAAATGCTATGCAATAGCTTTACCGCGGCAGTCCCCGAGTGCCGCACGTTTTTTAGAAGTTTTGTCCGTCTTTTTGTCTTTAATTTTAAAATCGCATTAAAAACGGTTTATGTACCTTTATTAGGTGTAAAATTGCATTTTTAGATAGATGACAAGTATGTTTTCCTTTCGGAAAGTTAATTGTAATGACTTATTTTTAAACGCGAGTGACATCGCGGGGCAAGGCTACCTTAAAATAGATATAGTATAAATCAAAATGCATGCTATAAAATTAATTTCATTTAAATACTGCGCACATTTCGCGGGATATCGAAATTGGGCGGTTCTGTAGGGTTGGCAACAATTGGTACCATAGTCAAACTTATACTTATCATACTAATGCTAATACTAATTACTAATATTATAAAGGCGAAAGTTTGTGAGTATGTTTGTTACTTCTTCACGTCTAAACGGCTACAGCGATTTTCATAAAATTTGGTAGGGAGTTAGCTAACACTTTGGATTAACGTACAGGGTACTTTTTACTGTGGGAAAATCTTATTCCCACGGGACAATCAATACAACCTGCGAGGATCAGCTGGTTTCCCAATAAATAAATAAAGTCCAACATCAGAAAGCACTAAAAACACAAAGACCGGTTCTGAAATAACTACGACTGAAAAAATAATGATATGATTGATTACTGAATGAACAACTATTATACCATAGAAGAAATTATCTATTTTTGATGTATACAACATGAGCAGAACCCACTTATATACCATAATATGATCAATTGATTAGACTTTTCAAATCCACTGATGACACTGGGGTCCCCCACTACCGTTTTATCAATAGTAACCTATATATTGAACCACAAAGCCGCATACTAAGTTTTATTGAGCTAGCATCAATTTTAGTGGATTTCGAAAAAAAACTTTCATCTCTTATTTCATCCTCTGAGGGGATATTTTTTCAAAAATGGTAAAATGATTTTGCTTTATATCAAAGCAAAAAGCCTGATGCTAAGTTTACATAAGTTAGAATCAAAAGTGGCGGACTTTCATACAACTTTCCCCGTCATTATCCCCTTAAGGGTTGAATTTCTAAAAGTACTTTATTGCTCACTTTCACTTTAAAAGGAAGCATGGTACAAAACTTCCAATTTCTAATAACAGTAGTTTGGAATGTGCTTTGATAAGATAGTAATTAAGTCAGTTTTTAAGCTATTGCATAGCATTTATCGCGGGCTTCGAGTGCGGCGACAGAATTAAGAATTTCCGTAACGAAAAAACGTAACACCCACCCACTCCGCCTACCATGTAGCCCGGCCGAGCGCTCGCTTAACGTGTATGTATATGATACGACAGTACGAATCTTGCACGGATCGAGACAAGCTGCTCGGAAATCGGACGAATATAAGCAGCTGTTTGTGAAAAAGTATATTATCAAAAATACTTGAATTAATATTAATAGAAATAAAATACTGCATAAATAATTGCATAAGATTATAAAATGCTATGCAATAGCTTTACCGCGGCAGTCTCCGAGTGCCGCACGTTTATTTTATATATACAGATGTACAGACACACGAAAGTTTCATCTAATATATAAAATTCTCGTGTCACAGTTTTGTTACCATACTCCTCCGAAACGGCTTGACCGATTTTTACCAAATTTTATATGCTTATTCAGTAGGTCTGAGAATCGGCCAACATCTATTTTTCATACCCCTTAAGGGTTGTCCACCCTTAACATTATTTTTTATTTCTTATATGGCAAAACAACGTTTGTCGGGACAGCTAGTTTACATATATATATATATATATATATATATATATATATATATATATATGGATAGTGAAAACCCTAGCCGATAATCCTCTATTTTGTGACTGACAGCGAATTAATATAAAAGGCCAAGCGGCGTTTGTTCGATGGAATGAAAAAAACTTAATGACTTTTTATTAATTTGCGGGATTGGGCTTTTGTTATAAATGGGAAAAGTTGGCGAGTTATGCCCCAAATGTGGGCAAGTGTCTCTTAGAGTCGGAAGAGAAGTGAATATTTTACACTAGGCTATTAGCGCGGCTTTGCTTCGGTCAGGTTTTCTTTATCTCACTGAAGTAGAAAAGACAGTGCAGTGCAGAGCGTGCAGTCACCTGATGGTAAGTGGTCACTGCCGCTAATGGACATCTGTAGTCAACTTCATACAAAACATGGGTTCTATCTAAATTCAATCATAGATGCGTTGCTACTCCAGAGGACTATGATGGTCGCCTCATGTGAAGTGTGCCGTCAACCACACCATTCCATCGAAACGCAAGAAATGTTTCCCGCTAGAAACAGGTGTGGCGGTGGTACTTCCCCGATCGAACTACACTGGTTCTACCACCTTTAGTTATTTATTGAGGATCGCCACCGGAAAGTACACATCACTAAGATTATATAACAAAGGCAACAACTAATGACCTTTAAAAGTTAGTTAATTAGTTTACCACGGTAATGTGTATCCTATGTTTTAATCTAGGTCATAAACTATGCGTCCCCTATAGCCGGAGAGTAGAATACGGCTAGGGTATCCCTGTCGTAAGAGGGGACTAAAAGGGGGCTTCTAGGGTTGAGAGCCCCTAGAGGGGGAGCTCGAGCCGCCCAGCCAGCAAACCCGGGAAGAACGACGGCATGTGTGGCATGCTGTCGTAAACACCAGATGACACGGTGAGCGCAAGTGCTCACCGTGCCTGTTGGTGCTCCATTTTATCGGAAAAAAATGAGTGTGTGTGTGTCAGCTCCGACGCACGACTGGAGGTTACTCGCATATATATAAAATAGATGGCGCCATACTCCCACACTAAAGATATAAATAATACTAATACATGGTTCATTTTGAAAAATTATATCTAATATATAAGTACGTATTAAAATATTAATATTGTACGTACACAGTATTTACATTACTTATCTTAACGATTTACTATTTTAAATACCATTGAGATTTCGGTAAACGTAATCGCGAAACCTATGAATATCATCCACCGTGTACTGAGAAAATAGTTCTAAAGTTGTAACAAGATGGCGTTATAGTCAATAAAAAAACGTAATGAGGTCATTCATCAGTAGATTTTACTCCTCACATTTTTCTCATACCGGGCCCTTATATATGCAAATCGATTCTTAAGGAGTATATTCCAAAAATATATGTATACTTTTATGACCCGGCCTGTCACAAAAATTCACAACATAATTTCCTACAAACCATGCTTAGAATAACAATTATTTCTTGTCACTTCCTGGTATTTATTTGTCACGGATGTCTCTAAGGACTGCGTGTTCAGATGCTGAAAATAAGCGACGCCACATCCTTTGGGATTTGACTGAATGGCAATTAATTAAGGATTTGAAGGTTGGTTCGACTGTGTGTGTGACACACCTGTTTCTGTTATAAATGTGTAAGAGACACTCATATTTCAATGGCTTACTTTTATACGGAGAATGATGATTGACGTCAATTTTTTTATCTGACTGAAGTAGCAAACGAGGATGCAGTCCCCCTGATGGTAAGTGGCTACTGCCGTCCATGGGCATCTGTAATCAACTTCATACAGAACATGGGTTCCATCTGAAGTTAATCATAGGTGCGTTGCTACTCCTGAGGACTGTGATGGTCGCCTATGGTCAGATAGACTGTTCTATATGAAGTTGCTTGATGTCTATGGATGGCGATGATCGCTCATTATATAAACTGCATGTTTCTTTGCTACTTCAAGTAAATAGAAAAAATATATTCTAATTTAGTCTTCAGCGTTTGCACGCATCCGTCAACCTCAGACAAGACTTGTAGGGTTAATTACAAATTCATACGGCAGCGGCCACTAAGCATCAAATAGTCATTGTCAAGGCAGTAGAACCAGTGTAGTTCGACCGAGGAAGTATCACCACCACCTTCACTGTTTTGGTTGCCAGCACACTTTCACATGAGGCGTCCATCATAGTCCTAGGGAGTGACAACGCATCAGTGATCGACTTCAGATGGAACCCATGTTCTGTATGTAGTTGATTACAGATGTCCATACGGCAGTGATCACTTACCATCAGGTGAACTGCATGCTCATTTGCTACTTCAATCAGATAAAAAAATAGATTGCAAACTTACTTGCTACTTCAGTAAAAAAAAGTTAAAATTGAATTATCAACTGAGTAGGTTGATAATTCAATTTCTTAGAACATCAAGGGTCACTTTTAAAACTTGGCGACCCACTCGTCTCTGAAACTGGCGGCACTCCAAAACTCACAGGTGTAAGAGATCCTTTGAATGTTGTTCTGATATATTACTGCTGCGATATTGCATTGACGTATTCAGTTACTCATATTGCCGACTTACTGTAGTTCTCAGCCAAGTACGAGTTTGGCAAGTTTTTATATGAACTGCGACTTTTTCAGTCAGTCAGACAGTGGTTTTTCTCATAGCTTACCATTTTATGCATATCTTTCTCATATGCATGTCACTAGTACCCTGTCGTATTATTTGATACGACATACTAGTGACAGGGTACATCAGTCAGTATTTTTTCTCGTAACTTACCCCTTTATGCGTATCTTTCTTACATGCATGCAACTAGTGTCTTATCGTATCATTGTAAAATTTCCAGTCACGCATGAGAGAGCACAGCGAGACAATTAACGTGTTTTTCCGTCATCAGTCAGTATGTGGGGTTTTTCTTGTAACTTACCCCTTTATGCATGCGTATCTTTCTCACATGCATGCCACTAGCATCCTTTTGTATCATTGATACATTTCCAGTCACGCATGAGAGAGCACAGCGAGTCAACAAACTCCCAACGCGCCTAAAAAGTCACTTCAAAAAAAAATTAAGTACCGAATATTTCGCAATACGAATGTTTTAAGTCTTCAAAGAGATACAAGCCAGTAACAAATAAATAATGCGACATCGGAGGGTACGTCCCGTCTATTTAGTATTCAGCGAACCCGCTTTAATCTAAACAAGAGGGAAAATTGGGGAAAAAAGCGGAAAAATTCTGGAACGACGCTTGTATAAATGTAGGAATAATTTTAAATTTTTAACTGTAAGATTCGATTTGGTTTGGGATTGGTTGCTGTCACAGCGTTTTCAATTTACGTCCCACTGCTGGGCATTTCCTCTTAAATAAGAGGGATTTATCAAACCAAATTATACACAATTATGGAGCAGTGATAGCCTAATGGTTAAAACTTGCCCTCTTGATCGGGAGGTCCGAGGTTCAAACCCAGGCACGCACCACTGATTTATGTGCGTATTATACTTTAATTATCACTGCTTTTCGGTGAAGGAAAACATCGTGAGGAAACCTACACACCCGAGAGTTCTTTAAAAAAAAAAAAAAAAGTTCTCGGAGGTGTGTGAAGTCCACCAATTCGCACTTGGCCAGCGCGGTGGACTATGGCCTAAGCTCTCTCATTCCAAGAGAAGACCCGTGCCCAGCAGTGGGACAGTAATGGGTTGACGACGAAATTATACACAAACCAAATTATACATGTCGTTAACCCATTATCGTCCCACTGCTGGGCCTGGGCCTTTTCTCAGAATGAGAGAGTTATAGGCCATAGTCCACCGCGCTGGCCAAGTGCGAATTGGTGGACATTAATATAGCGTATTAAGTCACATTTAATGTTTATTTTAATAAAATCGATCTGTTGCATCAAAACTCGTAATTTCTAGTTCTTATATTTTTAACCGATGGCGTCAGAAGAACGGTAGTGTTTTTCGGGCTTCTGTTAGTAAGTTATTTTGACACGCCGTACAGCATAATGAACGTGGTAGAACCAGTGTAGTTCGACCGGGGAAGTACCACCGCCACACCTATTTCTAGCGTGAAGCATTTCTTGCGTTTCAATGGAAGGGTTGCCGACACACTTTTATAAGAGGCGACCATCATAGTCCTCGGGAGTAGCAACGCATTTGTCATTGACTTCAAATAGAACCCATGTTCTGTATGAAGTTGATTACAGATGTCGCATGGTGGCAGTGACCACTTACCATCAGGTGGACTGCATGCTCGTTTGCTACTTTAGTTAGATGAAAATGCCCAAACACTAGACGCAATCTGTCAAGGTACATGTAACATAATATTGGAATCGATTCAGTTTGTAACATAGGCTAGGTATACATTTGGGTTGTAACGGAGCTCCGCCTCCGTTACTGCGGAATTTCCGCAAAAAAAACGTACCAATCCGCCTTCGCATATTTTAAGAATTATTAAGCTGTTGCATAGCTTTTATCGCGGGCTTTGAGCGCGGTGACCGAATCAAGAAATTCCATAACGAAATAAACCTAACACCCCCCAATCCGCCTATCTAGTAGCGCGGCCGAGCGTTCGCTTACGAAGCTCGCACGGGTCGAGACGAACTGCTCGGAAGTAAGACGAATATGTAAGCAGGTTTTCGTGAGAAAGTATATATCAAAAACAACTTGAATTAATATCAAAGAAAGTAAAATACTGCATAAATAAATAAATTATTATAATCGCATAAGTTGATGAAAAATGCTATGCAATAGCTTTACCCTGACAGTCCTCGAATGCCGCACTTTTTTTTGTTTACATTTTAGTCTGATATGCTTTAAAAGCCTGTTTTTTAGGATTTTATTTAAATACTAGCTGTGCCCGCAACTTCGTCCGCGTGGAATAGTTATTTTGGGCATAATTTATTTTTGCAAACAACCTCCTCAGCTTTATAAATTATAGCTGTTACCCACGACTTTGTCCGTTTCATTTTCTATTATTATTTTAGACAATTTAGTTTTGAAAAGAACATAATTATTTTGGAGTATTTCTGCGTAAATTATATTTTTAGTTTTATTTTCACCCCTCTCTCCGCGTCCCTCGCAAGCAACGCCCCTCCTCCTTGCAGCGTCATGTTTTGCACATCATGCGGAGCGGCTGAATTTTATATCGGTGTTATTTTAAAATTGTCATATCTTCTAAGATGTTCATTGAAACTAAGTGATGTCAAAGACAATTTTGTTCACAATTAAATACTCTTAATCAACAACACATTTATTTGGACAAAGATTAATATTATTACGTTGATACAACTCTTAACTAATTTCGACCGAATTTGATTACCATGAAAACGGTTCTAGTGAGTTAATCTTAAAAGATAGACATATACTGTCGCGGACATTTTTTTAGATCATTTCAAGAGAAATAATTCTTTCATACATATATTTTTTGTATCTTGTACCGTTTTCGCAGCGCACGCAACGGAAGCCCTCAAGGATGAATAATTTTCCCCGTTTTTTTCACATTTTCCATTATTTCTTCGCTCCTAATAGTTGCAGCGTGATGTTATATAGCCTAAAGCCTCCCTCGATAAATGGTCTATTCAATACAAAAAGAATTTTTAAATTCGAACCAGTAGTTCCTGGGATTAGCGCGTTCAAACAAACAAACAAACTCTTCAGCTTTATATATTAGTATAGATATTTATTTGTTTTAAAATTTTAACAATCCTCCTTTTTCATAATTAAAGAACGTAACTTTACTTACAGCACACACAGGACAGCGTTTATATATTTTAAATTAAGTCAATTATTTCATTCATACATCTATACTAATATTATAAAGCTGAAGAGTTTGTTTGTTTGTTTGTTTGTTTGTTTGAACGCGCTAATCTCAGGAATTACTGGTTCGAATTGAAAAGTTATTTTTATGTTGAATAGACCATTTATCGAGGAAGGCTTTAGGCTATATATATATATATATATATATATATATTATAAACGCGAGTGAAACCGCGTGAACTCGTCAACCCATTATTGTCCCACTGCTGGGCTCGGGTCTTCTCTCAGAGTGAGAGAGTTTAGGTCATAGTCCACCGCGCTGGCCAAGTGCGAATTGGTGGAAACCGCGTGAACTGCTAGTTCAAAAATATACATCATACTTGATACTAATATTATAAAGGCGAAAGTTTGTGAGTGTGTATGTTTGTTACTTCTTCACTTGTAAACGGCTGGAGCGATATTCATAAAATTTGGTAGGGAGTTAGCTGACACTCTGGGTGATATAGGCTACTTTTTACTGTGGTAAAATATCTTATTCCTACGGGATAATCGATACATCGTTTTTGAAGTGAAACTTCTTTAGGCGCATGAGGGTAAAATTTTTACAGATGAAACGTCACGCCGGTATGTAACGGAAGTGTCGGAAAAGAGAGAGAGAGTGATCGAGACCGATTGAGAGAGAGTAAGACAGGGCGAACGTAGCATGAGCAACTAGCCGTGGAGTGAGAGTAGGGAGCAAGCGAGTGAGAAAGATTGAGAGAAAAAGTGAGACAGAGCGAACGTCGTATCACGCCTTTTTCTCTTCCTCTTAATCTTGGAAATTTAAAGTTTTAGATTTGTATAAATATAAACAAGATTTATAAATTAGTTCGCCAAAGAAGTTTCACTTCTGTCATGTGTACTTTGTACGCACGCATGTTTTTTTTAACGGGCGAAGCTGCGGGGTTCAGCTCGTTTATTATAAAGAATACAATTTTCATTTGACCATTAGCTGTTTTAATATGAATTTTGTGATTCTGCGTCGGCGAGATCAAAGTTGAAGTACAAAGGGCGGCGTTGTCAAAGGAATTGTGTGAATACGGCTTGTTGCTCAGTCGTTTAAAATTTAACTTAATAGGAAATTCGGTTTGCAAGGTCCAGGGTTCACAAACTTACGGTATGTTGCTCAGTGGTTTAATTTTACTCCGATGGTAAATTCGCTTTGCAAGGTTCGGGGTTCGATCTTGAGAATTTTATCAAACGTGTGACTACCTTATGTGAATACTTTTTACACTTATTAAAAACTCTTTCTTGATTTTGTACGAATTATTAAGAATCTATAATATTATACGTGAAGCAATAACTTGGGATCCGTTTTTAAGATACTTGCCGCGGACGAAGTAGTATGAAATTACGCACGGTTATAGTTGATGTAGAGAAGGAATAGCAAATGCTAATATTTTTTTCAAATAATGCATAAAACATATATAAAATCAATTAAAAACACTACCTTGCATTTGACACAAACTTATTTTCGTTTATTATTTATGTGTTTGTGACAAATGCACGGTTGTGTGTGTAATATGGTTTTACTTTATTTTATGTATGTTACATGCATTTTTTGAAAAAAATATCAACATCCTGCACTCCTTCGCTAAGTCCACTATAACCGTGCAAAATTTCATACTAATCCGCCCTCGGCATATTACTTAAGAATGCACCACAACTTTTTGCTTCACGTATTGATATATAGATGTACTAGCTGTCCCGACAAACGTTGTTTTGCCATATAAAAAATAAAAAAAAAATGTTAAGGGTGGACAACCCTTAAGGGGTATGAAAAATAGATGTTGGCCGATACTCAGACCTACTGAATAAGCATATAAAATTTGGTAAAAACCGGTCAAGCCGTTTCGGAGGAGTATGGCAACAAAAACTGTGACACGAGAATTTTATATATTAGTTTACTGTTGTTGATATAACAACAAATACTAAAAACAGAATGCTAAAACACATCGTCATTTCATTTTCGTTTTATATACATAATGGTACGGAACCCCTCATGCGCTAGTCGAACTCGAACTTGGGCTATTTAGTCTGTAATCGCCTTTCGCCTCAAGCACATTATAATATTTAATTTTTAATTTAAGGTCCAATTTCAATTCCATTGTCTTTCCAATACTTGTCTTTACCTTTTAAGTTTATTATTTTTAAGAAGTTAGACTTCTTTATACTTAATAATCTAATCTAAGTTTTTAAAGCTCAGGGCGAATTTTATAATACTAGTCACCCGTCGCAACGGTCGAAATTTGACCGTAATTTAAATTAAAAATCCAAACTTCATATTGTCCAAAGTAGTACGAATACATCTCAAATTCAAATAAAATGTAATAATTTTCAAGTAATTTTGAACGCACCCGTTAAATATAAAAAGAGGTTTAATTAGCTAAGCCGCATTTAAAAACAATCTCGGGTATTTAATCGAGTAAAGTATAAGTAAAAAAAAGTGAAATATAAAAAAAATAATTAGCTAAGCCGCATTTAACAGACACTTCTGAAGTTATGTGTATCCATAGTAAGACATTGAATGTTCTATTTCGTTTATTATTTATGTGTTTGTGACAAATGCAGGGTAGTGTGTGTAATGTGTTTTTAGTTGATTTTATGTATGTTATATGCATTATTTGAAAAAAATATTAACATTCTGTACTCCTTCTCTACGTCCACTATAACCGTGCAAAAATTCATACCAATCCGTCCGCGGCATATCACTTAAAAATGCACCACAAGTTTTTGCTTCACGTATTAGTATATAGATTGTAATTTCTTCAAAAGCTAATAGTATTAGAACATGTATTAGTGATGAGTTATTTATTTAGTTTCATTCATCGGTTTTTACCCGACTGCGTTCCGACTCATATAATAATTCACACTTGACCAGCGTGAAGTAGCAAACGAGCATGCAGTCCACCCGATGGGAAGTTGTCACTGCCGCCCATTGACACCCGTCAACTTCATACAGAACATGTTCCATCTGAAGTCAATCACAGATGCGTTGCTAGTCCCGAGGACTATGATGGTCGCCTCATGTGAAAGTGTGCCGGCAAAAATTGTACACGTTAAACCTCTTCATTTGATACCCATGTAGGGTGGGTTGTACAAAAATATGTAGTTCGCTATTTTTTGCGTCGGCCATTTTGAATTAATAACAATATTAAACATATATAATTGCATTGTCATCAGAACTATATATGTATTCCAAATTTTAGCTTAATCGCACAATGAGAAGTGGGTTAAATTCAGATTGCAAGATTTGACCTAAACACACATACTTACATCCTTACATACTTTAATAATAATTTAATCATAATTAATATTTTTGACTATTTGTAATGATTTTTTTATTAGTATAATGATGGTTAATTATGATTTTTAGATATATTTTATGTTAATGCTAAATATTACGAGTATAATAAGTGTAATTGGCTAAAGCCCTACTAATTATTATAAGAATAAAAAAAAGAAAATAAAAAAACTTACCCACAGACATTGTAAGTTAAATAAAAGCTTTTAATATATAGAAACAACGCTTTCATTGTCATAATCCATCAGGCCTATTGTAACATTAAAATATGTCAAACGATAGACATTTATAAACCAAACGTCCCAGTCAAAACGAAATTTCGGCCAGAAACAATTTGGAGTCGACCAATCCATCAATATTCAAAATTCAACCCTTGAAGAAAATCGAGTATTGAATCTAAATTAACCGTTTAAGAACAGAAACATTGAAAAATGGACCCAGTGTCATAGCAACACGGTTTCCGAACGGTAAGATTCATTTGTCAAACGTCAAGTTGACAGGCGGCCATCTTGGCGCAACAGGTCTCTTGAATGATTTATTTTCGAACCATTTGTTTTAGGCTATTGCATTGGCTGTCATTCGGTTTTTGAAGTAAACAATTTCAAAATTAACTATTGAAATAGTTCAAACAGTTGTGTACAAAGTTTCATGTTTTTTTTTATATGATTAAATGCAAACGAGCACGCAGTCCACTTGAAGCTAAGTGGTCACTACCGCCCATGGACACGTAAGCAACTTCATACAGAACACAGGTTCTATCTGAAGTCAATCACAGATGCGTTGCTACTTCCGAGAGATGGTCACCTCATATAATAGTATGCCGGCAACCACACCCTTCCATCGAAACGCAAGAGATGCTTCACGTTAGAAATAGGTGTGGCGGTGGTACAGTCAGCGTCAAATAGTTAGGGACACTTCGGGTACTAAAATAAATAGATGCAACCAAAAAGTCAATAATATCGGTACAAACAAAGTTTCTATATTTATGGCATTTGACTGAACCGAAGTATATCACATTTTAAACGTCTTCGCTTTTTGAGCAACTATATTGTTGACAACAATAAGGAAACTTTGTTTGTACCGATATTATGGACTTTTTGGTTGCGTCTTTTTTTTGAATACCCTGAGTGCCCCTAACTATTTGACGCTGAGTGTACTTCCCCGGTCGAACTACACTTGTTCTACCACCTGGTAAAAATAGATAGATAATCGTTTAAATAGGCATAAAGCGTAAAAAACACATTTATAATATAACGGATACGTTCTATCGTATTATAAACGTAACTTTCCTCAAATTAATCTGTTTATTCCAAATCAAAAAGCGTTTACCACCCTTCCCTTCACAAAGTTTTTCAATACACCTTAATATCCGCTGGGGTGGTAATTAGGAGGGCTTGACAAAGCGACAGGCCTAAACAGTTGCTAGTCATTGTTAGGGTGTAAGTGATACGCGATTTTCTGGAGCGATAGAGTTGCCAAGGAATTTTGCTGATTTCGTAACTTTGTAACACGTGCTTTTGTGCCTAGGTACTTAAAAAAAACTACTTTTTTCGATAAAAAATTGCACATTATTGTCCTACTGCTGAGAATTGGTGGACTTCACACACCTCCGAGATTTTTTAGGTTTTTATAGAACTCTCGGGTGTATAGGTTTCCTCACGATGTTCTCTTTCAGCGAAAAGCGGTGATAATTCATTTCTAATACACACATCAATCAGTAATGCGTGTCTGGGTTTGAACCTTGGACCTCCCGGTTGAGAGCGCAGGTTTTAACCATTAGGCTATAATTGTTCTAGGTTAGTGTAAACAACTCTATTGTCTGCATGTCTTTACGTCTGCATTTTGGCAAATTTGACTTCTAGTACAAACATAGTAAGAAAAACTTTTTCTTACACGGAGACCTCATTTTACGTAGATCTCGTTTTATATTGAAATATGTTTAAAATAACGAAGATTTATCGCTCTCTGTTACTCAAAAAAAAAACAGATTTCATACACAACCCAATTCTTATTTCACTAGCGAACAAAATAAAACCAATGCTACCCAAAAGTCGCGTTCCCTTTTAACTTGTGCCAACTGCCTTTGTGGACGCCTCTGATGTCCCAGATACTTTCTATAGGCGTTATAAATTTTAAACTCAGGTCAGGATTAACTAACAGATTAAGCGACCGTTAAAGCCTATTGTTCGGTTGAGTTTAAAATTTTTCACTTTGTGGTTATTTTTTGAAACGTCACTGAAAATGTTGAAACCTACTCGTTTATTGGACTGGATGGTAAGTCATTCTCCTCAACCCATTATTGACCCACTGCTGGGCACGGGTCTTCTCTCAGAATGAGAGAGTTTAGGCCATAGTCCACCGCGCTGGCCAGGTGCGAATTGGTGGACTTCAGGTGCAGGTGACCTGCACCTGCAGCGCTGATATTCTGTGAAGCCAATTTTCTTCGCTTGCTTTAGAAAGTTACGTTAGAAATCCGTGTGGCGCTGGTACCTCCCGGGTTGAACTTTTTTTTATCTGACTAAAGTAGCAAACGAGCATTCAGTCCACCTGATGGTACGTGGTCACTGCCCATAGACCTCTGTAATCAACTTCGTACACAAACATAGGTTCTATCTGAAGTAAATCACAGTTGCTGCTCTCGAGGACTATGATGGTCGCCTCATATAAAAATGCCGGCACACCCTTCCATCGAAACGCACGAAATGCTTCACGCTAGAAATAGGTGTGGCGGTGGTACTTCCCCGGTCGAACTACACTGGTCCTACCTTCAAAAGTATAGTGGCACTATCACCTGGTGGCCTATACAAACATACATACGCTCAAAAAACCCGCCGTCTGACGCAATCAAGTAACTACGGCCTTCATTCAACACACTGTATGCACGTATGATTTCATATGAATTTATGGATTCTTCAGGGAATAAGCGTTTTTGGCGCCAAATTGATTGAAAGAGTGTTTAATTGGCGCGGTCGGTCCGTGTTCTGAATTCGTGAAATTTGAAGCAGAGCCAAATTTTCGGTTCGCTATAGTTGTGAGTTTTAACCCTGGTTCGTTTGGTTCATATGTTCATGTTAAGTTGTATCGTATAGCTATTTTACAAGCTATAAAGGCGGCGACCAGGTTTAGATAAAAGGAGTATAGGTCACCTTCCTCCTACCAGGTAGACCGATGACCTGCAGACAGCGGGAAACCGTTGGATTCAGATGGCACAGGACCGGTTGAAGTGGTGTCATTTAGGGGAGGCCTACTGTACGTAGGCCGCTGCATTGGACCTCAAAAGACTGATGGATCAAGATGGTAGACGGTGTAGAAATAATTACTATACACCATGGGCCATGGTGACAACTTTTAACGTGACAACGTTTTATAATTCAATGGAGCCGGCTGCACGCACTAAAACATGACTTATGCGGCGTTACCTCGCTCTGAGGCGTTCCATTTAAGGCTTGAAGTGCAAGCGAGACCGCGGAACGAGCGACAAAGAGGCACAATTGCCCAATATAATAAATACAATTATGACAAAAAATTTACATAATTGTATTTATGCGTACAAATGAATGTAACTTGATCAATTCCATTGTGATTTCTTTTACCTCCTTCTCTATATCAATACGAAATGTCTATCAAACAAATAAAATTAAATTTTCTTCAGTATTTTCCTATGACGTTGTCACGTTCAACTATCGTCAGTAAACCGACTTTACAGACAACCGATTTTTTATACAAAAGAAGTAGCAAGGGTACCGGGGTACCACCATACCTATTTCTAGCATGAAACAGTTCTTGCGTGAGGAAGCGTGTGGTTGCCAGTTCGGTGCAACGGTGTTGTTGGTTCACTGTTATATTAACCGACCACCTTAGTCCTCCAATCCAGGTATATCATAATCCAGGTATATCATATCATCCAATAACCAATGTAACTACCAGGGAGGTACCACCGCCACATCTATCACTACATAGTATAAAACAAAGTCACTTCTCTCTGTCTGTATGTATGCTTAGATCTTTAAAACTACGCTACGGATTTTAATGCAGTTTTTTTAATAGATAGAGTGATTCAAGAGGAAGGTTTTTATGTATATATTTTTTTTATATATTCTCCTCTTCTTCATTCTTATTATATAGCTCATTCCACATCTTGCACGTGCGTGGTAGGAAAGACCGACAAGGACAATAAAACACGCTCGTAAGCGATAAAAAGATACTCGCTTATCGCGTCACACATGACAGGGTGACACCAGCGTATTTCCCGAGCCAAGAGAACTTGGCCCTCGCTTTTGGCAAATCAAGAATGTTGCTTAACATGTAACTTAAAACAAAATATTTCGCTCACAGACATTTTTACAAGGTTGTATTTGTCGTCAATTCATTATTGTCCCACTGCTGGGCACGTGGCTTCTCTTAGATTGAGAGAATAGGCCATAGTCCACCGCGCTGGCCATGTGCGAGTTGGTGGACTTCACACACCTCCGACAACTTTTTTAAAGAACTCTCGGGTGTGTAGGTTTCGTCACGATGTTTTGAACCTGGGTTTGAACCTTGAACCTTCCGATCGAGAGGGCAAGTTTCAACCATTAGGCTATCACTGCTCAAGGTTGTATTTACTTGTATGAAACTAGTAATAGGCTAGTTAAAAGTTTCTAAAGGGTCCGAGCTTTAAATCGATTTCTTGAAAATGATATGCATATTCAAAATTAGTTATGACCTTATGGTGTATTATTACTCCTTTCGGCGAAAGAAAATATTGTAAGAAAAAATAAACATTTGAGAGATATTTAAGAAAAAAAAGAAACGTGCGACGTAAAGCTATTGCATAGCATTTTATATCACCTTATGCAATTATAATTACTAGCCACCCGACGCAACGGTCGAAATTCGACCGTAATTTAATTTAAAAAATAAACTTAATATTGTCCAAAATAGCACGAATTTTTCTAAAATTCAAATAAATTGTAGTAATTTTCAATGTATTTTGAAGGCACCCGTTAAAGATAAAAAGAGGTTTATTAACTGAGCTGCATTTAAAAGCAATAGCGGATATTTTGACAAAGACTTCTGATATTTTTGACGTTGTGTTTTCGTAGTAAGACATATGTTTTATTTCGATTATTATGTATATGTTTGTGTCAAATGCACGGTAGTGAGTGTTTTACAAACAAGTTTACTACGTTACTTTTTACGTTTAGCGCTTTCACGTTTTCGTGTCCAGACACCTTGTTATATCGCAAACGTAAACGTACGTTTTTTTTATCTGACTGAAGTAACAAACGAGCACGCAGTTCACCTGATGGTAAGTGGTAACTGCCGCCCTGCGACATCTGTAATCAACTACTTACAGAACATGGGTTCCATCTGAATTCAATCACAGATGCGTTGCTACTCCCAAGGTCTATGATGGTCGCCTCATGTGAAAGTGTGCCGGCAACCACACTCTTCCATCGAAACGCAAGAAATGTTTCTCGCTAGAAATAGGTATGGTGGTGGTACTTCCCCGGTCGAACTACACTGCTTCTATCACCTTGCGTACATAATCACCTTGCATATTATAATCAATGAGTAAAAACGTAAACAGTAATTGTTTCGGCGAAGCAAAAAGCATAAAATCATACTAAGGACATTCGTGTATTGCGTAGCGCTACGCCGTAGCGACGTAGCAATACGTATCTACGGTACAGCCCCTTACGGAGTTTTGAGACAAAATTAATTGTCTCTGTCATATAAAAATTAAAATTTCGTGCACCTTAATACGATCTTGTTTTGTATTCTTAAAAAGTATTTTTTCACAAACCTTTGGGAACTTTTTCTATTATGGCTTAAACATATCGAAATACATAGAAGGAATGTAAGGTTTAAATAAAAAACACGAAAAAAACATGCAGCACTCGGGGACTATGCAATTATAATTATGTATTTATCTATGCAGTATTTTTTTCTTTGATATTAATTCAATTTTTTTCTTTGACACTATATACTTTCTCACAAGCAGCTGCTCACATATTCGTCCGATTTCCGAGCAGCTCGTCTCGATCCGTGCGAGGTTCGTATTGTCGTACCATATACATACACACAAGCGAACGCTCGGCCGCGCTACGTGGTAGGCGTTAGGTTTTTTTCGTTACGGATTTTTTTGATTCGGTCGCCGTTGTCATAGCCATATAAGCTATGCAATGGCTTTAAAACACTCGTACTGAGAGATCGTCTCTCAGATCTTCAGTGAGACAATTCACGACGGTCAGCCAGTTACCTAGTGACCCGGTTTCTCAAGATTTCTTAACACCTAAACGCTCTTCCATAAATAATTTCGACGCTAACTAAACTCCGCTATAGAAAATTAAACTCATAAAATCCGAAGTAGGTTGCCTCGGTAAAGTTGGAGGAAAATTTTCAAGATTTTTTTCACTAAGGTCTAGTTTTTAAATTTCTGAATTTTATAGGTTTTGAGAGAAATAAGTGGTTAGTGTGATTATATTAGCAGTGAGCAGTGATAGCGTAATGGTTGAAACTTGCCCTCTCAATCGGGAGGTCCGAGGTTCAAACCCAAGCACGCACCACTGATTTATGTGCGTATTAGACATTAATTATCACTGCTTTTCGGTGAAGGAAAACATCGTGAGGAAACCTACACACCCGAGAGTTCTTAAAAAAAAATGTCTCGGAGGTGTGTGAAGTCCATCAATTCGCACTTGGCCAGCGCGGTGGACTATGGCCTAAACTCTCTCATTCTGAGAGTAGACCCGTGCCCAGCAGTGGGACAATAATGGGTTGATGAGAGCGATTATATTATAATAGTTACAATTATTAGCTTGGCTAATTTGTCTCTCAATTTTGACGGCGTGGCGGAGCGGTCAACATATCGATCTGACACGCAGTGAGTTCCGAGTTCGATTTCCAGCCAGGTATCTGAATGATGAACAGATATTTAATATCTGTTCTGGGTCTGTTTGTGTATTCGTCTTGGATTAAAGTAACAAACGAGCGTGCGCGCCTAAGTGGTCACAGCTGTACGATTTTTTTTTATCTGACTGAAGTAGCAAAAGAGCATGCAGTCCACCTGATGGTAAGTGGTCACTGCGCTCATGGACATCTGTAACCAACCTTACACAGAATATTGGTTCTATCTGAAGTCAATCTCAGATGCGTTGCTACTCCCGAGGACTATGATGGTCGCCTCATATGAGTATAAAAGTGAAAGATGATTATAAGGCAGAAATAGGCGTGACAATGAGCCCTTCGGGGTAACACACGAGTTCTAGTGGAACGAATTCTTCGAACACGGGACTTTCAGCTTAATTATGTACATCAACGCACTTTGGCTATAAGACTTTGGCACTTTTACTATAATTTGGCCATCTTAGTCCTCGGTAGCAACGCATCTGTGATTGACTTCAGATAGAACCCTTGTTCGGTATGCATTACAGTTGCTTACAGATGTTCATACGTTAGTGACTAGTTAAGGCAGCACTAAAGCTGTTATAACAGAAATGAGCGATCCATAACATTAACTACTTAACTAAACTTGTCACCCGTCGCAACGGTCGAAATTCGACCGTAATTTAAATTAAAAAACTAAACTTAATATGGTCCAAAATACCACCAATATATCTCCAATTTCAATAAATTGTAATAATTTTCAAGTCATTTTGAACGCACCCGTGAAAGGTAAAAAGAGGTTTATTAATTAAGCTGCATTTAAAAGCAATAACGGGTATTTTGTCAAAGACATCTGACATTTTTGACGTTCTGTGTTTTCATAGTAAGAGATTGAATGTTTTATTTCGTTTATTATTTGTTTGTCTGTGACAAATGCACGGTAGTGTGTGTCTGTCGTTAAGCTGATTTTATGTGTGTTATATGCATTATTTGAAAAAATATTAGCATTCCGTGGTAGCAACTATAACCGTGCAAAGTTTTATACTCCTCCGTCCGCGGCAAACATGTTAAAAACGTACCTCAAATTTTTGCTTCACGTATTAATATAGATAATAATATATTTTTACGAGTATTTATTTATTTATTTATTTATGAAGTAATCCAACAGCTATACATAAAAATATTATCTTATTACATGTTATAGTACAAACTTAAGCCAAAACAGGATTACACAAATAGTTTTGAAAAAAAAAAATACATAAGACCAAGGTTTGTGCGTGTGTGTGTGTGTGTGTGTGTGCTTGCGTGCGTGCGTGTGAAAGTGTATGTGTGTGTGTGTGCATGTGTGTGTGCGTGTTCGTGAAGGTTATAAATAAATAGTAAAATATGAGGAGTACGAAACTATATAGCATTGAAATTTAATTAATATTAAAGTGCAACTTTCTAACTTGTTTTTTTAGTTGGTTCTTTGATAAGTGGAAGATATCTAGGGCCGAGTAATATTTATTATAAGTGTGGACTGCGCGACAAAGGGCTGAGTTCTTAGCGTATTTTGTATTTGTATGGTTAACATCAAGAAGGGCAGTGTGCCGCGTACGATAAGATGGTGCTCGAAACGCAATGCTTGACAGGAGTTCAGAACAGTCTATTTTACCAGACAGCAGGTCGTGCAATAGCATGACATCATATTGTCTACGTCTATGCTCTAATGAATCTATATGAAAATATTTGCATGCTTCAAAATAAGAGTCAAATGTTTTGTTATCTTTAAAACTTAAAAAATTTATAAACTTTCTCTGTATTGTTTCTATTCGCTGGATATTATTGACGTAACATGGTGACCAAACGATGCAAGCATATTCCAAAATGCTTCTCACGAAACTATAATATAAGATCTTGATGCAATCTATATTTGTAAAATTATTGCAGACACGTTTTATAAACCCTAGTTGTCTGTAAGCTTTATTAACAATTGAATTAACATGCTCTGAGAATAGCATTTTTGAATCTAATATAACCCCCAAATCCCGTACAACACTCACTTTTTTGATAGGTTATTGGTTTAAATTGTAAATATATTCTATAGGCTTCTGTTTTCGTGTGAAAGTTATATGGACACATTTAGCAACGTTTATGGATATTCTGTTGTTCAAATAGTAATTGTTTAATTTGTCTAAATCTTGCTGCACCATGCTACAATCTGTTATATTGTTAATTTTTAAAAATATTTTCTTGTCATCTGCAAACATAATATATTTTGAGTTAGTGAAACAATAGTTAATGTCAAAAAGATATGCATTGTACAGCAAGGGTCCGAGTATTGATCCCTGGGGGACGCCGGAACTCAAGGTGATATAATTACTACGAGCACTACCAATTACTACTGCCTGTCTACGGTTTGTTATGTAGGAACAAAACCATCTATGCAGATCACCGTGTATTCCTAATACTTGCAGCTTTTGAAGCAGAATGACGTGATCTACCCTATCGAAGGCTTTCTCGAAGTCTGTATAGATGACATCAACTTGCGTGCTCTGATCCATGTTATTCAAGATGTAATTAGTAAAATGTGTTAAGTTGGTTGTAGTAGAACGTTTACCTATAAAACCATGTTGTTGATCGGGAATTGATTTAAGAATCAGAAGTCTGATAGATTGGTATATAATTTTCTCAAATATTTTACTGAAACTATTTAAGATTGATATAGGGCGATAGTGATCTATGTGTCTCCGGGAACCACTTTTATGAATAGGTACAATTTTAGCTTCCTTCCATATTGCCGGAAAGGATCTAAATGTATTAACAGAAAGTGAAAATATTATTTGCAGTGGCCGAGCCAAGGATGTTGCACATTTATTAATAAATATTGGTGGGATCCCATCACTGCCTGGGCCTTTATTTGTTTCAAGTGCTAATAATTGTTTACGTACTATGTCTACAGAGATATTTAAATTACAAATTGTATCCCCTGGCGTCGCATCGGGGCATCTCAAAGTATTATAATATGGCGCAGGCTTTTGAAATACACTTTCGAAGAAAGTGTTAAAGCCCTCGCAGATATCAGACGCATTATTAAAAGTCTTCCCGTGCAGTGTCAGATTGCTAGGATAACTTGTGTTATTAGTGCGTAATTTTTTTATGTAATCCCACAAAAGCTTTGGATTTTTTGTTAGGCATTCTTGCATGTGTATTTGATATGAACTGTAGCATTTTTCCTGAATTTTCTTCTGTCGTGTACGTAATATAGAAAATTCATCATAATCCCTGGGGTTACGAAACTTTATCCAACGCTTATGCGCTTTTAGTTTTTCTCCGATAATTTTAATTAAGGATCTCGAATACCAAATGGGAAAAGTACCTGTATGTAAATTATGTTTTTTTGGTACATACTCATTTATAACCCATTTTACTTTGGAATAGAATATGTTTACAATTTCATCTATTGTTTTTCCAACTAATAAAGAATCCCAATCAATCTTTGCTAAATAATTATTTATCACGTTATAGTCAGCTTTATAAAATAATAATTTAATTGATGTGTAACTATTTAAACAAGTTGTCACAAGTTCTTTTGCGTCTATTACCAGGGAAGGATGATATTTGTCCTCTATCACCAATGAAGAATAAGATCTGTCTATATCTAAATGCGCGTTACTGAAAACCAAGTCTAACAAATTACTACAAGTGTTTGGAATGTGATTATACTGGCTTAATCCTAGCATACTACATGTATCCGTAAATTGAATTGCTGCGTTTTGTAAATCAACGGAACCACACTTTTTAATTATTGGTTGCATGTCCACCCAGGATACGCATGGAAGGTTAAAATCACCCGTGATTATAAAGTAATCCTCGGGGCACAGCGCAATGACATTACTCAAATGTTTAGTAAACGTTATAAGTTGCGTAGACTGTATTCTATCAGGTGGTATATAGATGACACCTATATGTAGATTGTGTTTGTCTGTATTAGTTAGAAAATCTGTTTCTGATATTACAAAAATAAATTTAAGTCTCATTCGACCTAAAATCTGTTTGAAATTATTCAAGGGTCATAATCTCTCAAAGATACAAAAATAAATATCTTAGTCTAAACATATAATAAAATTGAAAATACTCTGTGTCTGTACATATATATTTGCAATAAAAATAGTTCCGATAATTAGGTATATGATAATATAAATATATTTTTAGAATTTATGTCTGTTTGTCAGTATGTTTGAAATCCTAACAACTTAAAACTATTGATTATAATCTAAATTTCAAAATATATATTCAGCTTATGTTTTGAGGTAATTGACCTCTATTTCTTTAAAATAAGGTAGAAAAAACACTATCAAAAGTTAATACAATTATTAAGTTATTTATGGATGGGTGTGGTTGCCGGCACGCTTTTATATGAGGCGACTAAAAGTATAGATATGTCATCAGATAGAACCTATGTTCTATATGACGTTGCTTACAGATGTCCATGGGCGGCAGTGACCCATTATCATCATCTGGAATGTATGCTCGCTTGCTACTTCAATCAGATTATTATTTATTTATGCAGTATTTTTTCTTTAATATTATTTCACGTTTTTTCCTTTGATACTATATACTTTCTCACAAACAGCTGTTTACAAATTCGCCCGATTTCCGAGCAGCTCGTCTCGATCCGTTCAATCTTCGTACTGCCGTACTAAATATTAAGCGAACGCTAGGCCGCGCTACGTGGTAGGCGGAGTGGAGGTGTTAGGTTTTTTCGTTACGGAATTTCTTAGTTCGGTCGCCACGCTCAAAGCCCGCGATAAAAACTATACAATAGCTTAAAAAATCGAAGTTATATTATTTTTTTATAAACGCGAGTGAAACCACAGCTCCCAACTAGTATTCGTTAATGTCCCCAACATCACGAGAATATAATTTAAATTAACATAAAAGCATTTTAATCTCTTTCTTTATACAAAATGCGATAAAAATTCGTTTCGTAATTAACCGTAAGTAAATAATTTCGTTAAGGACTAAGTAGCTCATTTCATGCTTGGAGTAAACATCTTGATTAGGCACACGGTACTTTCTGTCTTTATAAGTCTTTTGTAGCCGACTGCGTAAGGAGGGTAATGTTTTTCGAGCACTTGTATGTGTGTATGAATATAATGACGACCCGCGTGGCGGAGCGGTTACCACACCGGTCTGACGCGCAATGGGTCCTGGGTTCAATTCCCGGCCAGATAGGTATCTAAATGATGAGTTTAGATTCATGTTCTGGGTCTGGGTGTTTGTGTGTTCGTCTTGTGTGTGTCCATGGTACCCACGACACAGGAGAAAATCCTAGTGTGGGGCTATGAGTGTAGAAAGCATTTAATTATGCATGTATATAAGCATGTGCAATTATTTGGCACGTGCTACAGCTTAACTGGCTTGGTAGATTGTAACATATGAGGTGATAGTACATTGTACAATACGAGCAGGTAGCACCAGTGTAGTTCGACCGGAGTAGTACCACCGCCACACCTATTTCTAGCGTGAAGCATTTCTTGCGTTTCGAGGGAAGGGTGTAGTTGCCGGCACACTTTTATATGAGGCGTCCATCTCAGTCCTTGGGAGTAGCGACGCATCTGTGATTGACTTCAGATAGAATCCATGGTCTGAATGAAGTTGATTACAGATGTCCATACGGCAGTGACCTCTTACCAAATAGTGTGATGAGGGAATGCATACTCGTTTGTTAATTCAATCTCAAAACGGGAAAACAAACAATAATTGTTTTGAGGTAACGTAGGGCCGAAAAACCTGAACGCTGAAACGCTGAAGAAGACAGCGGGAAACCGTTGGATTCAGAGGGCATAGGACCGGTTGGAGTAGCGCCATTTAGGGGAGGCCTATATCCAGCAGTGGACATCAAAGGGCTGATGGATGGAACGTAGGGCCTTTTTTTTGTTTTCGAGGGGGAAACTTTCAAAAAGTACCCGACGTCGTGGGAGCGACGGTTATATGGGATTCTTACCGCACTAAAACCTCCCCGGTGGCCGACCTCGGCGCTGCGAAGAGGACTCCGAGAACTCCAGTTGACCGCCGCCGGTGTCATCAGCGTGTGCCCCATGGGGCTCTTCTCTGGTGGGCGTGAACTGCTCACCGCACCTTCTGGTTTTTACGGCAACATGCAACCACACATGCCGCCGTCCTTCCCGGGGTCACTTGACCGGACGGTTCGAGCTCCCACTCTTCCCGCCCGCAACCCCGGAAGCCTCTTTTAGTCGCCTTTTACGACAGGCAAAGGGTACCGTAGTCCTATTCTGGTCCCGGAACTACAGGGAAACCGCGCCGGGCGGACGCTATCTGCGTCCCCGGCGCCAAATAAGGGAATGAAACCAATATTTTATCCAGAAATAAGAAATACATTATATTAAAATACAGAATTATTTCGAACATCATTAAGTAAAGTATCATATCGAGCGCTCCGCGGAAAGAGCTACAGAAATGAGTATTGAAATAACTTTTGATGGAAACTTTAATTCTGTACTACATTATGAATATAGGTTATTCCTGCGACTTCGCCCGTGTCGGTAACTTCCACGATAATAATTATCGTATGTATAATATGTATTTTTTTAACGCTTTCTACACTCATAGCCCCACAGTAGGATTTGTTGTGTTGGGTGCCATGGACACACACAAAGACGAATACACAAACAGCCGGACCCAGAACGAGAATCAAAACTCATCATTCAGATACTTGTCTGGCCGGCCGGGAATCGAACCGGTGTCAGACCGGTACAGTAACCGCTGCGCCACGCGGGTCGTCAATGTGTATGTATTAATCTAACTCATAAACTATGTTTGTGCGTAATTTCATACAAATCCAACCTGCAGTTTGTAGTTAAAAATGTCAATTAACTTAGCAAAATTATACGCATACATTCAATTACCGATATCTCACATTTGTCACAACATTTTAGTTTTAGTGAGGGTTTTAGTGAGGTTAAAACCCCACATACCCCAGCGTTGCACGCAAAGCGTCGGGTACCTTTTTGAAGGTTTCCCCCTCGATAAAAAAGGCTATAATTGCTTATTCTATCTGCTATTCTATTTATCATCTCGCAAAGTGTCAAAATTAAGTGGTACTTGGTACTAATATTATTTCATTTGTCAGTCCGTTCATATTTATCAAACGATGTGACATTTGAATATCAAAGGCGTTAGGCTGACATACTAATTCTGATTCTGATTATGAAAATTTAGGTACATTTTACTGCCTAAGTTTGTGTTTGTAATATTCATTTATACATTTTTTTTATACTTTAACCTAACGATAAGGCAGACGGGCTACCTGATGGAAAGCAGTCACCGTCGCCTATGGACATTCGCAACACCAGAGGAGTCGCATCGCCGGCTTTAAAGGAGAGCTCTTTTCGCACCTTGAAGTACCCCATGTCATAGCGCTCCGGGAATACCTCAGGAGGAAGCTCATTCCACAATTTGCACGTAGCAAAAACGAGCGTGCAAACCGAACCGTGGAGGACCGCCACGAGTCCAGTTGGTGTGGATGGAACTTCATCCTTCGGCGAGTGGCATACATAAAATGAAAAATGAAAATCCATGTCTATACATTGATAGCATAATGGTTGAAACACAATAGGTTCAGATATCAGACAAGTATCTTTAATTAAATTTAAAAATTAATTACTCACTCTCTGTCTTCATCGGTCCTTCTGGTTATGTGGTGACCTGTGATTCTACCTTGTCGCTATTATTCTATCCATCAGCCTTTTGAGGCCCACGACAAGACATAGGCCTCCATTAATGCCCTTCGAACCCATTGGTTTCCCGCTGTCTTCTTCAGTTCGTTGGTCAACTGGTGGGCGCGACCTGTGCTCCTTTTACCTAAACGTGGTCACCACTTGAGGACCTTTGCGATGCGAGCGATATGACCGGCCCATTACTAACTTACTTATTGTTCTCATCAACCCATTATTGTCTCACTGCTGGGCACAGGTTTTCTCCCATAAAGAGAGAGTTTAAGCCATAGTCCACCGCGCTGGCCAAGTGCGAATTGGTGGACACACCTCCGAAAACATTTTTTAAAAGAACTCTCCGGTGTGTAGGTTCCCTCACGATGTTTTCCTTAACCGAAAAGCAGTGATAATTAATTTCTACACACATAATTTTAGAAAAATCAGTGGTGCGTGCCTAGGTTTGAACCTCGGTCCTCCCAAGCCGTGATAATTAATTTCTAATACACACATAATTTTAGAAAAATCGGTGGTGCGTGCCTGGGTTTGAACCTCGGACCTCCCGATCGAGCGGCCAAGTTTCAATCATTAGGCTATCACTGCTCTGTTACTGGTCATTAATCGAACGGTCATTTACCACCTCATTTCTGTACCGTCGCCACACAAAGCAGACATATCCGGTTATAAGCGGCTGTAATTTTCATATTACCCGCGAGTAGTGTGATATGTCACGCACACGATGATAGGGTCGTGCTACAGTGGCTACCAAGCGATACGACGCGATGTATATTTATTAGAGATGCGCCGAATAGTGGTTTCATCGAATAACCGAACACCTAATACTATTCGGTGTTACCGAACCGGATATTCGGCCGAATTATTCGGTTTATCATTTCTTACTAAAACAACTGCGAAAGTGTGCTAATAAAAAATATAAAGTTGATTTGAGGTTTAAAAATAAATGTTGATATAAGTTTTTAGAAAAATGCGAATTTGTTTGAGGTTTGAAAAAATGTTGATTAGTTTAGTCGCTTTAATTTATTAGCTTTGTTAGCCTCACGATGTTTTCCTTCAACGAAATGCAGTGATAATTAATTTCTAATACGCATATAATTTTATAAAGATCAGTGGTGTGTGCCTGGGTTTGAAGTTCAAACCTCCCGATTGAGAGGGCAAGTTTCAACCATTAGGCTATCACTGCATGCAGTCCACCTGATGGTGAGTGTCACTGTCGTCCATGGACATTTGTAAGCAATTTCATATAGAACATAAGTTTTATTTTAAATCAATCACAGATACGTCGCCACTGCTGAGGACTAACATGGTCACCTCATATAAAAGTGTACCGTACTACTTTCCGTCGAAACGCAAGAAGTGCTTCGCGCTAGAAATATGTGTGGCGGTGATACCTCCCCGGTTGAACTATGGTTCTACTACCTGGCTTATTTCAATCAATCAATCAATCAATCAATCAATCAATAGTCTTTATTTGCATATAAATAAGGTACATAGCGGTCTTATATATTAATTACACATCCTCTTATTCTACCTTAAAGGCATGCAAATGTCCACCAAGAACAAAAGAAAGTCCATATAGCCACATATTTTCCATAAAAATATTATTTCACATTCCAGTAACTAACGCTAATGGACCGAGGTGGGGCTGTTTCAAAGAACATATTTTTATAATTTATTTTATAATACACTTTTTACTGGGTGTTTAATGTTCTGTATAGAACTTTTTTCTTTGACCTCTGCCATATCGAGGTGTAGAGAATATTGTTACATACGGCTTTACGAACGCCTCATGTGCTGAATCCTGTTATGTGTATCAAGATCCTAAGGTCCCAATGTCGTCAACCCATTATTGTCCCACTGCTGGGCACGGGTCTTCTCTCAGAATAAGAGAGTTTAGGCCATAGTCCACCGCGCTGGCCAAGTGCGAATTGGTGGACTTCACACACCTCCGAGAACTTTTTTTTTTTTTTATAAAGAACTCTCGGGTGTGTAGGTTTCCTCACGATGTTTTCCTTCACCGAAAAGCAGTGATAATTAATGTATAATACGCACATAAATCAGTGGTTTGTGCCTGGGTTTAAACCTCGGACCTCCCGATTGAGAGGGCAAGTTTCAACCATTAGGCTATCACTGCTCTTGGTCCACAAGGTCCCAATAAAAAAACAAATTAAGGTTTGAAGAGAAACTTATTTTTACTATTAGTGACGAAAGTAAGAGAAATATAATAAACGGAGTAGAACATTCAATGTCTTATGAAAACCCAACGTCAAAAATATCAGATGTCTTTGTCAAAATACCCGCTATTGCTTTTAAATGCAGCTTTGTCAAATAAACTTCTTTTTACTTTTCGGCTGTATTGAAATAACTTGAAAATTAATAAAACTTAATTGAATTTGGAAATTACTTTGGACAATATCAAGTTAAGATTTAACTTGAATTACGGTCGAATTTGGACCGTTGCGACGGGTGACTAGTACGTATAAATAATCCAATGGCCTATGTTACAAACCAAAAATAACTCAGATAACAGAATATGACGCATTTTTAAGTAAATTTTATAATCAAAATAAATTATTTTAAATACTAAAAAACACTCTCTCTTCAACCCATTATTGTCGCACTGCTGGGCACTGTCTTCTCTCAAAATGACAAAATGAGAGAGTTTAGGCGAGCATGCAGTCCACGTGATGGTAAGTGGTCACTGCCGTATGGACATCTATAATCAACTTCATACAGAACATGGAGTTCTATATGAAGTTGATGGGCGGTATTCTGGGGGACTATGATGGTCGCCTCACATAAGTGTGCCGACAACCACACCAATACAATAGCAATAGCATAGCTTTCACTGGTCAACGCGCTTAATCAACAGTCACGCAATATAGTCACGAATACAAAATTTTATCAAAAAAATATTTTTCACAAAGCCCACGATATGGAATGAAATTAACGATTTTACTATAGTTTTAACGAAAATTAGGGTGTTTGTATATTTCTGTTTGATATTATAATCATAATGGATTAAATCATTTATAACCCGCTTTGTGTAGTTTTACTCGACTGCGTTATGAGGGTAATGTTTTTCGAGCGTATGTGTTTATACAGGGTGGTCAAAAAGGATCAAACGAAACTAGGGGTTAGATGGGACCATCAGCAGCAAAACTGTTCTACGGGAGGTCTTTATGTTCAACCCTTACAGAGTTATACTTTATTTTTTGTTTTAGTAAGAAAAGTTAGTAGTTGTGTTTGATCCACGACTTTTTGACCACCCTGTATATGTATGTACATGTATATGTACATATCAACAACGAAGATGTTTTGTATTATTTCTACATAGTATAAAACAAAGTCGCTTCCCGCTGTCTGTCCCTATGTACGCTTAGCTCTTTATAACTACGCTACGGATTTCAATGTAGTTATTTTAGTAGATAGAGTGATTCAAGAGGAAGGTTTTTATATATAACTTGCTGAACCTCGCAGCTTCGCCCGCGTTAAAGAAATTGATGTATCGATTGTCCCGTAGGAATAAGATATTTTCACAGTAAAAAGTAGCCTATATGTTAATCCAGAGTATCAGCTAACTCCCTACCAAAATTTACGAAAATCGCTCCAGCCGTTTATACGTTAAGAAGTAACAAACATACACATTCACAAACTTTCGCCTTTATAATATTAGTACGATAAATCCATAATATACTGGAGGAGGACGGATAATTTAAATTTTTTGACTTTTAGACGGAACGAAGTTCGCCGGGCAAACTATTCTTGTATATTTGAATGGTGAAATTAGATTATATCTCTGGGTCTGCGCGTTAGTAAATTCGTCTAACTGTGGATCCGAGGCAGTCACTACATGGATGAGAATGAGATTGAGTGTAGTGTAGAAAACGTTACTATGCCGTGGTACTTACTATTCGACCGGGGAGGTACCACCGTCACACCTATTTTGATCGTGAAGCGATAGTTGCGTTTCGATGCAAGGGTGTGAGTGTCGGCACACTTTTATATGAGGCGACCATCTCAGTCCTCCTCATCCCATCCATCCATCAGCCCTTTGAGGTCCACTGCTGGACATAGGCCTCCCCTAAATGACGCCACTCTAACCGGTCCTGTGCCTTCTGAATCCAACGGTTTCCCGCTGTCTTCTTCAGGACATATGTCCACCTGGTGAGGGGGCGACCTGTGCTCCTTTTGCCTAAACATGGTCGCCACTCGAGGACCTTCCTTCCCTATCGGTTATCGATCCTACGAGCGATGTCCAGTCCTTCTAAGTGTGATTAAGTTCTAATAAAACCCATGTTCTATATGAAGTTGGTTACAGATTTTCATGAGCGGCTGTGACCACATATCACTTACTAATCAGGTGGACTGCATGATCGTTTGCGTCAATTAGATTAAAAAAATCGTTTGTCTGTAAAGTCGGTTTACTGACGATAGTTTAACGTGACAACGTCATAAGATAATACTGATGGAATGGTTGCATTTTTCAAAAGAAAATTTCAATTACATTTGTTTGATAGATATTTCGTATGTATATAGAGAAGGAGGTAAATGGAAATCACAATGGAATTGATCAAGTTACATTTATTTGTACACATAAATACAATTATTCAATTTTTTGACATAGTTGTCTTTATTGGCTGATTGTGCCTCTTTGTCGCTCGTTCCGCGCTCTCGCTTACACTTCAAGCCTTAAATGGAACGCCTCAGAGCGAGGTAACGCCGCATGATTGTTTTTGTGCGTGCAGCCGGCTCCATTGAATAATAAGATTGTCACGTCAAAAAATCAACATACTCGTACATACATACCTACATACATAAGCTCTACATCATGACTATAAAGAAAAATATTTTCAATGAACAGACAGATAATTTCAAACTTTATTATATTAGATATTAATTTGGTAAGTGATACCCGATGTATCCTCTTGGGATAATGACACCGCATATTGAATTCCGTCATATTTATAACGACTTCAAAAAGGGTTATGTAATTAACACCTGTATTACTTATCCTACGTCGTCAACCCAGTATTGTCCCACTGCTGGGCACGGGTCTTCTCTCAGGATTAGAATTTTTATTCCATAGTCCACCGTGCTGGCCAATTGCGAATTGGTAGATTTAAACACCTCCGAGAACTTTTTTTTAAAGAACTCTCGTGTGTGTAGGTTTCCTCACGATGTTTTCCTTCTCCGAAACGCAGTGATAATTAATTTCTAATACGCACATAAATCAGTGGCCTGCCTGGGTTTGAACCTCGGACCTCCCGATTGAGAGGTTTCATTAGGCTATCACTGCTCACTAAAACGACGAGGCAAGTACAAATTGACCTTTTTTGTTTTTCATAATTATGTTTTTTCTTAAATTTGCCGGTAAGTCATTGGGTAATATTTATACTGAGCGTATTAGGAGGTAACCCAACAATTGGCCTTTAATAATAAAGTTCTTGGCGACGACAAGACAAGACGGCAAGCCGACCCGCGTGGCGCAGCGGTTACCGTACCAGACTGACACGCAGTGGGTCCCGGGTTCGATTCCCGGCCCGCCAGGTATCTGAATTATGAGTTTAGATTCTTGTTCTGGGTCTGGGTGTTTGTGTATTCGTCTTTGTGTGTTTCCATGGCACCCACGACACAGGAGAAAATCCTACTGTGGGGCTATGAGTGTAGAAAGCGTTTAAAGCGTTTAAGTTTGTTCTTGTAAGGAGGCTGTAATGTATCCTTATATCCTCTTAAGTCTAAACAAAAACACAGAAGCACTCCGATGTTATAACATAAATTTTAAAACGAAATTATGTATCGGTAACCACCCATTTCAAATTACAAGCAAAACACCCATACTTGCGTAAAACCCATACAACCAAACATATATACTAGGAGCGCAACGAACAAAGAAATCTGTACTGCGCATGCGTGGCAGACAGAGACGGGAGACCGGTCGAAGTGCATACAACACCACAGGTGCGAGGGAGATAGATATAGCTATAAATTTTGAATGCTTTCTTAGCTACGTTTAATAATTATAAAGGATGATTTTTTTACGCTTTGAGAGTGGTGACTGTGGAGGTACTACTGTCACAATAATCTGTAATAGTGGTGGCTGTGTTATGATTTGAAAAGTGTGGTAACACGAAACTTATTATTGTCGGTTTTACCAGGTGGTAAAAACAGTGTACTTCAACCGGGAAGGTACCACCGCCACACCTATTTCTAGCGTGAAGCATTTGTGTTTAGATGGAAGGGTGTGGTTGCCGGCACACTTATATGAGGCGACCATCCTAGTCCTCAGGAGTAGCAACGTATCTGTGATTGACTTCAGATAGAACCCATGTTCTGTTTGAAGTTGCTTACAGATGTCCATGGGCGGCAGTGACCACTTAGCACAAGGTGGACTGCATGTTCATTTCCTTCTTTAATCTTATAGAAAAAACCAGTATTTCTGTTGTAGTTGTGGCTCAAAGGGTGTGGTAGAACAAAACCTATCAGTTGTCAAAAGTAGTGTTGCCCAAATGCAAGAACAAGACGAGACTTAGCCAGTCTTGGTCTTGGTCTTGCGCCAATACACCTGGTCTTGGTCTTGGTCTTGGTCTTGCGCTCCCAGTCTTGGTCTCGGTCTTGGTCTTGCAGCAAGAGTCTTGCAAGTCTTGCAATTACCTATTAGTCTATTACTATTTATTAAAGTTTGACTAAATGTACAATAATAGTACCTAAGTAATTAGTTTAAAACCATATAAGTAATCAATATTATAATATATACTTACTAGAATGAATTAATATGACATCTACTACCTATCCTTACCATTTTATCCCAATCATAATACTACTTGCGTGATCAGTATAATGTATTCATTTTCATTCTAAGCACTCTGAAACTTATTTATTCTTTGGAACACCTGTAGGTACTCTTAAAATTCGAAATTATTTTGCATGAGTATACCTACGCCCTATGGCGGCAATCAAGTAGTGTCAAATGTTATGATTTCGGCGTGGCGGCAACGATTGTTTTAGATTTCAAAAGAAGCCGCCGGCGCGTGTATCATTACCATGTACTTCCGAAATGCGGCAAATATCTTTGAGAAGTAAGTACAAAACCTTTGATGCCGCATTATTAAAGTGCCGATGGTTAAAACATAACTATGCATGCACTCAGTTTGATTTTATTAGATATTTTTTTATTCGCTATGTTTATGGTATTAGTCGTAATGCGCATAGGTCCAGTTTTTCATATTCTTTGATACAGTTTTTTGCGTCTCATAGAATTCCTAAGCGTACCTACCTATACACCGAACTGTTACACCTAACTACTCAGTGAAATAGCGCTAAGTCCTATCTGCAAGTCGCAAGAGTCTTGCAGGCTATGTCTTGTTCTTGCTCAAGTCTTGCACGGTCAGTCTTGGTCTTGGTCTTGCTAAAAATACGCGGTCTTGTTCTTGGTCTTGGTCTTGCAAAAACGCAAGAACAAGACCAAGACTGCAAGACCAAGACTGAATTTGGGCAACACTAGTCAAAAGTAACAACAAAGTCGACTTCAGATCACTACATAGTATAAGAACTTTTAAACATAAAATACAACCGACTTCCATGCCACATAAAAGCAAAAAATAATTCAAATACATGTTGGTTTAGAGCAAACACAGTACTTAGTACATAGTCCCGATGTATCTTATATGAGCGCCGACTTCGGAACTATGTACTAAGTACTGTGTTTGCTCTAAACCAACATGTATTTAAATTATTTTTTGCTTTTATGTGGCATGGAAGTCGGTTGTATTTTTTGTTTAAATTTTTTTTTTTTCACGCTTTTTAGTGACGATAAAATCAGTTATACGAGACCGTGTAATACATAGTATCCATAAGACTGCATAGTGCATGCATAAATGGAAACGTTAATTTAAACTCAACCTTATATGACAAGTCAAACAAAAGCCTAAGCGATATACATATATACTATACATTACTAGCCATTTCGCCCGAACATACATAAAAAAAAACAATAAAAAATATACGTGACGAATAGATAAACTCTTTCCTTTGGGAAGTCGGTTAAAAACAAAGTCGCTTTGTGCTGTTTGTCCCTATGTATGCGTAGATCTTCGAAACTAGGCTACGGATTTTAATACAGTTTTTTTTAATAGATACAGTGATTTCAGAGGAAGATATTTATATAATACATGTATAATATAGTGGAGAAACACTGATAATTTTGAAATGAAGTTCGCCGGGTCAGCTAGTGTTTTATAAGAATTAGTGAGCATGCAATCCACCTGTTGGTAAGTGGTCACAGCCGGACATCTGTGTAACTTATTGAACAGGGCTTCTGAAGTCCTACTTGCGTTGCTACTCCCGAGGACTAAGCTCGCCTCATATAAAATGTGTCGGCCACCACACCCTTCCATCGAACTGCTTCACGCTAGAAATAGGTGTGGCGGTGGTACTACCGGTCGAACTACACTGGTTCTACCTCCATTATGTTGTATAGCGTGTCAAAATAATTTACTTACTTAGAGAGTATCTCTAAAAACACTATCGTTTTGCTGACGCAGTCGCTTACAAATGTAAGAACTTGAAATTACGAGTTTTGATACAATAGATCGATTTTATTAAAATAAACATTAAATGTGTTGGCTTGAATGGGAAGTACCACTTCCCCGGTTAAACTACACTGGTTCTACCACCTATACAGAAAGTAACTCACTACCGTATGAACATGAGGCGACCATCATAGTCCTCGGGAGTAGCAACACATCTGTGATTGATTTCAGATGGAACCCATGTTCTGTATGAAGTTGATTACAGATGTTTATGGGCGGCAGTGACCACTTACCATCAGGTGGACTGCATTCTCGTTAGCTACTTCAGTCAAATAAAAAAAAATAAAAAAACATGTGTGCAACTGCATAGAACAGTCCTATTTAGGGTTACATATACACGTTTAGCAGTGATAGCCTAATGTTTGAAGCTTGCCGTCTCAATCGGTAGGTCCGAGGTTCAAATCCAGGCATGCACCACCGATTTATGTGTGTATTGGAAAATTTATTATCACTGTTTTTTCGTGAAGGAAAACATCGCGAGGAAACCTACACACCCGAGAGTTCTTTAAAAAAAAGTCTCGAGGTGTGTGACGTCCACCAATTCGCACTTGGCCAGCGCGATGGACTATGGCCTAAAACTCTCTCATTCTTATAGAAGAACCGTGCCCAGCAGTGGCCAATAATGGGCTGTATCCAAAGGAACTCAAGGCTCTTAGTTCTTAGAGGTACAGATTTTCCATAGCATCGTATAGCCTATATATTTTCTTACCTAAGAACGACCCTTTAGCTTTTAAATTTGACTCCAGGATGATTCTCCGCCCTTAGCTAAGGGTAGCAGGTTATAAATATGACAAAGGGTTGCCAAATATATAACCAACCCTTTTCAACCGGGACGGTCATAAAAATTGATTGTTTTTTCTAATTTATGCTTAGAGAGATTTATTAATGAGGTTCAGAAATGCGAATCTATATTAAAATGGTTTTTGGAATAGTAAGCGAATGAAATTAAGTTAATTATTATGAAAAGAAAAAAATACGGCTGCTTAGTAAACTTATTACTTTATTTTATTTATTTATTTATTTCATAAAGTTAACCTACGTTTGTTACATTTTTAACACATCCACAGTAAAATTAAAAGTACTTATACAGTAGACAAAAAATGTACGACCACTTAAAGGCTAACATCGCATGCATGCGTTACATACAAAAATAAAACAATCACAACTAAATTAAATATGCTTTTAAAGCAATGTGTATTTGAAATTAAATATTAGAAATTAGAAATTGCCTTTCTAAAGGCTAATAGAGACATATTGTTTATATCGATGTCCATGGATACACTACGCTTGTTATAAATTGTTGATAGCCTACTAATAGGAGAGTTTGAGCCCAATTTGGTTTTACAACGTGGGGGTACGAAGAGTTGAATATGTTTTCGAGGCATGTTATGGGGTATTTTAGGAGAATTTTAAATAAACTTAACACTTTTTTTCATTTTTTTCCTTAAAAGTTACTTTTTGGATAAATAAGTAACTTTAAAATAACAAGCATTATTATTATTAACTTCTTTGTGACATTTTTTTATCCACACAAAAAAAGTACAAATACTTGTACTCCGTTCTTTCTAAGGGTTTTTACTTTTATAATAATCTATTCAATTTATTGCTTTAAGACTCCATTCATATTTAAAAGTTGTATGTTACTATGACAATTTGATGAATCAAAGGATACTTTATCTATATATTAATACGTGGAGCAAAAACTTGTGGTGTATTTTTAAGTAATATGCCACGGACGGATTAGTGTGAAATTTTGCACGGTTATAGTGGACGTAGAGAAGGAATGCGGAATGTTAATATTTTTTATTAAATAATAATTTTTATCATACATAAAATCAACTAAACACACATTACACTCACTACCTTGCATTTGACACACGTACATAATAAATGAAATACGAACATTCAATGTCTTACTATGAAAACACATAACGTTAAAAAATGTCAGATGTCTTTGTCAAAATACCCGCTATTGGTTTTGAATGCGGCTTAACTAATTAAATCTCTTTTTATATTTAACGGGCGCGTTCAAAATTACTTGAAAATTATTACATTTTATTTATATTATAGAAATATTGGTGCTACTTTAGACAATATAGACATTATGAAGTTTAGTTTTTTAATTGAAATTACGGTCGAATTTCGACCGTTGCGACGGGTGACTAGTACAAAAATACATCAAAAACTTTCGCGAGCTCATCAATCAAGCGAGATCAAATGAATAGTTTACAATAGTTTATTAGTTCTAGTATGCTAAAATCAACCAAGTCATTTCAGCAATTGAGTAATGAGCCTAAAAACAGGCATACATATGACATAGACACGTTGATTATATATATCGAAGAGAAATGAGTGACGTGAGACATCAGGATGGCTAGAAGTCTTCATTATTTCCCTTTCTTGATGATTTCAAGTAAAACACAGGAATAAACTTACACACAGGATTTATTCACAATTGAGGAGGTCCGATCGCTTCGTCGGTTAAACAAGAATCTCTTTTCTAACGGCGTTCGCTCGCCTTTTTATAACAATCTTTGGTGGTGTGACAATAACAAATTTATGGAGGGTAAACTAAATTACAATTCCAAAAATCATTAAATGTTGCTAATTCAATAAACAAACAATTTTCGATCTTTAAACTAACTAAAATAATTATTATCGGCGACGTGTTTTTCATAAATTCATGTAAAATATGTAAAAAAAAAAAACATGATTGTAATTATTATATTAATACGTGAAGCAAAAATTTGTGACGGATTTTTAAGTAATATGCCGCGGACGGATTAGTATGAAATTTTGCACGGTTATAGTGGACGTAGAGAAGGAGTGCAGAATGTTAATATTTTTTTCAAATAATGCATTTTTCATACATAAAATCAACTAAAAATACATTACACACACTACCATGCATTTGTCACAAACACATTTCAATGTCTTACTATGAAAAGACACAACGTCAAGAATGTCAGATGACATTTGATTTGAATTAGAGAAATATTCGTACTAATTTGGACAATATGAAGTTTAGTTTTTTAATTTAAATTACGGTCGAATTTCGGCCGATGCGACGGGCGACTAGTAATATTAAAAAAATGAATATAAATAAGAAAAAAAGACAAACCCGCTGAGTTTCTTGCCGGATCTTCTCAGTTGAGGTCGTATTCCGATCCGGTGGTAGTGTAAGAAAAAAAATGTAACTGACAATTTGTAAGTGCCCCCGCAGGCCTATACAAAATAAAGACATTTCATTTCATTTCATAAATACGCGGTGTCGCACCGACATATACAAACGCTCGAAAAACATTACCCTCCTTACGCAGTCGGGTGAACGTTGGTAGCTGACAATCGATTTGATCAAGAGGGTGCTTATATGCTTGCCCTTACGTTATTTATAACTTACGATCCCTTTACCCTTACAGTTGGGGGTTATTGCAAATTTACAGCTACCTTATTTGCCGTTCAAACCAGCCTTGTATATTTTAAATCTAGAATTCTCCAGTTGTCTTTAGACCATTTGTTTTTTGGATTCCACCAAAGGGTAAATAATGGGGTCTACTACTAAGACTTGCAGTGTCTCCCAGAAGGTCTTATGACGTTACTAATTCCTTAAAAGCGTTAAATTAAATAAATCAAGGTAGTAGAACCAGTGTAGTTCGACCGGGGAAGTACCACCTCCACGCCTATTTCTAGCGTGAAGCATTTCTTGCGTTCCGATGGAAGAGTGTGGTTGCACACTTGCACATGAGGCGACCATCATAGTCCTCGGGAGTAGTGACGCATCTGTGATTGACTTCATGGAACCCATGTTCTGTAGTTGATTACAGATTTCCATGGGTGGCAGTGACCACTTACCAGGTGGACTGTAAGCTCGTTTGCTACTTCAATCAGATAAAACAAAATAGTTATAAGACAAAAAATCTGAGTGCAAATTTAGTTTTAGCATTCGGCTTTCAAAATAATGTCTTGTTCAAGAGTATATTTTTGTCGCACTTGCGTTAGTACATTCCCGTTGCGTTCCTTTGGAGATCCCGGAGTTCTCTTACTAGCGTCGAAGACGGCCACCGGTGAGGTTTTGTCGTCAACCCGTTATTCTCCAACTGCTGGGCACGGGTCGTCTCTCAGAATGAGAGAGTTATAGGCCATAGTCCACCGCGCTGGCGTAATGCGAATTGGTGGACTTCACACACCTCCGAAAACTTTTTTTTTAAATCCTCGGGTGTGTAGGTTTCCTCACGATGTTTTCCTTCACCGAAAAACATTGATAATTAATATCTAATACGCACATAAGTTAGTGGTGCGTGCCTGGGTTTGAACCTCGCACCTCCCGATCGAGAGGGCAAGATTCACTGCTCTGCAGAGGGTTTTAGTGCGGTAAAAATCCCACATAACCCTGCGTCGCTCCCACGGCGTCGGGTACCTTTTGAAGGTTTCCCCCTCGAAAACAAAAAAAGCATATTAGTACCAACTCTATTTGCGTTAACTAATAAAAACATCTACATTATCGTGTCGCACTTCATCAGTAACAATTTCAATTCAATTCAATTCAATTCATTTATTTGCAGAATAACAAGATATACAGTCATAATCATTCCAACCCACTAGGGTATGCAAAATTGTCACAAACATATTCCAAATTACATCCTATAGTCACATCAAATAAAATAATTATTTAAGTCATACATATGGCCCATTATATTAATTAATTTACATTATCTTATATTCTATTAAAATACACATTATTTTTAATACTAATTATGGCATCTCAAAGATTCAATTGTTGTCATTTAGGAATTCATTTATATTATAGTAGCGTTTGTCGACGAGATAGCTAGGTATGCAGTTTCCTTTTAAAAAATTGAATATTCTCGATTTTGCGTATTGATTTAGGTATTTTATTGAACAATATGGACGCTTTGCAGAAAATACTTTGAATACTTGTGTTTTACCTGGCACAGCTTTTAATTTATCATTGACTCGCGCTCGTGTGCAAGATTTAATAATAAAAATGTGTGCGTGTACTAGCGTACACTCGTAAGAAGTGGAACTTCTTTATGACGTTATTTTTCAAAAAATAATTTACTATATGCAACTTTACAGAAATTGGTTAAATAAAGTTAAATTAGATAAAGTTTAATAAAGGGCTTTTATTAAACTTTATCTAATAATCTAATCTATAATAATCTATCTAATATCACGCGTGGTAGGGATAAGAAAAAGATGGCGCGTAACAGAAAAAGATGGCGCGTAACGAAAAAATGTTACACTACATTTTTTTTCCAACCCCGATAAAGAAGTTTCACTTCAACAACCCCGATAAAGAAGTTTCACTTCAAAAAGCTCTGGGTTGCGTTTTACAAACGTAGCACACGCAAAAATGTACAGACAAAGCATAGTCAATAAATTTATTTTTTTAAAATATGGTCTACAAGAGTCTGTTTGCTCTAAATTACAGATAGCTCGAATGCATCTTTTTGTGCTCTCATTACCATTTTCATTACATTCACCTTCATGCGTGCTAATTTTAACTACAAAGACATTAATACGTGTTTTATTAATATGTCTTTTTTTGTTTCAGATTGTTTAAGCGGCTTCGGGAACAAAGAAACAGGTGTTTATATTTTTTTAATCGAACTTTAATTGATATAATTAAATATGAACCTCACAGTAATATAATAATAACTAAACTTCTATGAAACAAAGCAGATATTAAACACCTTCGGTTATTATTATCGATTTCATTTTATTTGGGATAGTCTAACAGAATCGTCGAAACTCTTAAAAAATCTGTCATATTAGTAGAGCTATCCCAAATCACTATATAAAACAAAGTTCCTTCTCGCTGTCTGTCCCTGTGTATGCTTAGATATTTAAAATTACGCTACGGATTTAGATGCGGTATTTTTAATAGATAGAGTGATTTAAGAGGGAGGTTTTTATGTATGATAAATGCTTAAAATCGTGGAGGAACACTAATAATTATAGATTTTTGTATTTTAGGCGGAACGAAGTTCGCCAGGTCAAGTAGTTAGTAACATTGGTTGATAGAAAACTCATCTTAATATATTTATTTATAACCAAACCTTAATAAATTACAGCAGGCATATAAAACTCACTTTTCACGCCTGGGATTTTTTCTTTCGTCAACCCATTATTGTCACACTGCTGGGCACGGGTCTTCTCTCAAAATGAGAAAGTTTTAGGCCATAGTCCACCGCGCTGGCCAAGTGTGAATTGGTGAACACGGTGCGAGTAAGTAAGCGGCCGAGTTTCAACCATAAGTTTATCACAGCTACATACTTACATATGCTCGAAAACTTTCCCTCCGTCTGACACAGTCGAATAAGAACAACCAAGTTAATCCTAAGGCTTATAATCCATATTTTCTTGTCCTACCTCTTTATTATTGACGATTTTTTTACATACATAAGCTATACGTTATCTAAATACGCTATCTACACTCATAGCCCCACACTAGGATTTTTTCCAGTGTCGTGGGTATCATGGACACACACAAGACAAATACACAAACACCCAAACCCAGAAGATGAATATAAACTCATCATTCAGATACCTATCTGGCCGGGAATCGAACCCGGGACCCATTACGCGTCAGACCAGTATGGTAACCGCTCCGCCACGCGGGTCGTCCACATAGACACATATACACATACATACGCTTGAAACAATTACCCTCTTTCTAACATAGTTGAATAAAAAACAAAAAAACAAACAACCGAGTTAACCCTAAGACTTATACTTAACTAATCCTCATTTTCTTGTCTCAGTAGGATATCAATTAATTTTTATTGATTGATATCCCACTGAGACGATTAATCTGACGGATTGTAACATGGCATATCATTAAAATCGACTTAATTATCAGATTGACGAGGATATAGATTTTTTAAATATGACGCCTGCGATGAAACAAAAAGAGGAGAGAGTGAATTTATTTAAATACAAACAGACATAAATACACTCGAAAATCATCACCCTCCGTCTGACGCAGTCGAATAAGAACAAAAAACAAACAACCAAGTTAATCCTAAGACTTATAATCCTCATTTTCTTGTCTCAGTGGGATATCAATTAATTCTAAGAGGCTTTTCTCGTTCACAGCAGGCTAAGTAATGTTGGGTAACATTAAATAGGTATACTTTTATGGAAATTTAATTGTATTATGTATGAACTTGTATGAAACAAAGAAACATTCGTTTTTATTCGACTGCGTCAGATAAAGGGTAATGTTTTTCGAGCTTATATATGTCATTTTTTGGCACAAGCTAAAGCCCACGCGGCTTCGTCGTCAACCCAATATTGTCCCACTGCTGGGCACGGTTCTTCTCTCGGAATAAGAGTTTTAGCCAAGTGCTAATTGGTGGACTTTACACATCTCCGAGATTTTTTTTAAGAACTCCCAGGTGTGTAGGTTTCCTCAAGATGTTTTTCTTCACCGAAAAGCATTGATAATTAATTTCTAATACGCACATAAATCAGTGGTGCGTGCCTGGGTTTGAACCTCGGACCTCCAGATTGAGAGGGCAAGTTTCAACCATTAGGCTATCATCCTCAGAGCTGTGGGAAGTATGCCAATTCGCACTTGGCCAGCGCGGTGGAGTATGGCCTAAAATTCTCTCATTCTGAGAGAAGACCCAGCCTAGCAGTGGGACAATAATGGGTTGACGAGATATATCATTGGAAATGACTCAGTTGTTAGAATAAGGTAGGAAGTAATTTATATACATAACGTCTTTAATGAGTGAAAATAGTAGAGGAAAGGGGAGGATTTCATAGTACCCAAAGAGTAGAAAAGCGACCCTTTAACTAAGACTCTACAATCCGTCTGTGTGTGTCTCAAAAATATTCCTTGTATTACTTAGAATCGAGTCTAAAGATAGAAAACACCCAGACCCATAACATAATATACATGAGTTCGTTCCGTCTTGTAATTTCTCGTCTGATTATTTTGTGTAAATGCCCTAAGGGTAAGAATTATGTAATTTAACTTAATGTAGGACGTGAATGTTTAAATGTACAGTTAGAAAAAAAAGATTTCTTAATGATATTTAATTAGCTAATGAGCATGCAGTCCACCTGATGATAAGTGGTCACTGTCGCCCATGGACACGTAAGGAAAAGATAAAATATGTTTAAGCTGCATTTAAATACAATAGCAGGTATTTTGACATAACCACGTGACATTTTTGACGTTATGTGTTTTCATAGTAGGACATTAAATGTTTAATTTTGTTTACTATATATGTGATTGTGCCAAATGCAAGGTAGTGTGTGTGTACGATCACCGCACCTTCTGTTATTTACGGCGGCACGCGACCTCACATGCCACCATCCTTCCCGACGTCGCTTAGCTGGACAGTTCGAGCACCGACTCTAGCCGCCCGCAACCCCGAAAGCCCCTTTTAATCGCCTCGTACGGCAGGCACGGGATACCGTAGCCCTATTCTGATCCCCAGGGACTAACTGAATTTCCTAGGCTTCTCTACAGGACATAAATGTCATAAAAATCGTCGCAATCTTTCAATAGTATCGAAATGTAAAGTAGCTTACACACTGACCAAATAAGCAACAACAGATTAGTGATGCTTGCGTGTTTGAGTAACGAACAGACACGCAATCATAATCTTATTTTTATATAGTATCATCTTATTTTAAGACAGAATACAGGTGGTACAACCATTGTAGTTCGACCGGGGAAGTACCACCGCTATACCTATTTCCAGCGTGAAGCATTTCCTGCGTTTCGATGGAAGGGTGTAGTTGCCGGCACACTTTTATATGAGACGACCATCATAGTCGTCGGGAATAGCAACGCATCTATGATTGGCTTCAGACAGATCCCATGTTCTGTATGAAGTCGCTTACACATGTCCATGGGCTGCAGTGACCACTTGCCATCAGGTGGACAGCATGCTCGTTTGCTACTTCGATCCGATAAAAAACATAATAGTATATATCATATAATTTCTGTTCAAATACATATATTTCATAATTTCAGTTTACGCGGTCAGAAATTTAGTTTTTTTATAATTTGTTTAATTTGTTGATGTTACTTACCCTCCAACTGACAGCGAAATGTTCATTTGCGATGTGGAAATGTCAGATTACCCGCGGGTTAGGTCGTTTGGGCTCGAGGGATATGTTTTACTATTGTCACTAATTTACTGAAGTGTTAAACTTTAGGTAATTTGAATATTTATTTACACTAGTCACCCGTCGCAACGGTCGAAATTCGACCGTAATTTCAATTAAAAAACTAAACTTCATATTGTACAAAGTAGTAAGAATATTTCTCAAATTCAAATAAAATGTAATCTTGAACGCAGCCGTTAATTATAAAAAGAGATTTGATTAGCTTTCAACCGTGGACGCCATCCTCCGTGTCCGGACGCTCTCAGAGCAGGCCATCGCCCAGGGCAGAGTAGTCTTGGCAGTCAGCATTGACATTGTCAAAGCTTTTAACTCTCTGTCCTGGAGTGCTATCTTGGGAGCTTGTCTGTCCATCAGGTCCTATTTACAGGAGGTGCTGAAGGCGTACCTGTCGGACAGACACATCCGCTTCCCTGGCCGCTATGGGCGCGCTCTCGCTACTGCTCAGCTCGGAATTCTTAGCGCGGATCCTCGTCCAAAAGGTTGTAGCGGACCTTTCTCCAGCGGCTGTCATTGTGGCAATGGTTCAGCGGCGAGAGGCTTGAAACGGCATGATCACCTTATGCGAGGACGTGATGTCAGCGAAGGAAGACGCCGAAACATAATAGACTGGCTGGTATTGCCTCTCAAGTCGATAGATCAACCTTGGAATCTAAAAAAACATATCATAAAACCGCCCATTCTCAGAGTCACTTTGGGAAAGTACATAAATATTTCTATGATACATTTCCAGACCATGTTTTTACAATATGAATATCATATTTTTGAGAGAATAAAGATATCTGGAGCATTGCCAACTTGAAAGATGTCAACCCTAGTTTAAATACTAGCTTTTACTGAGTTCATCTCTGAAGCTAATCTGAAAATGTAGCTACAAGTTGGTTTACTGTGTAGAGCCAGTGTCGACGGGGGACCACCGCCACACCTATTTCTAGCGTGAAGCAGTTCTTGCGTTTCGATGGCCGGGTGTTTGCATGCTTACTTTTATATGAAGCGACTGTCCTTTTTTTCGAGGGGGAAATCTTCAAAAGGTACTCTACGTGGGAGCAGCGCCGGGTTGTGTGAAATTTTTACCTCACTAAACCCAAGCAAATTCCAACTGAAATTGAAATTTCGCACGGTTATAGTCGATGTAGAGAAGGATTGCGCAATGCTAATATTTTTTCAATAAATGCATAAAACATCAACATAAAACATAACACAAATCAACTAAAAACTCATTACACACACTACCTTGCATTTGCCACAAACACATGCATAATAAACGAAATAGAACATGTAGGCTACGTACTCACCGAGCGATTTTCACCCGCTGCCGCCGCGGTTGCGGGCTCGCAGCTTTTTTAGAATGCAGATATAAGTGTAAAAAATTAAAGCAATACTCACGACGCGTTTTTCGCCCGTGATGCGCGCGGTTGTTTGCGGCTCCCGCTGCACCGGCGGGCAACCTGTAGAACCGCGCGGGCCTCGGTCAGCCGCAGCCGCGGCGGTTTGCGCCCGCGCGCTCTGCGGTCAGTTGGCGGGCGAACGCAGTAGTCAGCATCTCAACTGATGGTAAACCGCCCGTCTTGCGGTTTTCGCCCACCACGTTTGCGGTCGATAATCGCAACCGCGGCGGCAGCGGAACCGCAAAAATAGGCGGTCTCGTGAGTTTCGCACAGAAGCTGCGGGCCCGCAACCGCGGCGGCCGCGGGTGAAAACCGCGCCGTGAGTACGTAGCCTAAATGTCTTACTATGAAAACACATCGTCAAAAATGTCTGATGTCGTTGTCAAAATACCCGCTATTGTTTTTAAATGCAGCTTAATTAGCAAACCTTGGCTTAGCTAACGGGTGCGTTCAAAATAACTTAAAAATTATTACAATTTATTTAAATTTGAGAAATATTCGTGCTACTTTGGACAATATGAAAGTTAGATTTTTAATTTAAATTACGGTCGTATTTCGACCGTTGCGACTCGTTACTAGTTTTGATAACTTACCACGGATCGAACCCGGATCCCACTGCGGGTTAGAAACTATAGTCACCCCATCACGTGGATCTTCATTGTATATTCTCTATCTAGTTTATGTTCTGGGTTCTGAAGTACAATAACACCCATAGCTGAGTTAATTGAGCCATTCGTCTCTGGATGCACATTCATAAATTCATATTAATCAAAAGTTTGGAAGCACTCCAGAATAAATTGGTCATATGTTAAGAGATAAACTTTTATATATTTCACAAGACTTTATTAACTTGCTATTTTGTATGTGCTGGTGTATATACGACCATACTATGTAGTATATATTTAAAATATTTATTTATTTATTTATTTATATATTTATTGCACCTTTACAGAAAGTTACAATAGGGCCAACTTAATGCCTGATGGCATTCTCTACCAGTCAACCCTGGGTGGCTGGAAAATGAGTGGCAGGTGTTAATTTTAACCGCGAGCAATAGAAATATTAATATACCTACCTATAAAATATTGGCAAAGTAAGATAAAATATTATAACACATTCGTATTATAATATTTTATACCATACTAGCTGTCCCGACAAACGTTGTTTTGCCATATAAAAAATAAAAAAATATGTTAAGGGTGAATAACCCTTAAGGGGTATGAAAAATAGATGTTGGCCGATTCTCAGACCTACTAAATAAGCATATAAAATTTGGTAAAAATCGGTCAAGCCGTTTCGGGGGAGTATGGCAACAAAAACACGAGAATTTTATATATTAGATTTCGCTTGATCACGACGAAACTACATGTGTCGTAATGAGCGCCGACTCCGGAACTATGTACCAAGTACTGTGTATGCTCTAAACCATCATGTATTTAAATGAATTTTTACTTTTTTGTGGCATGGAAGTCGGCTGCTTTTTTTTTTATTTTTTCTATTATTTTATTTTTTATACACATAAAACCTGTATAAACTTAATAAAACAAAAAGCAAAATAGAAAGTATAAACGAAAATAAAAATGTGTGCGTGTACTAGCGTACACTCGTAAGAAGTGAAACTTCTTTATGACGTTATTTTTCAAAAAATAATTTACTATATGCAACTTTACAGAAATTGGTTAAATAAAGTTAAATTAGATAAAGTTTAATAAAAGGCTTTTATTAAACTTTATCTAATAATCGAATCTATAATAATCTATCTAATATCACGCGTGGTAGGGATAAGAAAAAGATGGCGCGTAACGGAAAAAAAAGATAGCGCGTATAGCAAAAATGTTACACTAAATTTTTTCCAACCCCGATAAAGAAGTTTCACTTCAATAATTGGCTTGCTTTCTATGAGAGAGACAGAGATACAGACAGAGAAACATGCGCACGCCGCGCGGCTTACTACACTATAGCAAAAAAATGTCGTGACAACTTTGTCTGATTTTTTTCCGTCTAGCCTCATTCATAACGCGCGATAAGGAACTTCATTCCAATATTGCCGGCTTTTCTTTATCTGACTAAGGTAGCAAACGAGCATGCAGTCCACCTGATGGTAATTAGTCACTGCCGCCCTGCGACATCTGTAATCAACTTCGTAACAATCAATAGGTTCTATCTGAAGTCAATCACAGATACGTTGCCACTCCCGAGGACTATTATGGTCGCCTCATATAAGTGTGCCGGCAACCACACCCTTCCATCGAAACGCAAGAAATTCTTCACGCTGGAAACAGGTGTGGCGGTGGTACTTCCCCGGTCGAATGCCTGATGCATTAGGGTAAAATATGTGTCCGATTTTATAGGGCCACGAAATTTTACAAACTCCGCTCAACGCTCATAGCGTGAAGCATGTTTCATGGCCGAACAGTAACCCTAAATTTGTAACTTCACGGAGAGCGGTCCCGTAATGAAATTTTCAACCATAACGAACTTCGGGCGGCGTTAAACTATGGATTGTTTAAGTATATGTACATAAGTTCTTGTTAGGAGCAGTGATAGCCTGATGGTTGAAACTTGCCCTCTCAATCGGGAAGTCCGAGGTTCAAACCCAGGCACGCACCACTGATTTATGTGCGTATTATACATTAATTATCACTGCTTTTCGGTGAAGGAAAACATCGTGAGGAAACCTACACACCCGAGAGTTATTTATATAAAAAAAAGTTCTCGGAGGTGTGTGAAGTCCACCAATTCGCACTTGGCCAGCGCGGTGGACTATGGCCTAAACTCTCTCATTCTGACAGAAGACCCGTGCCCAGCAGTGGGACAGTAATGGGTTGACGACGACATAAGTTCCTGTTTAACACATGTCCCACTACTGGGTATTTTTTGGCATTTGAAGCTATAAACGAGCAATGATAGCTTAATGTCTGAAATTCAGACTTTTCCTACTCGTAAATTCAAATCCCATGCACCACTGTATTTTTTATCTGATTGAAGTAGCAAACCAGCGTGCAGTCCACCTGATGGTGGTCACTGCTGCCCATAGAAATATGCAACCATTTTCATATATAACACGGATTCTAAAGTCAGTCACTGACGCGTTGCTACTCCATGGACTAGGATGATCGCCTCATATAAAAGTGTGCCGGCAACCACACCCTTCGATCGAAACGCAAGAAATCCTTCACGCCAGAAATAGGTGTGACGGTGGTACTGCCTCGGTTGAACTACACTGGTTCTACCACCTTTTTTAATTGATATACTCACAGACATAAATTATCACTGCATTTCAGTGAATCTATCCTAAGGAAACTGAGGAAACCTACACTCATAAGAGTTGTTAAAAAAATCTCACTCAGTGCGGTAGGTTATGTTCTAAGGCCCTCACTCTTAGAAGGGTTTAGACAATGCCCACAAGTGGGACACCATGCCCAGCGATGGGAAAAAAGCAGCATATCTGTGACTATCATTATCTTAATATAGAGCCTATGTTATACGTGATCTAGATAACAAAATTCATGGGCGGCTGCTTTACGGTGAAATAAAAAACATGAGGCAACCTGACAGTTCTCTGAAAAAAGTTCTCTACCAATTCGTACTTACTTGCCCCGCGCGGTGGACTATGGCCTAGAGCACTCTGAGAGGAGATCCATGCCCAGCAGTGGGACAATAATCGGTAGAACCCTTATTAGTGAGTCTACATGGGTGGCAGTGGCCACTTATCACAAGCACACTATGCTATGTCATTAAAAAAAGAAATCTTCAGTACATGTTATTATGTTTAAACGGCTCCAATTATAAAGTATTGCGATAAAAATCCATGATGTTTTCAAAAGAATAAAAACATGATATCGTACGCTCAAAGACACAAAAGGTTGGAAAAAACAAAGAGGGGACAAGTGTTTGTTCTTTGTAATTTTGTTCTGTTTTTTTGCGATTTCAACAATCTGTTGTAAATACTTGAGAGCATTAATTTGTGCTTGGCTTTGTTTTTACCTCGCTTGTCCGGGGTTCGAATCTGAACCTTTTGAAAGTTATGTACATCTATATTTAATACGCGAAGCGCAAACTTGTGGTGCATTTTAAGTAATATGCCGCGGATGGATTAGGATGAAATTTTGCACGGTTATGGTTGACGTAGAGGAGTACAGAATTTTTTTTTTCTAATAATGCATTTATCATACATAAAATCACCTAAAAACACATTACGCACACTTAACCACACCATGCATTTGACACAAACACATACATAATAAACGAAATAGGATATTCGTTGTCACTATGGAAACACATAATAACACATGATAAAGATCATCACATGATCAAATGAATAGTTTACCATTCTATAGAGGACGTATAGACATTAATTTTTATAAAGAAGAAGATTTTTGGCCCCTAGAGGTCATATAGGGTGTACAACGAGTACAACGACGAATTAGACTCAGAAATTAAATTATTCATGTCATAGTCATGACTTACGCCCATGCGAAGCTCACGACGACCCATCTAATAAGGTGGGTCGAAGTGATCGTTCCACTAGAGATTATGTCAGTAACGCTCACAAGCTAGTGGAACGGGCAAAACTGCGGTCGTGCGCGTGCACTTTGTGAACGTCTAATGGAACGCACTCTAAGACGTTATTCTAAATTCAATATGGCGGACGCACCAAGATGGCGAATCAAGCATTTTTAAGCACCCTTGATAATAGAGCAAGATCCCAGAGCTGCCAGACGTCACGTATTTTCTGACGGATGAAATGTGGACGATTGAGTAGTGTTAGTATGTACTATGATCGTATACATACCTGCTAGCTTGGTCAAACGGCCAATTTCCAGGTATCAGATAATCAAGGTACATAAAAACATTACTTACTTCACGTAAATTCTCATGGCTGATTTTCATATATGTTTTCGAGTGTATAGTTAAAAATAAATTGTCAATACTCCCAGACACTTTCCGTCGGCCATATTGCTTGGGAGACGCCTTAAGGGTCTCAAAATAATTAGTTAACTTCACGTAAATTCTGACGCTCCATTTTTATATATGTTCATCCGACAACTAATTTAAAACCTTTGACAAGAAGACAGACCGATCCAAGGGGCCAATCATCCCTTAAACTAAATTTTAATATCTCTGTGAGTGGTAGCGCGAGAGCATTATCTACGCGCATGAGACTGAATGAGACTGACTGCGCTGATATGGGCATGAAAATTACTTAAACAGATATTTTATAATTTTTAGAACTTTTGTTGACAAGTAAATTATAGTATAATTTTATTAATTTTCAAATAACAATATGAATATATTAAATAACTTATTTTATAACTATATGTATATATAAAAGAATAACTTAAAAGGTAAAGAAAAAACAAATTGCTAAATTAAATATAAAATGCTGCATCCAAATTACTGTCCCTAGGATGAGTTCCCAGAACGCTGGCAACATTACCTCGTTGAATAGCAAGGCTAATTCGTTGACCGAGGTATGTGCCAGCTTTCTGATCATTCGTTGACTCTATCAAACGTTTGGACAGATGCTTAAAAAATAATTTAGCATTTAATCCCCACGGTCCCATAGTTTCAACGCCAAATGCCAGAAATATGTAATCTTTAATTATATCTCCATATTTCTGGCATTTGCGGATTTCAGCGTCAGTCGCCACGACACCGGCTGCCCTGGAAGATATATTAATATGAGAAGGTGCCAGTGTGTCAACGCAAGTAGCGTCCCACACTAGACACCTCCCATTCTTCCAGGGGATGAGAGTTATACCATCGGGCCTCTTGCCATCACCACGTACTAAACCATTCGGTTCAAGTTGAGCCGGTACGTTGGCAGTGACAAGTGCCCTCCGGATAACATCATTCAAAGCCGCGTGTCGGGAAAGACGGCCAGCACTTCGATGACAAATATTAGTAAATTATTATAAATTATTAATTATTATATTAAATAAATTATTTTAATTAAATTACATTAAATTATAACAAGCAGAGATATGTAGATATGACTTAAATGCTATTTACGAACAATTAGGACCGTCGTTGTGTCGAAGTTTACCAGCATTCCATGCTATATATCATAGGATGTGATTTTAATCCAGCATTATTTAAAAAGGGCAAGCAAAAGCCGTTTAATATTTTGAAGAAAAATGAAGAGTACCAACAAGCATTTCACCGTTTTGGTACGTTGGATTTTGTTGGTGATGTAGATGAAGAAGAACGTGTATTCAACATAATACAAAAATTTATCTGTGATGTTTACAACGTTCCTGGAATAATTGATGTAGATGCTGCCAGACTACAGTTGTTTATTAATACATACATGGTATCTGATATAAATGAAGAATTCAATCGAAAGAATTTAAGAAACTTCGATGCGAGTAACTTACCACCTTGTAAAAGTGAGCTTTGGCAACAGTTTCGACGGGCTAGCTATATCGCTAGTCTTTGGAACAATGCAAGTATGAAGATGATAAATATTTTCAGCCCCGAAAACAATGGCTGGACACTACAAGATGGTAAATATGATTTTCATTGGTTCGATGGAGATCAATTACCGGGTTTTGTCAGTGAGTCGCTGGAAGAACAATCAGGTAAATTATTTTCGTCTCTCATATTATTTGTATCTCTTTACTTTTTTTAGACCTTCATTGTTCACCTTGTTTTTTACAGAGGAAGAAAATAAGGATAATGCTGATGATGACGATCACGATTTAGATATTCAATTCATCATCTAGCCAATATTGAGATTGGCTAGGTGATGAATTATCTAATTTCAACGATGATGATAATGAAGATTAAAAGCACAGTGGCTTTTAGTGGTAAGAAATATTAAAGGATTAATATTTTTCTACTTTGTTTCCAAATTTCGAATAAATAATTCATTAAAAATAATTGCTCTTATTTTAATATAAGTGGTATTTTTTAAAAATATTTTTTATTTTTAATAAATAAATAGAAAAAAATTAAAAATGTCGGCTACCTTTAGTATTATTTATTATATGTAAATATTTTTATATTTTTGTTGCCATAATTTACTTGTCAACAAAAGTTCTAAAAATTATAAAATATCTGTTTAAGTAATTTTCATGCCCTTAACAGCGCAGTCGGTCTCACTCAGTCTCATGCGCGTAGATAATGCTCTCGCGCTCCCACTCACAGAGATATTAAAATTTAGTTTAAGGGATGATTGGCCCCTTGGATCGGTCTGTCTTCTTGTCAAAGGTTTTAAAATAGTTGTCGGATGAACATATATAAAAATGGAGCGTCAGAATTTACGTGAAGTTAACTAATTATTTTGAGACCCTTAAGGCGTCTCCCAAGAAATATGGCCGACGGAAAGTGTCTGGGAATATTGACAATTTATTTTTAACTATACACTCGAAAACATATATGAAAATCAGCCATGAGAATTTACGTGAAGTAAGTAATGTTTTTATGTACCTTGATTACCTGATACCTGGAAATTGGCCGTTTGACCAAGCTAGCAGGTAGGTATACGATCATAGTACATACTAACACTACTCAATCGTCCACATTTCATCCGTTAGAAAATACGTGACGTCTGGCAGCTCTGGGATCTTGGACTATAAGGGTGTCAAATGAAAGGGAAGAATTCAAAAACAAAATTGACGGTTTAAAAGCCTGTTGCAATAATTTTTTGATTAATATTTATTCCTTATCTTCAAGTTCGTCCTTATCTTCACGTATACAATTTTGTTATGCATGTATTCGTACTTGTTCCAAACGGCTTGACCTATTTTGATGTTATTTTTGAACTTATGAAGTAAAATGGTTTGATACGATGGAGGCACTGGTGTCGAAAATCAATTTTTCTGTAATATTTTGTCATTTTGTTTTTTTTTTCTATCGTACTATGAAAAAATTCAAACCTCTCAAAAATTTCTTAATACTTTTTATCTGAACAACTATGAATTTATATACGATTTGTGTAGCAGAGCAGTTACATAGGGACGCATAGTTTCTGAAACATAGAGAGCACCGATTTTCGATTCGATTAGTTTCCGTGAATACGTCAAAGCCACAATTTCTCAAAGTAAAAAAACAAAAAAAATCAAAATTCGTCATACTTTCAGACGCCATATCCTAGATTAGTTCGCACAAATCTAACCAAACCCAAACTCCAACGTAACATGTGATTGTGCCCAAAAAAGCAAGTGAAAAATTTACGTACGTTTAAAAAAACATGGCGGCTTGAGCTCCGATAGTCAAGATGTTAACTATGTCGACACTGATGATGCCCGCCGCGACGATGACCACGATGACCAACGCCGGGCCGATACCGGTGGCCGCTGCGACCAAGCTGGAGCCCAAGCTGCTGCAGCTCCCCCATCCGGCGCTCATGCCGCAGATGCAGCAAGCACCGCTGCATCATCACCAGCATCCTCATAGTAAGCTGGGTGAGTTTTTGCTATGTTTTAATACTTTTCTTAGTTGGTTAATGTAGTGTTCACCTAGTGCATTGGCTCGGCAAGTCACGATGTGCGCAGGCGGTGCGTCCGCTCTCGCCTGTGTCTGGCCGTCAACTGAACCACTCGCCTACCACACCATAAGCACGAGACGGTGTATATAGCTACAACTATTGTAGTAGCCCATTACATACACTACAGTTAAGATAATGTAGGCTTGGTATGTGTACTTTTTTGCAGGTTTGGAACAAAAGTGTATTCGCCTAGGGAACCACGAAATATATCTATTTACTTCCAAGCATTGAAAATTAATAAAAAGCTTATTAAATCAAGCCGAACCTTTCCTCTGTAAAAAAAATTTTAAACAAAATATACAACCGACTTCCATGCCACATAAAAGTAAAAAATAATTTAAATACATGTTCGTTTAGAGCATACACAGTACTTAGTACATAGTCCCGAAGTCGGCGCTCACTATATTTCGCTGCATCACGACGAAACTACATGTGTCCTATATGATACTTATGGGTATCATAAGCACCAAATGGCCAACCCCTATGGTTTAGGCTTAAATCATCCTTGCATCATCAGGATTGAGGAGTTGAAGGTCAAATTTGTCATCATGTCTTTGCTTAGTAATCTTATTTCAAACATGTAAGCACCAAATGGCTAACTATAATAGTTTAGGCTAGCAGTAGCCTTGCATCATCAGGATTGAGGAGTTGAAGGTAAAATTTTTCGTCAAACTATATTGCCGTACATATTCATTGTACATTCCAAGTTTCACCAGAACCAAATCGGCAGAAGCCGAGTTATCTCAAATTATCTAAAAACATGAGGAGTGGTGGTGGTTTCCACCCCATAATCGAATTGTGAAGTATCACAGCATACCCATGTCCAAGAGAAAAAGTTGCGTAATGAAATTCTCTATGAAACAAAAGAAAAAAAATGAAATCGGTCCAGAAACACTCAAGTTATTTAAGACGTTATGAAAGTGACATTTTCCAATTTTTCGGGAAAACTGCTGAGAATTTTTCATTTTCCTTCCGAGGACTATGACGGTCGCCTCATATGAAAGTGTGCCGGCAACCACACCTTTCCATCGAAACGCAAGAAATGTTTCACGCTAGAAATGGGTGTAGCGGTGGTACTTCGCCGGTCAGATACAACTATTCTATATAAATCTTCAAGAATGTTTAACCTTTAATGCTTTTCTTTTCAAAAAAATGTTAAAGCAGTTTATTTACGCAAAAGATAAAAGATAGACATTGTGTAAAAGATAACTGTCCTGCAAATTGAAGGGAACTTTATAGCAACCCCATCAGGTACTTAAGGCTCCGTCACATAAAAACGACATAACGACGCCCGTAAAAAGGTAATATCATATCATACACAATAAATTACGAGCCCATAAAAAGCTCACGAGGCTTATAAAGACATATTTTAAAAATCAGCCTGTATATACACACACAGTAGGCATATTTTTAAACAGACTTCCCAAAGAAAAAAAAACATGCGTGCGTACAAAGTACACATGTCAGAAGTGAAACTTCTTTGGCGAACTAATTTATAAATCTTGTTTATATTTATACAAATCTAAAACTTTAAATTTCCAAGATTAAGAGGAAGGGAAAATTACAAATAAAGGATTAATTATTATGAATAACGGAGAAGGTTTTAATGCTTCTGAGAACCCCCCCTCTTACATATCTATATATTAATACGTGAAGCAAAACCTTGTGATCCGTTTTTAAGATACTTGCCGCAGACGGAGGAGTATGAAATTACGCACAGTTATTGTTGATGTAAAGAAGGATTGTACAATGCTAATATTTTTTTAAAATAATGCATAAAACATACATAAAATCAACTAAAACATTACACACGCTACCTTGCATTTGACACAAACACATACATAGTAAACGAAATAGAACATTCAATGTCTTACTATGAAAACACAGAATGTCAAAGATGTCAGATGTCTTTGTTAAAATACCCGCTATTGCTTTAAAATGCTTAGTTAATTAATACCTCTTTTTGCCTTAAAGGGTGATTTTAATCAATAAAATATATGCAATATAATATTTTCTTAATTAATAAATACCATTATTAATTGAGAAATATTCGTGCTACTTAGGACAATATGAAGTTTAGTATTTTTAGGTAAATTACGGTCGAATTTCGACCGTTGCTACGAGTGACTATAGTTAGACTATATTTTCAAATTTTTTTATATTTGACTGAAGTAGCAAACGAGCATGCAGTCCACCTGATGGTAAGTGGTCACTGCCGCTCATGGACATCTGTAATCAACTTCATACAGAACATGGGTTCTATTTGAAGTCAAACCCAGATGCGTTGCTACTCCCGAGGACTATGATGGTCGCCTCATGTAAAAGTGTGCCGGCAACCACACCCTTCCATCTCGCGCAAGAAATGCTTCACGCTAGAAATAGGTGTGGCGGTGGTACTTCCCCGGTCGAACTACACTGGTTCTACCACCTTCACATACATACAGCCTAAATAGTTTAACAATGTTATTTGTTTTTATTGTGTGTATGGATAAAAGTTGTAAGGAAAGTCGCGTGAAAAACTAGTCATAAATACTAACCCTATATATTTAATTAGAAGGTGTGTCTTCGTGTTTATCCTCAATAATTAACCAAATGGCCTACATTAATTAATTATAACATATGTTATGCACGCATGACGGATCGGGTGTCTTTAAAGCTACGCGGAAGGTTCCGGGTTTAATTCCGAGCATTTTTACGAAGGTAACTTAAATAGTATAAAACTTTTTTTTGTTATCGAAGGGCATCGCTTTCAATGCCGGATTATGTGTGATTTTTACCTCACTAAATCCGCTCACGTGGCCGCCGCGTCCTCAGCGCTACAAAGAGGATTCCGGGATCCCCAAAGGAACGCAATCTGAGTCCTCTAAACGCTTTGCCCCATCGGGCTCCTTTCAGGTGAGCAACTAGGTCCACCGCTCCGTCTGGCCGTTACGACGGTATGCGACCACACATGCCGCTGTCCTGCACGGCGTCGCTTGACCGAACGATTCGAGCTCCCTCTTTAGCCGTCCGCGACCCCGAAACCCCCTATTAGTCGTAAAATATGGAACCCTATCAATTCTCCTTACCACTCGTATTGTTGTATAACACTTGGCTTCGTAATATTTCTATACAAGCAAATAAATAAATGTAAATAAACGGTTAATATCGTCACCTTCAACGTGAAATAATATATAATAAAATTGTGGTTAACGGTGCTGGTTTAACATCTACCTATACTTAGTAAATCATATCTGTATCCTATCTTCTAAGTGTAACTGTTTGTTAACCTAAATAAATGAAAAAAAAACCCTAATGCCTAAAAATTATTGTTTTACATTAGTTTGACGACCTGCGTGGCGCAACGGTTACCGTACCGGTCTGACACGCAGTGAGTCCCGGGTTCGATTCCCGGCCAGACAGGTATCTGAATGATGAGTTTAGGTTCTTGTTTTGGGTCTGGGTGTTTGTGTATTCGTCTTCGTGTGTGTCATGGCACCCACGACACAGGAGAAAATCCTACTATGGGGCTATGAGTGTAGAAAGAAAGAGGTTTAATTCATTGTGTTCAAGCAGTCTGGTTCTTAGTTTTTGTCATAATGTATTTAGGTAAACGCTTTTTAGGGAACCGCGCCAAAATAGTGACATAAATTAAGTTTTTTTTTTCTGACTGAAGTAGCAAACGAGCATGCAGTCCACATGATGGTAAGTGGCCACTGCTGCCCATGGACATCTGTAATCAACTACATACAGAACGTGGGTTCTATCTGAAGTCAATCACAGATGCGTTGCTACTCCCGGGGACTATGATGGCAGCCTCATGTGAAAGTGTGCCGGCAAGCACACCCTTCCACCGGAACGCAAAAATGCTTCACGCTAGAAATAGGTGTGGCGGTGGTACTTCCCCGGTCGAACTACACTGGTTCTACGACCTTGTTATGATATATGTATTTTTTGGGTGGCCTGTTCTATAAGCTTTCATTTTAAACCCATATTGTTATGATAATAAAAAAATCCTCCGACTTCTTCTCATTGATCGCAGGCGACATATTTAAAAAATTATAGCTTCTGCAAAGCGCGACGATTCCAATGATCCATAATAATATACTAATATTATAAATTATAAATGTGAAAGTGTGTTTGTTTGTTCCTCTTTCACGTCGCCACATAGCTATTATATGATATGATTTGTATGCTGGGAGACAGCTAGGAGGGCGGAGAGTGACGTAGGCTACTTTTTACCGCGCTCTCTCATTCCCATGAGAATATCGATGTTTTGTTAGTCGATACATATTTAGTAGTTCCAGGCGTTGTTAATAGATGGCGTTAGTAAAATTCATTTGCAAGTTCTGCATCACGCTATCAAATGGTAATGTTAAGCCGCGGGTAAGAGCTAGTATGACATATATCACAATATGTCGAGCCGTTTGTGCTGTAGCGCCTGCCAAATAAATAGACATACATCTAATCAAACATACATATATACGTGCGCTCGAAAACCACATCCCCTCATTCTGACGTAGGCGGGTAAAAACTTTTTTTTCCACCCTTTTTTCTCAATACACCGGCGCCATTTTTAAAAAAAATTATAGCCTATGTCAATCTGCAAATTTAGTCAATTTGAATGATATGTCATATTATCTAAAAATCCGGCAAGCCGTTTACGCTGTAGAACGTGCCAAGGAACTGGACATACATACAAAAAATATACATACATACATTTATACAAACTTTACCCTCCTTTTGATGTAATCGAGTAAAAAAATAACTCCCACTAAGCCCACAGGTTACTAGTGAAATTATTTAGCAATTAATTCACGTGTTTGAATAAAACCACCCTTATGTGGGTCATTGTGTGATAATTAGTGAAATTTATTGCATGACTATCCCCTGAGGGAGAGGCGGGCGGTTTTCGATTTTTACACCGACTTTACTGTAGGGTTGTTAGTTGAAATATTTATAAAGGAAAAAGATTTCTATTGGGTTAAAATGTGATGAAAAAAAACGAAACCAGTCATGATCCGCCGACAGTCCTCCCTTAGTGGAACTCTGCAAGACCACAGTTCTCCTAGCCTGGAAGACTATAAGACCGTAATCCTTTTAAGGCGGTTGACTGTAAGACCATAGTGCTGTTAGCGTGGAAGACTATAAAATTAAGGTTCTGCTTGCCCGAAAGTTTATTAGAGCATAGTCCTTCTAGCGCGGTTCACTATAAGACCATAATCTTCTAAGCATGGAAGACTATAAGATCATCATTCTGCTACCTCAAAAGTCTACAAGACCATAGCTCTTCTAGCGCGGTTGGCTATAAGACCATAGTCCTTCTAGCGCGGTTGACAATAAGACCATAGTCTTCTAAGCATGGAAGACTATAAGATCATCATTCTGCTAGCTCGAAAGTCTATAGGATTATAGTCCTAATAGCGCAGAAGACTAAAAGACCATAGCCCTTCTAGCGCGGTTGACTATAAGACCATAGTCTTCCTAGCGTGGAAGACATAAAATCAACGTTCTGCTAGCTCAAAAGTCTTCAAGACCATAGCCCTTCTAGCGCGGTTGACTATAAGACCATAGTCCTCCTAGCGTGGAAGACATAAAATCAACGTTCCGCTAGCTCAAAAGTCTACAAGACCATAGCCCTTCTAGCGCGGTTGACTATAAGACCATAGTCCTCCTAGCGTGGAAGACATAAAATCAACGTTCTGCTAGCTCAAAAGTCTACAAGACCATAGCCCTTCTAGCGCGGTTGACTATAAGACCATAGTCCTCCTAGCGTGGAAGACATAAAATCAACGTTCTACTAGCTCGAAGGTCTGCAAGACCATAGCCCTTCTAGCGCGGTTGTCTATAAGACCATAGTCTTCCTAGCGAGGAAGACATAAAATCAACGTTCTGCTAGCTCAAAAGTCTACAAGACCATAGCCCTTCTAGCGCGGTTGACTATAAGACCATAGTCTTCCTAGCGAGGAAGACATAAAATCAACGTTCTGCTAGCTCAAAGTCTACAAGACCATAGCCCTTCTAGCGCGGTTCACTATAAGACCATAGTCCTCCTAGCGTGGAAGACCATAAGGTCCAGGTTCTGCTAGTTCGAAAATCTATAATAAGATTAATAGTCCTAATAGCGCGGAAGACGGTAAGACCATAGCCCTTCTAGCACGGTTGACTATAAGACTATAGTCCTCCTAGCGTGGAAACATAAAATCAACGTTCTGCTAGCTCAAAAGTCTACAAGACCATAGCCCTTCTAGCGCGGTTGACTATAGGACCATAGTCCTCCTAGCGTGGAAGACTATAAGGTCCAGGTTCTGCTAGCTCGAAAATCTATAAGATTAATAGTCCTAATAGCGCGGAAGACTGTTTGATCATAGTCCGCACTGACCAACACCTCTAAGAGGAAGACCAATGCCCAACAATAGGACTGAAAAAAAAACGGAGAGGCGTTAAATTTCAACATTAAATTAATGACGGGTCATTAAGAATAATGAAGCTGACCCCACGAAAAATGTATGTGATGAACTTTAATTATTAAAATTACATGTGATTTGAAACGAGGGTTTTGATGAAGGCAATGTTTATGTTGTTGTATTTTTAGCCGAATGCGTGAGACCGAGGGTGATGTTTTTCGAGCGTATGTTTGCATTTCAAGTATACCAGTTGATAGAAAGTTGTAGTTCGACCGGGGAAGTACCACCGCCACACCTTCTAGCGGCAAGCAGTTTTTGGGTTTCGATGGAAGGGTGTGGTTGCCGGCACACTTTTATATCAGGCGACCATCTTAGTCCTCGGGAGTAACGACGCATCTGTGATTGACTTCAGATAGAACCCCATGTTCTGTGTTAAGTTGCTTACAGATGTCTATGGGCGGTAGTGTTCACGTAACATCAGGTTGACTGCATGCTCGTTTGCTACTTCAATCTTATAAAAAAATATCCATGGCACCCATGACACAGGAGAAAATCCTACTGTGGGGCTATGAGTATAGAAAGTGTTTATAAATGATAATAATAATAATAATCTTTATTTGCCAAAAAATAAGGTACACATTTTATGTTAAATAAATTTACAAGTCCTCTTATTTACATATAAGGCGTGCAACTTTCATTTAAATGTTAATATTAATATTAAATGTAGCGTTGATGCCTTCAAAGTCGAACGTAGGGCTCTTTAAAATATTATAATATAGATATTTAACCTTTATCCTCCTTGCCAAATGGAGCGGAAATGTGACAGCCTATCTTTTATTTATATCGGGAAGGAGGATTGATCAGCTTAGCATATCGGTTATAGTATTTTTTACCAGACGATCTATTCTGTTTTTACAGAGGGTAATGTTTTTTCGAACGTATGTAAGTATAGAGCAATGACAGCCTAATGGTTGAAACTTGACTTCTCGATCGGGAGGTGCAAGGTTCAAATCCAGGCACGCACCACTATTTTTATTAGCTTTTTATTAGCTTCACCTGTATGTTTGTTTGTAACCGACTTCTTTGGGCGCGATTATGACCTACTTTAAACGGCCAGATTTCGTTCAAACTTTGTAGATATTGAGGACCGATGACAATACACTAATTTAATAAAATTATTTCATAAATTATGTGCGTATGAAAAATTAAGTGTCACTGCGTTACGGTAAAGGAAAACATTGTGAAGAAACCTACACCTAGAGTTTATTAAAAAACGTTCCCAGAGGTGTGTGAAGTCTAGCAATTCGCACTTGGCCAGTGTCCACCACACTATGGCCTAAAACTCTCTCATTCTGAGACAAGACCCGAATAAATTGTAATAATTTTCAAGTTATTTTGAACGTACCTGTAAAGGGAATAATAAGTTCATTTAACTTAGCTGCATTTAAAAGCAATAGCGGGTATTTTGACAAATACATCTGACATTTTTGACGTTGTTTTCATAGTAAGACATTGAATGTTCTGTTTCGTTTATTATGTATGTGTTTGTGTCAAATGCAAGATAGTGTGTGTAATGTGTTTTCAGTTGATTTTGTGTATGTTGTATGTATTATTTGAAAAAAATATTAGCATTGCGCAATCCTTCTCTACATCAACTGGAACCGTGCGTAATTTCATATTCCTCCGTCTGCGGCAAGTATTTTAAAAAACGGATCGCAAGTTTTTGCTTCACGTATTAATATATCGAGATATAATACTACTTAATTGATTTCTGTTCTGGGTCTGGGTGCTGTGTGTATTTGTCTGTGTGTGTTTATCGCACCCTTGATACGATAAATTAGTGTGGGGCTATGAATGTTGAGTTATTATTACAATTAAATTAATTGTAATGAAAATTAAATAATGAACGAGTCTTTTCATTAATTTATTTGATTAATTCAGTGAATTCGAGTCATTAATTATTTATTTAAATTTCAGCTCCTTTATTAAAGTAATGTTGAGAGCTTGTTCTATATTAAAGGCTTGTTTTTGAACCGATTGAAGTAGCAATGTAGTAATATTAATAATATTGATATGGTAACTATAAGATGTTGTTGGGTTAGAACATTACATAATAACTTAAGACAGAAAGTTCGTTTAAGCAGGGACTGAATAAATTAATAATCGACTTGGTATACATGGATCTCACAACTTTTTTCGGTAGGAAAAGTGACTTGCGAGACTTGGATTTTTGAAGTGAAACTTCTTTAGGCGCATGAGGGTAAAATTTTTACAGATGAAACGTCACGCCGGTATGCAACGGAAGTGTCGGAAAAGAGATAGAGAGTGATCGAGACCGATTGAGAGAGAGTAAGACAGGGCGAACGTAGCATGAGCAACTAGCCGTGGAGTGAGAGTAGGGAGCAAGCGAGTGAGAAAGATTGAGAGAAAAAGTGAGACAGAGCGAACGTCGTATCACGCCTTTTTCCCTTCTTCTTAATCTTGGAAATTTAAAGTTTTAGATTTGTATAAATATAAACAAGATATTAGTTCGCCAAAGAAGTTTCACTTCTGACATGTGTACTTTGTACGCACGCATGTTTTTTTTTTAAGTATTGATTTTTATTGCATGCAGTCTACCTGATGGTAAATGAAATGAAATGAAATGAAATGAAATGTCTTTATTTTGTATAGGCCTACGGGGGCACTTACAAATTGTCAGTTACATTTTTTTTCTTACACTACCACCGGATCGGAATACGACCTCAACTGAGAAGATCCGGCAAGAAACTCAGCGGGTTTGTCTTTTTTTCTTATTTATATTAATTTTTTTTTTTTTTTTTTTAATTTTTTCGCTGTCGGTCGCTTTTTAACGGTCGCTGCCGTCCCTAGACACCTGTAAGCAACTTCAAATAGAACATGGGTTCTGTCTCAAGTCAATCACAGTTACTTACAGATGTCCATGGGTGGAAGTGACCACTCACCATCAGATGGACTGTATGCTCGTTTGCTCGGTCTACTTCAATCAACTAAAAAAATTAACGTTATGTGTTTTCATAGTAAGACATTGAATGTTCTATTTCATTTATTATTTATGTGTTTGTGACAAATGCAAGGCAGTGTGTAATGTGTTTTAAGTTGATTTTATGTATGTTTTAAGCATTATTTGGAAAATATGTTAACATTCTGCACTCCTTCTCTACGTCCGCTATAACCGTGCAAAGTTTCATACTAATCCGACCGCGGCATATTACTTAAAAATGCTTCACAAGTTTTTGCTTCACGTATTAATATAATAATAATGTTCGTATAGGATTCATTTCAGACATCACATTACCATGACAGTGCTTCAGTAGGAGTTTATTATGTTACGTCAAAACACTTATTGTGTACGTGTCCATTTATCTTTGCAAAGTATTAAATAACTAGCAATATAAAAAATATTTTATATCCGCTTCTGCTTATAACTCGCAGCATCCCCCGGACTCGAACCCGTAAAGGCCCAGCTAACGAACCGAGAGAGCGACTATAGCGTTCTACTTAAATATACAGGTTGCGCCTTTTTGTCGCTTTAAATAAAATTTGGCGCGCTCATACCACAGCAGGCGACCGCAGACGACATATTTAAAAAAAGAGTGTGTGTGTCAGCTCCGACACACGACTGGAGTTTACCCGCATTTTAAATAGGTGGCGCTATATGATTTTAGACTAGTATTATCGCGGAATTGATACATTATAATACTTAACGGGTACTCACGATATGCGGTTTCTCCCTGCTACCGCAGTTTGGCCGTGACCACGATCCATGCAACTGGGTCGAAATATCGGCAAAAAGAATTCTATAAGAATTCATAAACCGCATATCGTGAGTACCCGTTAAGTATTATAACGGGATGGCGCTATACTCCCACACTAAAGTTATAAATAATACCAATACATGGTTCATTTTGAAAAATAATATCTAATAAATATATAGGTAAGTAAAATATTAATATTGTACGTATTTACAGAGTATTTACATTACTTATTTTACCGATTTACTATTTTAAATACCATTGAGATATCGGTAAAACGTAATCACGAAACCTATGCATACCATCCACGCGTACTGATAAAATAGTTCTAAAGTTTTAACGAGATGGCGTTATACTCAGTAAAAACGTAACAAGGTCATTCATCAGTAGATTTTACTCCTCACATTATCCTCATACCGGGCCCTTATATAGTAAACTCCAAAAATTATATATGCTATGTCACTCTCACAACTGAGTCGTTTCAAATGATATGTAACGCTTGCCAAATAAATGTACATACATACAAACATGCGTACGCTCAATAAATATGACTCCCTCCTTCTAACACAGTCGCGTATAATAAAAAAAATGGGCGGCACTGGCGGACTGCCGCGGTAAATAGCTTTACCGCATAGCATTTTTTATTAACTTGTGTAATTATAATTATTTATATATGCAGTATTCTTTTTCTTAGATATAAATTCAAGTTTTTTTCTTAGTTACTATATACTTTTTCACAAATAGCTGCTTACATATTCTTTCGATTTCCGAGCAGCTTGTCTCGATCCGTGCGAGTTTCACACTGTCGTAACATATACGTTAAGCAAACGCTCGGCCGCGCTACGTGGAGTGGGGGTGTTAGGTTTTTTCGTTACGGAATTTCTTGATGTCGCCGCGCTCAAAGACCGCTATAAAAGCTAAGAAATAGCTTAAAAATAATATATTTATTTAAAAAACGAGTATCTTCACTTCTGACTAAGTATTTATCCCATATCCTAAAATACTAAATCTGTTATAATAAAATATAGGCTTTGGAGACAAAACCCATTAAAAATGGTTTAGAATTTTACAAAGCTTTCATTTGAGACAGAAACCACTAAAAAGGTATTTTTTTGACATTTGACTCTTAAAGGCATTAAATAGAGGATTAGATAAATGTTTATGTCGCACAAAGCACTGAAAAATGTTTTTTTGATATTCCACTCATAGGTTGAATTAATTGGGAGTTGAATTTTAGTATTATTTTGCATGTACTAAAGTTTGTACATAATCTACATGATTTCCAACAGCTAACAGTAACACTGTCTGCTGAGCTTGTCATGTCAACAAGGGGCTTTTTAAGAAAGGTGCAGAAAATCCGTAGCCACCGTGACTGCTTTCAATCAAGCCCGCCTGCCTTATCGTTAAATACAGCTATAAAGAACTCGAAGACCCGCGTGGCGAAGCCGTTACCATACCAGTCTGACGCGCAATGGGGCCCGGTTTCGATTCCCGGCCAGGCAGCTATCTGAATGATGACTTTAGATGCCTGTTCTGGGTCTGGGTGTTTCTGTATTCGTCTTGTGTGTGTGTGTCCATCGCCCATGGACGTCTGTAATTAACTGCATACAGAACATGGATTCCGTCTGTAGTCCATCACAGATGCGTTGCTACTTCCGAGGACTATGATGGTTGCCTCATGTGACAGTGTGACAGCAACCACACCCTTCCATCGAAACGCAAGAAATGCTTCACGCTAGAAATAGGTGTGGCGGTGGTACTTACCCTGTCGAACTACAACTGGTTCTACCACCTAAAAATTTCCAATGAGACAGCAGACGTAGTTCTCGGGAGTAGCAATGCATTTGTGATTGATTTCAGATGGAACTTATGTTCTGTATGTACGATACGATAGTGGTCATCAGGTTGACAGCATGATCGTTTGCTACTTCAACTTATAAAAAGTAACCACTAAACTATGTTGATCATTTGGTAGGTGATAAAACCAGTGTAGTTCGACTGGGGAAGTACCACCGTCACACCCATTTCTAGCGTGAAATATTTATTGCATTGCGATGGAAGGGTGTGGTTGCCGGCACACTTTCACAAGATGGAACCCATGTTTTGTATGAAGTTGATTTCAGATGTCCATGGGCGGCAGTGGCCACTTACCATCAGGTGGACTGCATGCTCGTTTGCTACTTCAGTTACATAAAAAAACGATGTTTCTTTTTTGTTGCTTAACTTAGCAAATCATTTACAATCTTTTACACTACCACTCAGCTACTGGCACTAACAAAACACGTAATCAAAACATAGCTCACATCAAAATTTATAAGAATATCAAAACAAAAAAAAAAAATTAAATCCTCAAGCACCCTGTAGGTCTGAAATACGAATAACCCTCGAAACATTTAAAACCCGATCTTACTCAAACAATTTAAAGTCTAAATTCCTTTGAACCCTTTTATAGATATTCTGAAATGAGCTCTCGTGTCTAGTATTAGGGTAGAATATCGTTTGAGCACTTTCTGTATTGATATTGGATTTTGAACCTTATCCTAAAGTCGTAAAGCTGTTTTTGGTACACTTTGCTATATTACAGCAATGTATGGCTTGGGTTACCGATTTCGCAGGATATAGAGAGAAAATCGATATAAGGCGCCGTTCAATGCTACGCTTTAAAGCGGTAGCGGGAAGCAATTTATTTGATTGATTTATCTGTTTGGATAAATCCTTAATACGCATAGAGAGTTTATTTAGATTAGAATAGAATGTCACTTGAGATTGGTTATAGATACGTTCTTACCCCGAGAGGACATTTTTTTTTACTGATTAAAGTAGCAAACGAGCTTCCAGTCCACCTGATGGTAAGTGGTCACTGCCGCCCATGGACATCTGTAAACAACTTCATACAGAACGTAGGTTCCATCTGAAGTCAATCACAGATGCGTTGCTACTCCCGAGGACTGTGATGGTCGCGTCATGTGAAAGTGTGCCGGCAACTCGACCTTCCATCGAAACGCAAGAAATGCTGCATGCTAGAAATAGGTGTGGCGGGTGGTACTTCCCCGGTCAAACTACACTAGTTCTACCACCTTAAATGAGAATGTTCCAGATACTTATTTTGACCTAACTTGTCGAAAAAGTATCTGGTTTAATCTAAAGCAAAATTTCGTCTTCTCTCAGAATGAGAGAGTTTAGACCATAGTCCACCGCGCTGGCCAAGTGCGAATTGGTGGACTTCACACACCTTCGAGAACTTTAAAAAACTTGAGTGTGTAGTTTCCCTCACGACGTTTTCCTTCACAGAAAAGGAGTGACAATTAATTACTAATACACACATAATATCAGAAAAATCAATGGTGCGTGCCTTGGTTTGAACCTCGGACCTCCTGATTGAGAGGGCAAGTTTCATTAGGCTATCGCTGCTCTGAGAGAAACATGCTTAATTTATTTGAAGTAATTTAATGTGTCGTGTAATGAATGGTCCCCTTAAAACTGAACATGAGTTGTAACTTTATAAATAATACTTTTATTGTTAAGAAATTGTAACTGTTATTATTAGTTTGTATAATTAGCTTAAGAAATAATGGAGTTGTCATGTACATTGTACCAAAAACTTCAAAATAAATAAAAATTATTATATTTATTAATACTTTGAAACAAATCTATTTACACTATATACAAAACAAAATATTGAAAATAAATAAAACATTTTTTTTTTCAAAAAGTAAATAAAGTAAAAGAAAATAAAAAGAAATTATAAATAAAACAAAGAGTCCATATCACTGCCTCTTTGTATGGCGGCGTTACCTCTTTGTATGGCCAAACTTATTCTTTGGCCAAAATACGCACCAGCCCTTGGGTCTCCTGAAGCGTCAACCAGACGCGACGATAATTCTTTGCAGAACCGTCGTGCTTCTGGCCCCCATGTACCTAAAGTCTCTACCGCAAAGGGCACAAATATGTAACCTTCCCTAAGAGCTGCATATTTGCGCCGCTTAGTAGATTCGGCCGTTTCTGCCGCACCACATGCTTGCGTCGAGGTCACCGATATATGAGATGGAGCCAGCGTATCAACGTTGCATCCCATACAAGTGACCTCCCCTGTTTCCAGGGAACGAGTGTCATACCGTCAAAATAATAATAAGAATTAAAAAAAAATGTGTGCGTGCACTAGCGTACACTCGTAAGAAGTGAAACTTCTTTATGACGTTATTTTTCAAAAAATAATTTACTATATGCAACTTTACAGAAATTGGTTAAATAAAGTTAAATTAGATAAAGTTTAATAAAAGGCTTTTATTTCTATCTAATATCACGCGTGGTAGGGATAAGAAAAAGATGGCGCGTAACGGAAAAAGATGGCGCGTAACGGAAAAAAAAGATGGCGCGTAACGATAAAATATTACACTAAATTTTTTTCCAACCCCGATAAAGAAGTTTCACTTCAAAAAAACTTTATAAAAATCGCTACCTCGTTAACGCTACGCTTTTGCATGAACGGAGCCATGTTTAACACACCACAGATTAAACATATCCCAATGTAGTCAAATTTTAAATAAGTTTTACTCTGTCGCGTACTGTTTATATTTAGTACTGCCCATAGTACCAGTTTATTACGTACCCTCAGAACAGAAATGTTTTATACGTATACTTTTTCGTTCCAAACATAATTGTTTTGAGGAAACTTAATAAACTCGTACTAAGTCGTTGTACGTAGTTGACCCGGTGAACTTTGTTACGCCTAAAAGTAAAAAATCTAAAATTGTCAGGGTTCCACTATATTATGCATGTATCTTCTATATGTTAATACGTGAAGCAAAAACTTGTGATTCGTTTTAAAAATACTTGCCGCAGGCGGAGGAGTATGGGCCGGCACTCATATGACGGAGCGCAGCGCAGCGCATTTTTTGCTGTCAAACTATTATCGTCATTGTCCCTTTAGAAATAATATCCAAAATTAAATAACAGCAATTTATTTCTGAGGAGCATGGAAGCGCATGCTCGCGCATCCGCGCGCATTCGCGCGCATCCGCGCGCATTCTCCCAGTAATTAGCGCGAATTTCGGCTAGTGTGTGATTCGTTAAGAAAATTTCGCGGGCATGCGCTGCGCTGCGCTGCGCTGCGCTGCGCTGCGCTCCGTCATATGTGCGCCGGCCCTATGAAATTACGCGCGGTTGTAGTTGACGTAGATAAGGATTACGCAATGCTAATATTTTTTGCAAATATTGCATATAACATACATAAAATCAACAAAAAGACATCACATAACTAAGCATTTACACAAAGACTTATATAATAACCGAAATAAACATTCAATGTCTTACTATGAAAACACATAACATCAAAAATGTCAGAAGTCTTTGTCAAAATACCTTTAAAATGCAGCTTAGTTATTAAACCTCTTTTTTACCTTAATCGGGTGCGTTCAAAATAACTAGAAAATTATTACAATTTATTTAAATTAGAGAAATATTAGTGCTAGCTTGGACAATATGACGTCCCTGTAGCCTCGGGGTCAGAATAGGGCTACGGTATCCCCTGCCTGTCGTAAGAGGCGACTAAAAGGGGCTTCCGGGGTTGCAGACGGCTAGAGTGGGAGCTCGAACCGTTCGGTCAGGCAATCCCGGGAAAGACCCGGTATGTGTGGTCGCATACCGTCGTAAAGACTAGACGGAGCGGTGGGCCCAGCCGCCCATCTGGGAAGAGCCCGATGGGGCAGCGCGCTCGGAGAATTCCGGTTGAAGTCGTTTCGAGATCCCGGAGTCCTCCTTTTCAGCGCCGAGGACGGCCACCGGGGGGGTTTTAGTGCGGTAAAAATCCCACATAACCCTGCGTCGCTCCCACGGCGTCGGGTACCTTTGGAAGGTGTCCCCCTCAAAAACAAAAAAAAAAAGCTTGGACAATAAGAAGTTTAGTCTTTTAATTTAAATTACGGTCGAATTTCGACCGTTGCGACGGTTGACTAGTGTCTATAAATCGTCTACTCAATATTTCACTATGCGACATTAAATTTAAAGCATACATCACGAACTGCCTTTAAAATCCAAGATGGCCGCGACCAATCAGCTGATTGGTTCTTTCTTATGGCTTGAAAACTAACTTGAAAAATATGCTCAGTGTAATATTAGACCAAATAACTCAAAGTGCACATATCAGAATAAGAATAATAGAGAGTTAATGCGAAATTTGCATTTTTTGGAAACATAATGGTGTTCGGATTACGGAACCATTACGTTTCCTATTTTGAAGGTGGTAGAACCAGCATAGTTCGACCGGGGAAGAACCACCGCCACACCTATTTCTAGCGTGAAGCATTTCTTGCGTTTCGATAGAAGGGTGTGATTGCCGCCACACTTTTATACGAGGCAACCATCATAGTCCTCGGAAGTAACAACGCATCTGTGATTGACATGCCACATAAAAGTAAAAAATAATATAAATACATGTTTGTTTAGAGCAAACACAGTACTTAATACATAGTCCCGAAGTCGGCGCTCACCGTATTTCGCTGGATCACTACGAAACTACATGTGTCTTATATGAGCGCTCTGCATATGTGTTTTATATGTCGATTTCTGGCCATTTCGCCCAGACATACATAAAAAAAAATACGCGACGAATAGATAACCTCTTTCCTTTGGGAAGTCGGTTAATCTATACTTATAATAAATCTGTAGATATTCAATTCTGTAGATAAAATATATTTCCAAAATAACTATCAGGGGGTGATTAGGGATCGATACTGATGTCAAAAATGCAATCTGTAATTTTTTTTATCTGTCTGTCTCTCTGTCTGTCCGTCTGTCTTTCTGTATAACTGTTATAGAAACAAAAACTACTGCACGGATTTTAACAAAACTTGGTACGATTATGCTTTATACTCCTGAGACGGTCATAGTATACTTTTCATCACGCTACAATCAATAGGAGCAGAGCAGTAAAGGGAATTGTTGAGAAAACGGGAGAAGTTACTCCATTTTTTAAGCTTCCGTCGCGTGTGCATCCTTAATGGTTAGCGCTACACGGAAATCATGTATGACGGAAATATTTTCCTTAAAGTTATATAAAAAATACTCCACGACAGCATTCAACTAGTAAGAAATAAGATTGTCGAGGAAGTAGTAAATTTTGATACGTAACAGGTCTTTACGCTACGCGATTTTTAAATTTATTTTCGTTAACTCCAAATACAGTAATTTACCCAAAAGAAACGTAGAAATCCACGAATTAGGCAGATTGAACGTACTCACAAATTTCCAACGGAACCCCACAGCTATGCGGAACCAATTTGCATAACGACTTCCTTACCGACCCCTAAATTTTCTCTTGAATACATTACTTAGCTTAGTTACCTTACATTTGCTTGCATAAAGGTAATTTACACTAAATTTAATAAACGTAGTAACTTTATGATTAAAGGGGAATAAATGAGCATGTAGTCCTATATGTGGCCAGTCCCTGTAGTTCCAGGATCAGAATAGAGCTACGGTATCCCCTGCCTACGTGTGGTCGCATACCGCCGTAAAGACTAGACGGAGCGGTGGGCCCAGCCGCATCTGGGAGGAGCCCGATGAAGCAACGCGCTCAGAGGATTCCGGTTGCGATTCTTAGGAGATCCCGGAGTCCTCTTTATAGCGCCGAGGACGGCCACTACTTCAAGAATAACTATGCGTAATTTCATACTCCTCCGTCTGCGGCAAGTACCTATTTTAAACGAATCATATTTTTTTGCTTCACATATTAATATATAGATAAGATTTGTAAGGATTTTCCATTAAACACAAGGAACTCTAAACATTTCCTTAAAACGGTTTATCCTTAAAAGATGTCATTCCGAATTCCTTTCGATTCATTCCTCAAAAGATATTTCAATTGGAATAACTCGCGAAAAGATACGTTTAGAAAATGTTTTCGGAGTACAAGTACATTCTTTAGCGCTGTTATATTTAGGGTTCCGTATGCGAAATGTAAAAACAGTTCTACTCAGCCTTCGCTGTCTGTTCATATGACAATTTAAAGTTACAATTATTTTCTTAACGCGGGTGAAACTGCGTCGCCCCTGTAGTTTCGGGATCAGAATAGGGCTACGGCATCCCCTGCCTGTCGTAAAAGGCGACTAAAAGGGGCTTTCGGGGTTGCAGGCGGCTAGAGTGGGAGCTCGAACCGTTCGGTCGGGCGATCCCGGGAAGGACGGCGGTATATGTGGTCGCATACCGTCGTAAAGACTAGACGGAACGGTGGGCCCAGCCGCCCATCTGGGAGGAGCCCGATGGGGCAACGCGCTCAGAGGATTCCGGTTGCGGTCGGACCGAGTTCCCGGAGTCCTCTTTATAGCGCCGAGGCAGGCCACCGGGGGGGGTTTTAGTGCGGTAAAAATCCCACATAACCCTGCGTCGCTCCCACGGCGTCGGGTACCTTTTGAAGGCACCACTCGCCGAAGGATAAGTTCCATCCGCATCAACTGGACCCGTGGCGGTCCTCCACGGTTCGGTTTGCACGGTCTTTCCTACCACGCACGAGCAAGCTGTGGAATGAGCTTCCTCCTGACGTATTCCCAGAGCGCTATGACATGGGGCTCTTCAAGAAAGGTGCAAAAAGAGCTCTCCTTCAAGGCCGGCGATGCATTGGCGACTCCTCTGGTGTTGCAAATGTCCATAGGCGACGGTAACCACTTTCCATCAGGTGGCCCGTCTGCCTTATCGTTAGGTACAAATATAAAAAAAGGCTTCCCCCTCGAAAACAAAAAAAAAGGTGAAACTGCGTAGAAAAGGTAGTAGTAAAAAATACATTTATGAGTGTTTTCTCTTAAACCACGATGCAAATGAAACCTTATAGCCTTCTTTCTAAAAAAATACAAAAATGCGATGACAACTTTATAATTCTATGCAATCCATATGATCACAAAAAGAAACTTCGTGGGCTCATGACAATAACTTTGCTAAAGATTCACATTATCAAATGCATAGTTTACTATTCTATAAAGTACATACAAACATTTATTTTTATACATATAGAAGTATCTGCATGGTCAACCCTGGTACTGGAAGTTTTAGGCCATAGTCTACCTCACTGGCCAAATGCGAATTGGCCTTCACACACACCTAGGCTTCATTCACCTCCGAGATTTTGAAGTGAAACTTCTTTAGGCGCATGAGGGTAAAATTTTTACAGATGAAACGTCACGCTGGTATGCAACGGAAGTGTCGGAAAAGAGAGAGAGAGTGATATCGAGACCGATTGAGAGAGAGTAAGACAGGGCGAACGTAGCATGAGCAACTAGCCGTGGAGTGAGAGTAGGGAGCAAGCGAGTGAGAAAGATTGAGAGAAAAAGTGAGACAGAGCGAACGTCGTATCACGCCTTTTTCCCTTTCTCTTAATCTTGGAAATTTAAAGTTTTAGATTTGTATAAATATAAACAAGATTTATAAATTAGTTCGCCAAAGAAGTTTCACTTCTGACATGTGTACTTTGTACGCACGCATGTTTTTTTTTTAAAGATCTCTCAGGTGTGTATGTTTCCCCCCGATGTTTTCATTCAGTGTTTGGCAAAGAGAGATCACCGGCCAAGCTAGGTGATCAAGCCTGGGGGGCGGCGGTATTCCGACAGTCGTTGTTCGGAACTCGTATATATGCAGTATTCTGAGAATACTTCGATAGCCTACCAAAATACCAGTAGCGCCATCTCTTGATGAGTTGCGGGAGGTCGCCAAAACTGTAAAGCAGTGATAATTACGGCACACTTTCACATGAGGCGACCATCATAGTCCTCAGGAGTAGCAACGCATCTGTGATTGACTTCAGATGGAACCCATGTTCTGTATGAAGTTGATTACAGATGTCCATGGGCGGCAGTGACCACTTACCATGTGGACTGCATGCTCGTTTACTACTTCAGTCAAATAAAAAAAAAAATTCTAATACGCACATAATTTTAGAAAAATCGTGATTGAGCGTGCCTGGGATTTGTACCTCAATTTGTCCCGATATTCAACCATTAGGCTATCACTGCTCTAGAAGCTTCTACCGTACCTCCAAAGTCGAATCACGAAGCTACCCTCAACTCAGTCATTATCAGCATTTACTTGCAAACAGATAAACAGAAAGAACAACAGAGACGTGATAGCCTAATGGTTAAAACTTGCCCTCTCGATCGGGAGGTCCGAGGTTCAAACCCAGGCACGCACCACTGATTTATGTGCGTATTATACTTTAATTATCACTGCTTTTCGGTGAAGGAAAACATCGTGAGGAAACCTACACACCCGAGAGTTCTTTAAAAAAAAAAAGTTCTCGAAGGTGTGTGAAGTCCACCAATTCGCACTTGGCCAGCGCGGTGGACTATGGCCTAAGCTCTCTCATTCCGAGAGAAGACCCGTGCCCAGCAGTGGGACAGTAATGGGTTGACGACGACTTGCAAACGACAAAAAAAACATTTCACATCTAATGACCTCACAAATTCGTAAAGACCTCTGGGTCCATTAATTTCCTTCTTAGACCTCCCTGAGGACGTCAGGAGCGATCGCCTTAAAATCCTATTATCCCTAAATTTCAATAATGCTACCATTACTTATTTTTGGAAATTACCAAATTCACGTCAGCTTTTTATATGCTAGCGTATAAGTTTAGTTTTACAAGCGTTTACTTAAACAAGATGGCAGTCGCAGTTGTCGAAGTTAAATTAAATGTTATAAAGTTTGTAGTGTGCAATTCACACACAGCAATAGTTAAACTTAATAATAATAAGTAGCACCAATAAAAAAAAATGTTTTATTGATATAAACACATTCACTTATAAAAAGTCGCTAGGGCCCGGTACTAGGTTCTAGACCTGTGTTACAGGTACCCCGCTCATCCACCGAGACAAGACACGGTTTACATCAATAAAATTTTGTATTTCATTTTACATAGACAATTTTACATATTAATACTAAAAAAATTGTGTGTGTATGTGTGTGTGTGTGTGTGTGTATGTGTGTGTGTGCGTGTATGCGCGCGCGCGTGTATGTGTCTGTGCTTATATAGAGGACGCCTGTAGAGATCGCTCTGTTTCTTCAAAATTTAAGCCTTTTAGGTAATTTCTTATTTCATGTTACCAATGTTCACGTCACCAATATTTATGTAATTTAAACAAATTGTAATAATTTTAAAGTTATTTTAAACGCACCCGTTAAATGTAAACAGAGGTTTATTAACTAAGCTGCATTTAAAAACAATAGCGGGTATTTTGAGAAAGACATCTGACATTTTTGACGATAAGTGTTTTCATAGTACCTAAGACATTGAATGTTCTATTTCATTTATTATATATGTGTTTATGTCAAATGCAAGGCATTGTGTGTGTAATGTGTTTTTAGTTGGTTTTATATATGTTTTATGCATTATTTGAAAAAAAATTGCATTGGTCAATCCTCCTCTACATCAACTATATCAAAGCGTAATTTCATGCTCCTCCAGCTGCGGCAAGTATCTTAAAAACGAATCACAAATTTTTGCTTCACGTATTATTAAATAGATGTTTTTTTAAAAATCAATTAAGTAATCACTGCAGCCCATATTCAGTCCTAATTTCGCATACCAAACTTGAGCTCGTACACAAGCTGCGAAGTTAAACCGTTAGCGTGATTCGGGAAAGAGTACAGCGCCATCTAGTCGCAGAGCCGACAACTGCTTTTGTGACGCTTTTTGATTTCATCGAGTTTCAAATCACAAATTTTCTAAAAAGTTGAACTTAAATGAAATGTAATTATTGTGTAAAGAACTTTTCTTTGCTCTCGAGGGTGAAATCTTTATAAGTTACTCCCCTTGGTAGCGACACTGGGTTTACCGCACCTTCTATAGAGCGCCCTCGGAGCTACGAAGAGTCCTCTGGGATCCCCGAAGTTGCAGAGCTGGGATCATTTGATCTAATTGCTCCATCAGGCGTACCCAGGCAAGCTAAGTCCACCGCATCGTCTGGTCTTTATGACGGCATGCGACCACACATACCGCCATCCTTCCTTTTTTGTGTTCTCTAGGAAAATACCTTCAAAGGTACCCCCCGCCGTGGCAGCAACGCAGAGTTATGTGGGATTTTTACCGCACTAAAACCCACCGGGTGGCCCTCCTCGGCGCTTCAAAGAGGACTCCGGGTTCTGCAAAGGATCGCACCCGGAATCCTCTAAGCGCGTTTCCCCATCGGGCTCCTATCAGATGGGCGGCTGAGCCTACCGCCCGTCTAGTATGCGACCACACATAACGCGTCCTTTCCGGGATCGCCTGGCTGGACTATTCAAGCTCCCACTCTAGCCGCCCGCAACCCCGGAAGCCCCTTTTAGTCGCCTCTTACTACCGGCAAGGTATACCGTAGCCCTATTCTGATCCCGGAACCACAGGGACGATCCTAGGATTGCCTGGCTGAATAGTTCGAGCTCCCACTCCAGCCTGCAACTCCAAAAGCCAATTTAGTCGCCTCTTACGATAGGCAGGGGATACCGTAGCCCTATTCTTAAGACCATAAGGAAGAAGTTGGAACGCTTAATGTCTCGATTAGTCAAAGTACCAAATCCCCTTATTTAGTCATAATACGTTTTCCATTGCGACTTCCATCTTGAATGTTTATTGTTTTACGACTGTCTCGGAACGTTCAAAAGTTTTTATTGACAACTCGTCTCACAGTAAAAGATAAGCGATAAGCTTATGCTAGAGAGATTAAAATTTATTCGCTTCAATTTAATACTTTAAAGATGTAACTACAAATTGTACTTATTATTCGTAGATGTGTGGGCGACCCTTTATTATGGCTCACTAAATTATTCCCGCGGCTTTGCCTACTTTTGTTAAGCCTACCGCGATAATGAGTATCCTATAGTATCCTAGTAGCGGGCGGTAATAGTGGCAGCTCGGATCGTCCAGCCAAGTGACCCCGGGAAGGACGATGGCATGTGTGGTCGCGTGCCGTTATAAACACTGAGAGGCACGTTGAGCATCAATCGGTCACCGGGGAAGGGTCCAAAAGGGGTAGTGCGCTCGGACTCCGGTTGTGTTCCGTTGGAGATCCCGGAGTCCTCCACGTAGCGCTGAGGACGGCCACCGGGGGATTTTAGTGAGGTAAAAATCCGTACTTTTTGAAGGTTTCCCTCTCGATAACAAAAAAATGTGAAGGTTTAGGCCATAGTCCACCGCGCTGGCCAAGTGCTAATAGGTGAATTATTATGAGTGATGGTTTTAATAATTTACAATGAATAAGTGGGACTTAGAGCAGTGATGACCTAATGGTTGAAACTTGCCCTCTCGATCGAGAGGTCGGAGGTTCAAACCCAGGCACGCACCACTGATTTATGTGGTTTAACTCTCTCATTCTGAGAGAAGACCCGTGCCCAGCAGTGGGCCAATAATGGGTTGATGAGGTGAGGATGAAGTGGGACTTAAAGATGTCAGTGTTTCTAACCGTCCCGGGTCAAATAATACAAGTATTTTTGATATTCGCTTACAGTGTGACAAGTCCTTAGTAAAGTTTACCGTCAAAAGTTTCCTCATAAAACGCGGTATAATTTCACTGCCGAAATATGGTTATTTGGAACCAACTTTCCCAGGTTCTAATCCAAAGCTGATTAATATTTAAAGACTGGTATTTGGTTTGTTGACTGGGGTACCGACAAGCAAGCCAGGTGCGGTAAATATTGGTACCTACGTTTCTCCCAGATGATATGATGATGATATTATGTCCCCTAGTGGGCTTCTAAGGACTGCTCTTTTTTAACTGAAGTAAAAAACGTGCAAGCAGTTCACCAGATGGGAAGTGGTCACAACTATCCATGGATATCTGTAAGCAACTTTATATAGAACATAGATTCTATTTTTAAGTCAATCAAAGATGCGTTGCTACTCTCGAGGACTCGAATGGTCGCCTCATATGAAGCATGTTGCAGTCGCGAGGCTGACGCGCTGCTGCCGCGCTACTTGCGACCTAATGTGAAAGCGCTTTAAATAATCTAAGTTACTATCATTTGAACTGCATATTTTACATTCATAGTATCTATCAGCACCTTTTATTATTATTTTTTTTTTGTTTTCGAGGAGGAAACCTTCCAAAGGTACCCGACGCCGTGGGAGCGACGCAGGGTTATGTGGGATTTTTACCGCACTAAAACCCCCCCGGTGGCCGTCCTCGGCGCTGAAAAGGAGGACTCCGGGATCTCGAAACGACTTCAACCGGAATCCTCGAGCGCGCTGCCCCATCGGGCTCCTCCCAGATGGGCGGCTGGGCCCACCGCTCCGTCTAATCTTTACGACGGTATGCGACCACACATACCGCCGTCCTTCCCGGGATTGCCTGACCGAACGGTTCGAGCTCCCACTCTAGCCGTCTGCAACCCCAGAAGCCCCTTTTAGTCGCCTCTTACGGCAGGCAGGGGATACCGTAGCCCTATTCTGATATTATATCTATCAGAACCTAGCTTCCTAATCCGCTATTTCAAAAACAGAATTTCAAAAGTACATTCAGCAAATTCAAGACAGATCTTAAGCCTTCAGAGGAAATCTTAGCACTAATACGACAGCTGCGGATTACGGCATGATGTCTTCGGGGTGTAAAGTGTAGCTGGGTAAAATGGGACACTTAGGCATGGGATTTTATTTTTTAAGCATATATTATTAGCACGGAGATCGGTGGTCAATATGTTGACGTAAGTAAAAAGTTCGACGACCCGCGTGGCGCAGCGGTTACCGTACCGGTCTGACACGCAGTGGGTCCCGGGTTCGATTCCCGGCCAGACGGGTGTCTGAATGATGAGTTTAGATTCTTGTTCTGGGTCTGGGTGTTTGTGTATTTGTCTTGTGTGTGTCCATGGCACCCACGACACAGGAGAAAATCCTAGTGTGGGGCTATGAGTGTATTGTAGAAAGCGTTTTTTACCCAACTGCATCAGGAAGACAGTTTGTATGTTAATACACTTAGAGTTAAAAACAAACAACCAGACACGTAACCCAAATTTACATTAAAAAATAATGTGTCTGGCTGGGGATCAAACCCGGAACCCGCTGCGTTACAGACCGATTTCACAAAACCTACATCGACAATTGAACTGCATTTCTCATTATCACATTACAAAGTGTGGTGATAGACATTTTAGACTATTAGACTAGACTAGGTAGTCCAAAGACTTAAGCCGCTATTTCAAAAACAAAATGTATTTTCAAAAATACATTGAGCAAAACTCGAGACAGATCGTAAGCCTTTAGAGGAAATCTTAGCACTAATACGACAGCCGCAGATTAAGGGATGAAGTCTCCAGGGTGTAAAAGTGTAGTTAGTTTAAATAGGACACTTAGAAATGGACTTATACATAGGATTTTACCCTTTAAATTTCCCTTTCCTATTTTTAAAATGTTATTAAAAAACTACATCATAAACAAGTTTTCATAAATAATTTAAATAAATCAATAATAATAAATTGGATGTTAAAAAAATTAAGCTATAAATGATAATAAAATATAAATATAGAAATATATGTCATTAAAAATACTTACTATAAAACGCTATTATAATAATTAATTAATAACCGTCACTGTGCCATGCGCCTTAACAACAACAGTTGCCTTTGAATTTTTTTCTATAGTTTAGTTTTATAACATTCTATCTACCCACAACTACACTACGCTAATCAATATTCATATTGTAATTTCTCTGTAAGTGATTTTGTGTAAAATCTTTTGAGAAATAAATGTCTTTAAACGTAAAGTAATTTATTATTGATATGGAGTTCAGTTGTCAAAATTGTAACTTAAGCAAAAAGCATTACTGTAATCGACTGCGTTAGTATCTATTATTGCATATATGTTTGTTTGTGTGCTCATATACTAAAAGATAGATACATAAACGCCCACATTCAGATCCAAAATCTAACATTCAATAATCAGTCTGACCGAGGATTGAACCCAGAACCCGCTGCGTTTCAGACCGATTTCAAAAGAAGAAAATCTAATTCGAAATTTCCTACAATCGAACTGCGTATTTCATTACAACAATTCAAAGTGTGTTAATAGACACTATAGACTATTTCCAAATATCAAAAAACAAATTGTAAATAAAAATACATTGAGCAAAACTCGAGACAGATCGTAAGCCTTCAGAGGAAATCTTAGCACTAATACGACAGCCGCAGATTAAGGGATGAAGTCTCCAGGGTGGGAAAGTGTAGTTTAAATTGGACACTTAGACATGGATTTTACCCTTTAAAGTATTTTGTTATTGGTAAGTAGGCAAAAATCATTACTGTAATCGACTGCGTCATTATCTATAATTGCATATATGTTTGTTTGTGTGTTCATACATAAACGCCTCGATCCAGAACCGAAATTTAACTTCAACATTCAATAATCAGTCTGACCGAGGATTGAACCCGGAACCAGCTGCGTTTCAGACCGATTTCAAAAGAAGAAAATCTAATTCGAAATTTCCTACAATCGAACTGCGTATTTAATTACCACAATTCAAAGTGTCTTAATAGACACTTTAGACTAGACAAGACCGTATAGACTGTAATTACTTGACCCGCTATTTCACAATTTAAAAAAGCAAAATGTTAATAAAATACGTTGAGCAAAACTCCGACAGATCGTAAGCCTTCAGAAGAAATCTTAGCACTTAGCCGCGGATTAGGAGATGAAGTCTCCGGGGTGTAAAAATATAGCAGGTTCGAATGGGACACTTAGACATGGGAATTTACCCTTTAATTTAGTTATTTATTAACAGTGAAATTCTGATGACTGTGTCAAAAAATAATGTTAATGGTAATGTTTTAAGCGTATGTATCTATGATTGCATATATGTAGGTATTTTTGTACGCTCATACACTTATAAAGGAATACACAAATACCCAGACCCAGAATCGAAGTCTTCATTTAACTATAATCTCTCTGGTCAAGGAAAGAACTCGGAACGCGCTGCATATCTGACAGACAGAGAAAGGATATCTAATTCGAAGTTATCATCAACCGGTTTGCATATTTCTGTACGACATTTCTAAGTGTCTTGGTAGACACTTTAGACTAGACTTCAACAATAATCTCTCTGGCTGGGGATCGAACCCGGAACGCGCTGCATATCAGACCGATGACAGAGAAGGGATATCTAATTCGAAGTTATCATCAATAGATCTGCATATTACTGTGAAACATTCCAAAGTGTCTTGGTAGACACTTTAGAATAGGCTAGACAAAATAGACTGTAGTTACCTAACCCGCAATTTCAAAAACAAAATCTATTTTCCAAAATACATTCAGCAAACTCGAGACAGATCTTAAGCCTTCAGAGGAAATCTTAGCACTAATACGACAGCTGCGGATTTCGAGATGAAGTCTCCGGTGTGTAAAAGTGTATCTGGTTGAGAAAAGACACTTAGACATGAGATTTTACCCTTTAAAATAACTTTAATATTGGTACGATGTTCAGTGGTAAAAATTGTTATTTAAAGGAAAAAGCGTTTTTACCGGATGCCGTCAGAAAGACGATGATTTTTTTCGATTCATGATCGCATATATATGTATGTATGTTTGTATGTTCATACATTTAAAATTAATCACCCAGACCCAGACCCGGAATCTAAATTTAATATTCAGAAATCTGTCTGACCGGGGATCGAACTCAGAGCCCTTTACGTAAGAGATCGATGTAGTGACTGCTCCGCTATTGGGCTCGTCAGAAAGAACGTAAATCTAATTTAACGTTACCATCGATTGAATTGCAAATTTCTTAAAAATTCAGAGTGTCTATCAGATAGCTTTTAAACCCGCAAATTCAAAAACAAAATCTAAAATACATTCAGCAAACTCGAGACAGATCTTAAGCCTTCAGAGGAAATCTCAGCACTAATACGACAGCCGCGGATTACGAGATAAAGTCTCCGCGGTGTAAAAGTTTAACAGGGTAAAAGTGTAGCTGGGTAAAATGGGACGCTTAGACAAGGGATTTTACCCTTTAAAGTAATTATTTAATATTGGTACAAAGTTCAGTGGTAAAAATTGTTATTTATGGAAAAAGCGTTTTTACCTGATGCCGTCACAAAGACGATGATTTTTTTCGAGCGTTATTGCATATTTGTATGTTTGTGTGTTCATGCACTTAAAAATGAATACGTAAACACACAGACCGATAACCGAAATCTAAATTTAATATTCTGAAATCTGTCTGACCAGGGGTCGGACCCAGAGCCCTTTGCATAAGAGACCGATGTAGTGACCGCTACGCTATTGGGCTCGTCAGAAAGAACGTAAATCTAATTTAACGTTACCATCGATTGAATTCCAAATTTGTTAAAAATTCAGAGTGTCTATCAGATAGCTTTTAAACCCGCAAAAACAAAATCTAAAATACATTCAGCAAACTCGAGACAGATCTTAAGCCTTCAGAGGAAATCTTAGCACTAATACGACAGCTGCGGATTTCGAGATGAAGTCTCCGGTGTGTAAAAGTGTAGCTGGGTAAAATGGGACACTTAGACATGGGATTTTACCCTTTAAAGTAATTATCTATTAGACTCAATAGTTATAATTAAGCCATAGCATAGCTTTTATGGTATAGCATGGTCTTTATAGTGCAAAATATCGAAATCAAAAGTAGCCTATAGACTGACCAGAAAATATAAGCAAAAATGGATGCAAAATTTCATGTACATTTGCCCAATGATTCTTGCGTGATTGAATAAAAAACATACTTACTCTCATTTTTAAGCTGTTCATTTCTTTTATCGCGGGCTTGGAGCGCGGCGTCCTAATCAAGAAATTCCGTAATGAAAAAACCTAACACCCCCCACTCCGCCTACCATGTAGCGGCCGAGCGTTCGCTTAACGTATGTATATGGTACGACAGTACGAAGCTCGCACGGATCGAGACAAGCTGCTCGGAAATCAGACGAATATGTAAGCAGCTGTTTGTGAGAAAGTATTTAGCTTCAAATAAATAAACTTGAATTAATATCAAAGAAAAAAAATACTGCATAAATAAATAATTATAATTGCATAAGTTGATATAAAATGCTATGCAATAGCTTTACCGCGGCAGTCCTCGAGTGCCGCACGTTTATAATGTCACGGTCCATCAAACGATTTAAACTATAGTGTGTATCAAAGAAATTGACATTCATACAAACATACATACATATGGTCAAAAACATTACCCTCCTTCTGATGCAATCGGGTATTTATTATTATATGTTAGAGATAATTAATCTATTAATATTTACTATGGTATACGACCTCATTCATATTAAAAGAATATTACTACGGCAGTTGTCAATGTCAAGGAATCAGTCAATAGCGCTTGTGATGGTTTTGTCAATAAATACGTACACGGATTTAGAATTAAACAAATATCGATATGTTGGACGACAATGGCGACCATTCAGATAACAATCCATTGGATTCTGCGACAGCAGCGGTGGGATCGATTGATAAATCATCCCACGTACCTACCGCGATACCCGCTACTCAAAATCAACAATATTTTCGCTCAGAACAAGATTCTCAAAAAAATAATTTGACGGGTGCATGGTCATCTAACAACGAAGGATATGCCGCACCTTCACCCGAAACGTGGGCTATGTTTTTCCAAATTATGATGGCGAACTTGAAGAGTAATCGAAAATCTATAAGCGACGGCGATTCCATGAAGCTGAAGGCGAACGAGATTTATCTACCATCATTTGATCCAGATGATTGTCAGTTCACTGCTGCTCAGTGGTGCGACGAGATTGAACATCATATGAAGATCAACTTGTGGACAGATTATGAACCCAGGAACGCTGCATTCATTCGCTTGCAAGGACGTGCTAAGAAATGGGTTGCGCGTTCATATCCATTGTGCAAGACTTAGGAAGAATTGAAGGAGCGACTCACTCAGCAGTTTGTTTCTACTAGAAGGTTCTACGACTTGTTTCGTGACATGGTGGAGTAGGTACACGAGTGAACAGGCGGCGACTTACATCGAGTACTCTACCAACAAGGTAGCGCTGATAGACAGGTTGGACACCGCTTGGGGTGAGTCCAATAAGATTGAGGTTGTGATCTTTGGCATCACGGACGTTGAGGTACGTACAGATTTGCTTAAAATAATGTAGATACGCCTACAGCTTTTGTGGCACTTGATAGGCACTGGAATACGTACCCTAAAATTAAAAATTTTAAGCGACATTCCGATAAGACGCCAAGTGAACATGAGACTCCTAAGCGTGCAAGAGTAGGAGAGGTATTTATCGAGCGTCGCTGCCATTATTATAGTCAGACGGAGCATTTGAGACGAAACTGTTTTCTTTTGCTTGATAAAAATAATAATGAGAGCAGTCGTTCTCGCGCGTCCGTCGATAGATGTAGTTATAAGTCAAATGTGAAACAATGTTCTTACTGCCATAAAATTGGACATTCAGAATCTACTTGTTTTACAAAGTAACGCGAAGAAAAGTTAAAAGATATAAAAGGTTCTAAATTGCAAACAAAATCGCTCAATGTCTGTTCATCCTCTAATGAATCTTTCATTGAAACTGAAACTGATTGATAGTGGTTCAGGATGTTCATTGTTTAAAAAGGAAATTGCTGATTGTTTATGTAATAAGAAAGAGTTCTCTTTTACCCGTCTCACAGGTATTGGTTCCGTACCATTTCGTAAAATGACTACGTATGCTGAGTTTGATGGGTTGCATACCGAGGTTACTTTTGTGATTGTTGATTCGCATTTGCTCCCTAATGACATAATTTTAGGTAGAGAGCTATTTAAAAACGTGGTTTAATTTTCACTCTCGATAAAGACGGTGCAAATTATACGCAATGTTAGTGTCAATACATGTCAACCTTTTAACATAGATACAGAATTAGATAAAATTAATACTGACTTGACCGAGCCTAACGATATTGATAGGCTGAAGGCCATATTGGAGAAATACAAGAATAATTTTGCTAGTGGAAACTCTGTTACTACCGTTAATAAGGGATCGATGCAAAAAAGCTTAGAAATCCCGACAAAATCGTAACTTACAGCACCAACGGACGTCAAGGTATGAATAGATTTACTTAATAATTCGCCTGATAGTTTGTGACACTTGATAGACATTTAAATACGTTCCCTGAAATTAAGAATCTGAGGCTACATTTCGAAATCAGACAAACGGCTAAGAGTAGGATGGACGAGCGGTTAACGAAAGACAAAATTTGTTGTAATGCTGATTTAGCCGCTGTTTATCCATTTGTAGTTGGTAACCTAACTCTAGTTCATAAAGAAACCCCGAATAATTATTAAGCTAAATGAGGAGTTTTTGCTTTTATTGCTCATGTAAAATAATTAAGATCTCAGCGTTTCATGGTTGAACTGATATCTCGGGAGTGACTCAATATCTCTACCTCAGAATAGCTTAATCCTGTAGGATCCGTGACGGATAAGATTTGTTTAACTACGGTGAAAATTGCACCTGAAAAGTTTGTATTTTAATCACTGTTTTGAATTGAAATGATACCTCAATTATTTTATTTGTTTGTTATTTGTTTGTTGAACGTGAACGTCCGTAAATAAAAGGCTTATGTTCATTTATGATTGATAAAATGATTTATTTAAACCAAAAGCTGCTACGTTATCGAAGGATGGATTGAAAGCCTTTACGCTTTGTCCTGGTGTTTTATTGAAAGCTGCTACGCTTTATTGACGAATGGATTGAAAGCCTTTACGCTTTGTCCTGGTGTTTTACTGAAAGCTGCTACGCTTTATTGACGAATGGATTGAAAGCCTTTACGCTTTGTCCTGGTGTTTTACTGAAAGCTGTTACGCTTTATTATAGGATGGATTGAAAGCCTTTACGCTTTGTCCTGGTGTTTTACTAAAAGCTGTTACGCTTTATTAAATGATGGATTTAAAGCCTTTACGCTTTGTCCTGGTGTTTTACTGAAAGCTACTACACTTTATTTTATGGTGGGCTGGAAGCTTTAACGCTTTGCCCTCACTCTCCGCTGAAAGTTACGACGATTTGCAGTGAAGTTCGGCTCAAATATGTCTTGATCCAAGGTTGATGTTGAAAGCTACCACGCTTTGCAATGTGTTCCAAGTGCAGCCCCTGAACAATGCTGAAAGCCTTAACGCTTTGCTTGTACTGATACGACCCTCGGGTTTAAAGGGTTTAAGAAAAAAAAAAAAGATTTTATTTGTGGCGACACGACCGGTTGGTCAGGATGCTGGAATGACTAACTGGATGGTCTGGATGTATCGACTGAGGAGAAGGAGAATAAATGCTGAGCATGATAAAGTAAGAGTGAGGAGTCAGTAAATAAGAGAACATAGAGAGTCTATAACACTACGTTAGGTACGTAAGCGCTGTGCCATCTACGCTGTATGCGACGACAAGAAGCAACGCGAGAGCGCGTTGAGTATCAGAATGGCCGTGTTAGAGATAATTAATCTATTAATATTTACTATGGTATACGACCTCATTCATATTAAAAGAATATTACTACGGCAGTTGTCAATGTCAAGGAATCAGTCAATAGCGCTTGTGATGGTTTTGTCAATAAATACGTACACGGATTTAGAATTAAACAAATATCGATATGTTGGACGACAATGGCGACCATTCAGATAACAATCCATTGGATTCTGCGACATATATATATTCTTATATATTTATGTATTTACCCATATTTAATTTATTTTGTGCACGCTAGATTTGCTTCTCATATACCGTATCCGGTCCCAGGGCTGCTGGAAGAAATTTCATTTTGGAATAAGTAGCCCTTTGTACTAAGTATTTTTGTAAATGTATGATTCCTCTAATGTCTCTGTGTACAAAAACTTTTAAATAAATAAATAAAAGAGATTGATTCATTTTTAAACAGATTTTTTTTTTAATTAATAAAAGATTTTATGCTACTACACTAATTATTGACGGTAAACTCACATCGCTCAGTATGCACAAAGCTAGATAATTTCGTGTTTTGAGCTCGGGAGCACGGATTAAGCTATAATTTTTCCGTATTTTTCAGTGGAAACGTTGACCCAAATGCATGAAAAGCTGAAATTCGCTTCAAAAATCAGAACGCACTAGCTATTTTTGCAGCTCCTCTGTCATATTTATACAGTTAGCAATCGTTAGTCCTTTGACTAAATTTAGCCTAGAATTTGAAATTCCGAAAATATAAGCCACGAATTCTTAAAGCAAAATTTTAAATATAACTATTTTCTATCTACACCAACTGGAGTCATGGTGGTCTTCGACGGTTTTTTTTTTTATCTGACTGAAGTAGCAAACGAGCATGCAGTCCACCTGGTGGTAAATGGCCACTGCTACCTATAGACGTCTGTAAGCAACTTCAAATAGAACATTGGTTCCATCTGAAGTCAATCAAAGATGCGTTGCTACTCCCGAGGACTATGATGGTCGTCTCATGTGAAAGTGTGCCGGCAACACCCTTCTATCAAAACGCAAGAAATTCTTCACGCTAAAAATAGGTGCGGCGGTGGCACTTCCTCGGTCGAACTTACCTGGTTCTACGACCTTCATTTTCTATATACACCAACTGGAGTCGTGGTGGTCTTCGACGGTTTGGCTTGCGCGGACGCTTTTACCACTAACGTGCAAGATGTGGATGGATCTCGAAAGTTAAATTATTATAAAAAACGTCATACTCTTCCGCCTGTTTCAAGTATCTTAAAAATCACAAATTTTTGCTTCACGTATTATTATATAATAAAAAAACACGCTTTCTACACACATAGCCCCACAGTAGGATTTTCTCCTGTGTCGTGGGTACCATGGACACACTCAAGACGAATACAAAAACACCCAGACCTAGAATAGGAATCTAAACTCATCATTCAGATATCTGTCTGGCCGGGAATCGAACCCGGGAGCCATTGCGTTCGTCAGTTATATACAGGGTGTAAATGACAGCGTACCGAAAACTTAAATGGTAGATTTGTGACACTAAATGAACTAAAAATAACTCATCAATTTTCCTCGGAAATTATTGGTTCCCGAGTTGGTCATTTTTGAGCGCGCAATGTACATCGAACAACCCGCGTACCGATCGCCGATCGCTTATTGTATTATAAGTAGTTATTCCCCGCACGCATCTAACAACAAATCGCTTATTCTATTTTATTAACTTAGTACCTACCTAGACTAAGACCCGTGCCGATTGCGCAATACTCGAGCTGCGGTGCGTGTACCTAAGCGCGGATTTAGACGCACGGCTTCCAAAACATTACCCACCACACGTGCTCTCAACATTCTTCCGGCACCTTCCTGCTGCGGTACAATCGGCTGATTATCCAACACTCGTTGGTACGCCCGAGTAATCACACGACTGTCCGTTGGATGGCGAGCATAAGGGTACCTCTGGATGTACAGATGCAGAGCTTGCTGTGCATTCCCACGTGCTTCACCATAACACATTAGCATTTCCCCGTATTCACGAGCACTGAACTGCATTTTGCAAAAACTAAATAACAATAAAAACACTAAAAACACAAAACTAAAGCAATAACAAGTAATAATAAATAACAGTTCACACACGACACGACTAACACGAAACCGAAATTTGCAGAGCATCCGTCTTCCGCAAGCGAAAATCACGAACTGTGACAATTTTTCAAATTTTAAATAATATCCGAACTATCAAAGAAAACCGCCAATACGCCGCTCCGTGACGAGTTACTACTAAGCGAGTGTATTACACAGATTCAATTAAATTCAGATAAGACACAACCTTTAACTTAAAACTGACAAATCAATTACTTTTACTTGTCCACTCGTTGTTTTGTAATTTTAATAAAATACTAAATTAGGTACATTATAAACATTATTCATGTTAGTTCAAATTAGACTGGTTTACTTCAAGATTCTAAATACTTTAAATACATAAAAGCAAATTAAAATTTCATAAAATAACAACATACAACATAAAAAAACGAAAGTATAAAAAGCTATTATAATATCAATCAATAACTATTGATATTCTTATCACAGAAACTAACTCATCATCTCGAGTACATGACCTACGGAGAACAAGTACTTTATTAGCCACATTGAGTTATCTTTTTATTGTTTATTCTGTGTGCGGCGTTAATCCCGCCTTTCGGCAAAGGACTGAAGAGCCGCACCGCGCTGTATGTGTGAGTGTACTGTGTATGTGGAATAGAATTTTGCATGATACTTATGTACCTACATCATTTCTTTAATGATGTTTCCCTTATGTTTGCTTCTGAAACAAATACGTTAAAATGTTAATCATTATTTGTGATTTATTTTTATTTGCCCCAAATAAATGAAGAAGTTTTCAATCATTAGGTACACAAAAATAAACAAAAGAATAGGTATTTAGTATTTTTCCGAATAATGTTTTCAGTTATTATTTGCGTTAAAATGTTTGAATTAGGTATTGAATGTTTTTTGGAAACTTGGTTCCTAAATTGGTGGAAGTCGGTGCGGCGGAGCGCGGGGCGGCCCGCCGCACGGCCTCAGCCGCGCGGCGTCATTGACCGGACGTCGAACAGCTGATAGCGCATTCATTATACATTGCTAGTTTTCGTGAAAAACACTATAATGAGTGTTTTTCTTTTAAATTCATGTTGCATTATGCAGTAGTATTGAAATACTACCAAAATTTGTAAAAAAAAGTGCATAAAAAAATGGAAAATCCGAGGAAAATCCGATGAAAAATTCCAACGCCATAAGCACCAGAATCGTGTCAGGAATCCATATTTTTAATATTCGGTACGCTGTCATTTACACCCTGTATATAGCCTATGTCACTCTGCAAGCTAAGTCGATTAGAATAATACGTAATATATTACAATCCGTCAAGCCGTTTGGGCTGAGGTATGGGCCAAAGAATGGGCATGCATTACATACATCATACATACAAACAAACATACATACACGCAAAAAAATACCCTTCTTCTGATGCGGTCGGGTTAAAATATAATTTACTTAAAGCAATGATGTTTTTGAGCAGTGATAGCCTAATGGTTGAAACTTGCCCTCTCAATCGGGAGGTCCGAGGTTCAAACCCAGGCACGCACTGCTGATTTATGTGCGTATTATACATTAATTATCACTGCGTTTCGGTGAAGTAAAACATCGTGAGGAAACCTACACATCCGAGAGTTCGTTAAAAAAAAAGTTCTCGGAGATGTGTGAAGTCCACCAATTCGCACTTGGCCAGCGTGGTGGACTATGGCCTAAACTCTCTCATTCCGAGAGAAGACCTGTGCCAATGACAATAATGGGTTGGCGAAGAATGATGTTTTATTTAAAAGCCATCTTGTCTCCTCTTCACTTTAAAAGTAAATTTTAAAGCGACACGCTTCTAATCCTCATTTTCGTATTAGTCTTGTAAATATTTCCCTGGAAAATTGTACAAAGACGTCTTAGGAAAAATATTTCTAATAGAAAACTTGGAATTGTTGACATTTTAAAAGCAACAGATGTTTGTGGACTTGCGGGTTGAAGTTTCGTTACAATTTTATGTTATTATATTTGTTTTGCTCGGTCTTGGATAGTACCAGTCCTATTCTTTTGTTACCCATGTAAAAACAAGATAACAAATAAAAAAATGATAACAAAGGAAAAAGACAAACCCACTGAGTTTCTTGCCGGATCTTTTCAGTTGCGGTCGTGCTCTGATCCGGTGGTAGTGTGAATATATATATATACTAGCTGTCCCGACAAACGTTGTCTTTCCATATAAAAAATAAATAAAATGTTAAGGGTGGACAACCCTTAAGGGGTATGAAAAATAGATGTTGGCCGATTCTCAGACCTACTGAATAAGCATATAAAATTTGGTAAACATCGGTCAAGCCGTTTCGGAGGAGTATGGCAACAAAAACTGTGACACGAGAATTTTATATATTAGATATATATATGTAACTGACAATTTGTAAGCGCCCCCGAAGGCAAAATAAAGACATTTCATTTCATACGTTCGTCGTTCGTCTAGGCGAGTAGGGTCAACTAGGACCTAAATGCCTACGCTGTGGGTAATTACCCCATCGTGGTATTCCAAATATTTTTGGGGGGTAATTTGGTGACTTTTTATACTTAACTTACATCCATATATTAATACGTGAAGCATAAACTTGTGATTCGTTTTTAAGATACTTGCCGCGGATGGAGGAGTATGAAATTACGCACGGTTATAGTTGATGTAGAGAAGGATTGCGCAATGCAATTTTTTTTTTCAAATAATCCATAAAACATACATAAAATGAACTAAACATATTACACTCACTACCTTACATTTGACACAAACACATACTTATCAAACGAAATAGAACATTCTATGACAACACATAACGTCAAAAATGTCAGATGTCTTTGTCAAAATACCCGCTATTGCTTTAAATGCAACTTAGTTAATAAACCTCTCTTTACTTTTAACGGGTGCGTCCAAAATAACTTGAAAATTATTACAATTTATTTAAATTAGAGAAATATTGGTGCTACTTTGGACAATATGAAGTTGTTTTTTAATTTAAATTACGGTCGAATTTCGACCGTTGCGACGGGTGACTAGTTATTTAACTTATTTTTTTAAACAATACAGTATTTTTAAAAATTTCTTCCATTGATATTGAAGGTTCCCAAGTCCATTGCTAACTGGGTCAACTATACAATTTGCTTGTTTTTTATATTCAATCTAACTTCAACATTTCTCTGCGGGGAAAAGAATTGTCCAATCTTTTTTCAATTTAACTTGTGAAGTCAATTACCGTGAATACTGTAGTAAATACTGTTTCACTCGTTTATAAAAGTAACATGACAATTGACATTACAAATCTTTTCTTACAATATAAAAAAATGAAAAATTACGAGGTGGTTTTTTTTTCGTAATAATGATGTAGCAAACGACCATGCAATTCACCTAATGGTAAGTAGCCACCGCCCATAAACATCTGTAAGCAACTTCAAACAGAACATGGGTTCTATCTGAAGTCAATCACACATGCGTTGCTGCTCTCGAGGACTATGATGGTCGCCTTATAGAAAAGTGTACCGACAACCTCACCCTTCCTTGATTCCCTGTTTTTTTTTGACGGGTACGAAACCGTACGTACCGAAGCCGGGGCCTTGGAAGAGACTTCGGGTTATTTTTTACCCACTAAAACCTTCTCGGTGGCCTTCCTCAGCTTGCAGGGGACCCCAGGATCTCCAATGGAACGCACCGGTGCCCCTTAGCGCAACACCCCTCATGGGCTCGTCTCTTGGGGGACGTGTAGCTGTCCCCCTGTACCTTCTGGTGTCTACGACATGCAGCCACATAAGCCGCCGTCCTTCGGTTTGAGCTTCCACTCTAGCCGCCCGCAACCCCGGAAGCCCCATTTAGTCGCCTCTTACGACAGGCAGGGGATACCGTAGCCCTATTCTACTCCCCGACTACAGGAGACCTACACATAGAATGCTCATTGCCGTGGTAAACGTAACCAAAGCGGACAAAACCGGGAGAATAACCTAGCCAATAATAGACCCTACTTACGCCTTCACAGTTAAATACAATACAGTCCAATACAAAAAACTAACAATTCAATACAAAAAACGTAATCAAACAAATCAATTCTCGATAGCTTCGCGTATCGGACCGTAAAATTTCCCCCGGGAAGAAGTCGCCCAAGTTAGAAGTGGAGCCATTCCCTTTTTTACTAAATCAAAATAACTCAAAATAGTTTTATTAGACTGTGCCGATGCAGGTTTGTCGAGAGTATGTTAAACTAAGTTAACCGTTAAGCCCGCTTCGGTCATGTTTTTTTTCAGTTTATTGTGTAGAAAAATGTGAGGAGTAAAATCTACTGATGAATGACCTCGTTACGTTTTTTTATTGACTATAACGTTATCTAGTTAAAACTTTAGAACTATTTTATCAGTACGCGTGGATAGTATGCATAGGTTTTGTGATTACGTTTTACCGAAAACTCAATGGTATTTAAAATAGTAAATCGTTAAGATAAGTAATGTAAATACTGTGTACGTACAATATTAATATTTTAATACGTACTTAGATATTAGGTATATTAACTATTGGTATTATTTATATCTTTATTGTGGGAGTATGGCGCCATCTATATTAAATGCAAGTAAACTCCAGTCGTGCGTCGGAGCTGATACACACACTCTTTTTTTATAGGTTTGAAGTAGCAAACGAGCATGCAGTTCACCTGATAGTAAGTAGTCAGTGCCGCCCATGGACATCTGTAAGCAACTTCATAGAGAACAAAGGTTCTATCTTAAGTCAATCATAGATGTGTTGCTGCTCCCGAGGACGCCGCCGACGGTCGCCTCATATAAAAGTGTGCCGGCAACCACACCCTTCCATCGAAACGCAAGAGATGCTTCACGCTAGAAATAGGTGTGTTGTTGTTGTAATTATTAGTTATTCCTAAAATCTACCGCTAAGTAAGATATTGTGTGCCTATAACGATAGGACCAATAAAGTATGATTATGAAGCAGGTGAGATGCAATATGTAGATGCAGCACATTATGTATCATCGCGGTGCCCCACTTGCATTAATTACTGCGAGGGCGCCTCGCCACTACAGGCAACCCCGATACATTGAGTTATATGAAAGAAAAACATTAGACTTAATGTTTTTACCCGACTGTGTCAGAAAGAGGGTAATATGTTAACCTGACTGCGTCATATAGAGGATCGTGTTTTACCCGACTTCGTCATTAGGAGCGTAATGTTTTTACCCGACTTCGTCATGAGGAGCGTAATGTTTTACCCGACTTAGTCATGAGAAGCGCAAAATTTTTACCCGACTGCGTCATAAGTCGAGTAATTTTTTAACCTTTTGCGTTATAAAGAAGGTAATGTATTTCAATGGTATACTAATGGTTTTCTTTGGCACACACTACAGCCTAAAGAGGTTGAGGGCTTGTAACTTATATGACATATCATTGGAAACAGCTCAGTTTACACAGTGACACAGACTACCTACAATTAAATATGATATCGTGTAGGACAATTACGACGGGTCAAATAAAAGTATGATTATGAAGCAGGTGAGATGCAATATGTAAATGCGGCACATTATGTATCATCGCGGTGCCCTACTTGCATTAATTACTGCGAGGGCGCCTCGCTACTACAGGCAACCCCGATACATTGAGTTATATGAAAGAAAACATTAAACACATTACGACACCCTACTGCGTCATGAGGAGTTTAATCTTTTCACCCGAAAGCGTCATAAGGATAATGTTTTTTAAGGGTATAGATATCTTCTCAGTTGAGGTCGTGTTCCGATCCGGTGGTAGTGTAAAAAAAATATATATGTAACTGACAATTTGTAAGTGCCTTCGTACTGCCGCCACCGCACACGGCTGGGACCCAGCTTACACTGTTACCTAGTTGTGGGCGATGTCGACGGCGAAGGCTCATAGTGGAGCTGTAATAATGACGTGAAGACAAAAATAAAACCATGCTAAAAAGGGCACGGACGATATGTCTGTGGAGGCGTAGCTGAAAAAAAAAAAATGTGCCTCGTAGGCCTATGCAAAATAAAGACATTTCATTTCATATTATTTTTTTTTATATTTGTATCTAACGATAAAGCAGACGGGCCACCTGATAGAAAGTGGTTACCGTCACCTATGGACATTTGCAGCACCAACCTATCTACATCAACTATAACCGTGCGTAATTTCATACTCCTCCGGCAAGTATCTTAAAAACAAGTAACAAGTTTTTGCTTCACGTATTAATATATAGATAAGAGGTCCTTTAATGTTCTCACTTTGAGCGGTGGGGAAAGCATCTACATTACTCGAATGCATCATATTAGTTCACGAATGCATCACAGCATGTTCCGATCCGGTGGTGTGTAAGAAAAAAATGTAACTGACAATTTGTAAGTGCCCCCGTAGGCTTATACAAAATAAAGACATTTCATTTCATAGAGTAAGGGGAGGTTAATTACAACCTTCTTACAATTTTCTAGGTGGTAGAACCAGTGTAGTTCGACCGGGGAAGTACCACCGCCACACCTATTTCTAGCGTGAAGCATTTCTTGTGTTTCGATAGACGGGTGTGGTTGCCGGCACACTTTCACATGAGGCAACCATCATAGTCCTCGGGAGTAGCAACGCATCTGTGATTGACTTCAGATGGAACCCATGTTCTGTATGTAGTTGATTACAGATGTCCATGGGCGGCTGTGACCACTTACCATCCAGGTACCTATGCAGTCCACCTGTACATTTGCTACTTCAATCAAAAAAAAAAAACTTAAAATGTATCTCTAACAGAAAAATATCCATGTCATCACCTGAACTCGAACCTTCGACCTTCGGAAGTGCTTAATGCACAAAGCGCTACACTCTACATTGAGACCGCCTTTGCAATCTACGTCCATTTGCGTAGGAAGCTCACACACGTTGCACCACGAGAAATATTTAAAAAATCGGTATTGCATTTGATATTTATAAAATGTATAAATAAGTATTGTAGTACAACTAAGAAAGTCCTTAAATTGTTGTAGTTTTACTATAAATGTTTTTTTTTATACTTTAACCTAACGATAAGGCAGACGGGCTACCTGATGGAAAGTAGTCACCATCGCCTATGGATATTCGCAACACCAGAGGAGTCGCCAATGCATCGCCGGCTTTGAAGGAGAGCTCTTTTCGCACCTTTCTTGAAGAACTCCATGTCATAGCGCTCCGGGAATACCTCAGAAGGAAGCTCATTCATCAATGTACTGTAAAATATTGATTTTCAAAAAAGTGTAAAGTATAGAATAATAAAATAAATCATCTTTTTTTATTTATTATTTTCTTATATACTTCCAATAATGTCATGCGGTTTCATCTGCATTTAAAAAATGTAGTAACTTTGGATACAGCAAATCATGTTTTTATTAAAATAAGAATATATGTTTACTGGAGATACGGACTACGAACATATTTCAAGTGATTTAACTTAAATTAATTTACGTATGTTTGATTTTTTCCTTTTGTTGCGTCTGTAACATACTTCTTTGTAAATGTTTCATTTACATACGCATGAGACTTTCATTTTGCTTATGTCATTATTACATAGTATAAAACAAAGTCGCTTTCCGCCGTCTGTCCCTATTATGCTTAGATCTTTAAAACTACGCTATGGATTAAAATGGATTAAAACTACGCTAAGAGCAGTGATAGCCTAATGGTTGAAACTTGCCCTCTCAATCGGGAGGTCCGAGGTTCAAGCCCAGGCACGCACCACTGATATATGTGCGTATTAGAAATTAATTATCACTGCTTTTCGGTGAAGGAAAACATCGTAAGGAAACCTACACACCCGAGAGTTCTTTAAAAAAGTCTTCGGAAGTGTGTGAAGTCCACCAATTCGCACTTGGCCAGCGCAGTGGACTATGGCCTAAAAAACTCTCTCATTCCGAGAGAAGACCCGTGCCCAGCAGTGGGACTATAATGGGTTGACGACGCTATGGATTTTAATGCAATTTTTATTAGGTAACAGATAGAGTGATTCAAGAAGAAGGTTTTTGTGTACAATACATGCGAAATATATATGAGGAACACTGCTAATTTTAGGTTTTTGACTTTTAGGCGGAATGAAGTTCGCCGAGTCAACGCTCTAGCATACGAATGTCAAACGAATATCAAACATTGTATTCGTCTAAACATTCGCTCTTCTCGCTCGCTGCGTTAGGCAATTTTTGCCTTGCAATAGAATATTATTTCCGTGTAAACAGAATTTCGAAGCAATAATCGTATTTCGAGATTTGATGCCATGTGCTACCATGAGTTTGACGACCCGCGTGGCGGAGCGGTTACCATACCGGTCTGACGCGCAATGGGTCCCGGGTTCGATTCCCGGTCAGACAGGTATCTGAATGATGAGTTTAGATTCATGTTCTGGGTCTGGGTGTTTGTGTATTCGTATTGTGTGAGTCCATGGTACCCACGACACAGGAGAAAATCCTAGTGTGGGGCTGTGAGGGTAGAAAAATAAAATATAAAAAAAAAATAAAAAGAATGAGTGCAGTGCACGATGGTGGCATTTCTCGCATCATATATTTACAATTTTCATTCTACGTGTTCCACAAGCACTAGTAACTTCTATACAGTTCAATGAGCTTAATATTGTCGACAGTTGCAAATTTAAAAAAATATAATAATGTAATTTTTATGAAAACTCGAATGATAAATCTCGCACTGAAAACGTTTCAAACTTATCTGTAGGATACTCGTATGCAATTCAAAAAATGTCACGCGAGATCAAGTTTATACAAGTCGACATTCGCATAAGTAAGAATCTGCTTACAATAATTTCGTTGTGTAAACAAACATAGACAATTATCGCCTAGCGATAAGTCATAAGCGAGTCTCGAATGACTTTATCGTAGGCGATATTTTATTACTTGCCTGTATCTAAATATTTTGATACGATTATGTTATGGCGATTATTGTTTGTGATAGTAGCATACGGTTTCTCGTACCGAAACGTACGAGAAACTCTCTCCATCTAAATGGCCCATAACAATGTTCACTCAATATAAAATATAATAGGTATATAATAGGTAAAAAAATGTTTTCCGAAACAAATGCCACTTGTGTAAGCCGCCTTCGCCTAACAAAGTGCGCCGACCGCCAGCACTCAGCTCCGTCGTAATCTATGTTGACACAAATACACCCAGCTTTTTCGCTTTGCCTAGATTTTCTGAGGTCTATATTTCGGCCTAAGCATGACTAAGGATTGATAAATCTCAACTGTAGAAATAAAGATTTATGTTTTTACTTAACACGCGTGGAATTGTACCTTGATATGCAGTTTCCGGAACACGTGTTTGTTCCCTGGCTGGATAGGGTGAAGCATTTCTTGCGTTTCGATAGAAGGGTGTGGTTGCCGGCACCCTTTCACATGAGGCGACCATCATAGTCCTATGTCCATAGTCCTATAGTCCATGATGGAACCCATGTTCTGTATGTAGTTGATTACACATGTCCATGGGCAGTGACCACTTACGATCAGGTGAACTGCAAGCTAGTTTGCTACTTCAATCTTATAAAAAACTAAGTGACCTGACCCTGCCCACTACTGGGCAAAAAATTGCAGTAAATAAACGACCTAAACACTAATATTCACATGTGTCCGACTATAAATTTAATTAATGCAATTAACTTATATAAGAACCGGTATTTTCCAATTAGCACAAAACGCACTGATGCGTTCCGAACAGTCCAGGTGGAAAACTTAACATTATAATTACACTCTGACCACAGAGTGCATAAACGTAGATTTACCAGTACCACCGCCACACCTATTTTTAGCGTGAAGCATTTCTTGCGTTTCGATAGTAGGGTGTGGTTGCCGGCACACTGCACATGAGGCGACCATCATAGTCCTCGGGAGTAGTAACGCTCGTGATTGACTTCAGATAGAACCCATGTTCTGTGTGGATGTTTATTACAGATGTCCATGGGCAGCAGTGACCACTTACCATATATTTTTTTATCTGACTGAAGTAGCAAACGAGCATGCAGTCCACCTGATGGTAAGTGGACACTGCTGCTCAAGGACTTCTGTAATAAACTTCATACAGAACATGGATTCCATCTGAAGTCAATCACAGATGCGTTACTACTCCCGAAGACTATGGTGGTCGCCTCATATAAAAGTGTGCCGGCAACCCTTCCATCGAAATGCAATTAGTCCTCGGTAGTAGCAAAGCTTCTGTGATTGACTTCAGATAGAACCCATGTTCTGTATGAAGTTTATTACAGATGTCCATGAGTGGTAGTGATCTTATCATCAGGTGAACTGCATGCTCGTTTGCTATTTCAGATAAAAAAAAACATCCGCCAGTTTTACAAGCTTTCAAGCGTTGAAAAAAGATGTTTTATCAAAAGACCTGTGAAATTTAACCTATTTCCTTTGACGGTTATTCAAAGGGAACGTAGCATTGTTATTTTTAAACCAACATACCGGTCTGACGCGCAATGGGTCCCGGGTTCGATTCCTGGCCAGACAGGAATCTGAATGATGAGTTTAGATTCATGTTCTGGGTCTGGGTTTTTCTGTATTTGTCTTGTGTGTCCATGGTACCCACGGCACACAAGAAAATCCTAGTGTGGGGCTATGAGTGTAGAAAGCGTATTTTAAAGCGTGTTTTAAGGAAATATCAAATTATACTCGTAGTTAGTCAGTGAGGCCTAATCTGACACTGAAAAATTGAGTCGATTCTAATGAGATTCCAAATGTTACGATCCGTAACCTTTTGGGTTATAGCGTGCACCAAAAAAGTATAGATATAAACAAACAAGCATACATACATATATTATTTACATATATACGAAAAACATCACTCTCCTTCTGGCGCAGATGCTGAAGAAAAAATATTCTTATTGTTATTTTAAAATGAATGAAAAGGATTGAATGGACGTTGGTGATGGTTGATGAACAATGGACGTTGTCAAAAGTAAATAAAAAATGTCGCTTGTACGTTCGTACGTATCCAAGGTATGAGGGATTGATCATACTCCCGACGTGGGGAGGCGTCACGCTCCCCACGTTGCGTTCCATTCCTCACCATGTACCAATACAGTAATAATGATTAATCAGCGGAAAGGTTTGGTAAGATTAATCGTACGTGGGATTGATTATGGCCCACGGGCGACACTTCCCACATACTATCAGATGGACTGCATGTTCATTTAGCTCGTTCGAATTGGACTATACCCTCAGTCTCTTATCATAAATAAAAACTTTTGCCCAGCAGTAGAACAATAATGGGTAGACGATTCAACTAACGTAATAAGACATCTCTCCGCCGTGTCAAAGGTGAATAAAACAAACGCCGTTTCTATGTATTATTAGCTCCATCCCAGGTTGTGGTATGAGGGATTGGTCACACTCCCCACGTGGGGAGGCGTCTCCGTTCCCCACCGTGTGCCAATACAGTAATAATGATTAATTAGCGGAAACGTTTGGCTGCGAATTTATTTTTAATTAAGTGGTTATGCGCTTAGTTTAGTATAGTATTTTATTTTACACACTTTTTATATTTTTTACCCGACTCCGTCAGGTGAAGGGTAATGCTTTTCGAGTGTACGTACATATGTAGATATGTTTCGTTGTCATTTTTTGGTATAATCTATTTCTTTGGCATGTATAATAGCCCAAGTGGCTTGACTAATTGTAAAACATGAAATACTACCTGAAGTCGACTCAGTTTACGGATTGAAATAGGCTACATAATTTTAGTTTGTGCATATAGAAAGTGACGATTTTTTATATTATAATAACAATATGGGTGTCAAATGAAAGTTAAAATAAACGCCCTGTCTATGCATTGTAAACCATCCAAGGCCGTATGAGGGATTAGTCACACTCCCCACGTGGGGAGTCGTCTCCGTTCCCCATCGTGTGCCAATACAGTAATAATGATTAATTAGCGGAAACGTTTGACTGCGAATTTATTTTTAATTAATAGCTTAAGCGCTTAGTTTAGTATAGCATTTTGTTTTACATACACTTGTATAATCGAAGGTACTTAGTATTATAATATATTAACTACTAAAAGTCAATAATCTAAAATTTTAAGTATTTCTCCTCTATAGCCTTCCTCTTGAATCACTCTATTTATTAAAAAAAACTGCATTGAAATCCGTACTGTAGTTTTAGAGATCTAAGCATACATAGGGACAGACAGCGCAAAGCGAATTTGTTTTATACTGTGACGAGTAAAATCTACTGATGAATGACTCGTTACGTTTATAGTTCTGATTACAAAATCGTAACGTAGACAAAAGTTTCTTAGTAAGAGACTTGCTTTGCAATTTGGTCGTATTATTTTTTGCAATAAGGTTTCATTTCACTCTGTGATACGTGTATAACGTTAAATGTTTAAAAAAATAATAGAAGACATACATATTATTTATACTAATAAGGTTTTCTCTTGTTTCAGAGCACTACCACATCTTTGTCGGTGACCTCAGCCCCGAGATCGAGACACAGAGCCTCCGAGATGCCTTCTCCGCTTTCGGAGAGATATCGTAAGTTAATCTTTACTTACTTTTCAAGGTGTTAGAACCAGTGTAGTTCCACCGGGGAAGTACATACTACCGCCACACCTATTTTTGGCGTGAAGCATTTCTTGCGTTTCGATAGAAGGGTGTGGTTGCCTGCGCACTTTCACATGTGGTGGTGGTACTTCTCCGGTCGAACTACACTGGTTCTAACCTTGTAACGATATAAAATATTATTTAAAACAAAACCGGAGGTCAGTACTAGTTTAACTTGAAACAGTGTAGGACGACTGTTGGCTTACAAGCAACTTTTTTATACGGGTAGGATGTAACTTACAGCGGAATCATGCGCTGGAGCGGACTAGCGGGGCGATCATTTTTACATAACCGCGTCGGAAGGAGAGTAATGTTTTTCGAGCGCAAGTATTTGTGTACGTTTCTGGAGGCACGGTAGTGCCCCCGTCAAGTTGTCACAGTTTTTTGTTACTATTTTGACTTAAATCTCATTACCGATCTCAATTAAAACTATTTTATTGAATGCCTACTTACTAGTGATATCGTGACGCGTCAACCCATTATTGTGCCACTGCTGAGCACGGGTCTTCTCTCAGAATGAGAGAGTTTAGGTCATCGTCCATCGCGCTGGCTAAGTGCGAATTGGTGGATTTCACACATTGGTGGAGTTCCCGGCCAGACAGGTATCTGAATGATGAGTTTAGATTCCTGTTCTGGGTCTGGGTGTTTGTGTATTCGTCTTGTGTGTGTCTATGATACCCACGACACAGGAGAATATCCTACTGTGGGTGCTATGAGTGTAGAAAGCGTGTATTTGTATTTGATGTATTTGAATACGCGTTTAATTTTATTTTATTTTTACGCTAATAGTGCGACCATACACGTCCGAGACTGGCGGTCTTCCAAAAGAAGAATCACATATACTTTATAGCTCACTTGCTTCGTTTTCATGAGCTCATTCCACTTCCAGTAAAATTAAGAGCCGAGGGGTGAAGGGTGAAGAATGTAGGGTATGTAGATGGAGCACATACTTTTGGTTCATTTTTTGGTATATGGTTTATGTTATTTTTTTTAATTGAGTAGATAGAGCATATATTTTTAAACGCTTATTAGCTTGCGTTGTAGGTATGTAACGGAATTTTTGAGCTGAATTTTCACCGGTTTCCAGAATTCTGAATAATATGTCGAACTACACTGGTTCTACTTCATAGTTTCCCGGTCGAATTAGACTTGTAACTTCCCCGGTCGAACTACACTGGTGAACACACGAACTTAACCTACCTTTTAATGATTAATACACTGAAAGTACTGTGCTTAAGCCGCCAGGCCACTTACGGTCTTTATTTGTTATCACAATTATGTTTAAAAGGGGCCCACTGGAGACTAATGCATAAATAGTAGGTGTAAGAAGGGTATTGAAAAATATACACGGAGGTGCACAGGCATAGCCATAGTATAAGCTTGTCTTATATAATCTTACGAGCTCTTAAAAGTGTCCATATTTCACGGGTCAAAGCTGGTAATTCTCCAAAATTTTGAATTTTTTAAGTGCATGTAACACTTAGGTACATATAATCGACCAAGCTGACATTTTAATGGGTGGTTTCAGTTCCCCTCATGGGCCACCAATTTATGTCTTTAGCGGAACATTTGGCGGCTAACAAAAACGATAGTTTTAAAAGATATACAATTTTAATTTCGAAGCGTACAGTTTTTTCCATGACAGATAACGAGAGAGAATTTTAAACATAGATTGTAGTGTTGCCACTATAAAAATACTAGGCGCGCCAACACCCTTTGTATATGTTAACTAGCAGAATGGACGCGACTTCGACCATTATACATTTGAGATCCACACCTGGACATGTCCTTTGTCATGTACTGCAGCGTATGCGATGGAAGAATTTTTTAAGCAATATTTCCACCTTGATTCACGTTACTGAAGTTCTAGAAAGGACGCCTTATATATTCTAGCAATAAACATAGCCTATGTTACTCAGGAATAATGTAGCATTCTAATGGTGAAAGAATTTTTAAAATCGGTTCAGTAGTTTTTAAGTTAATTCATAACAAACTTACAAAAATACAAAATTTTCCTCTTTATAATATTTGTATAGATGTGACGGGGATACTCACAGCTATTTTTTAGCGATATTTGGATCCAGTTGCATGGAATGTGGTCACAGGGAAACTGCGGTGGCGGGAAGATACCGTTGACAAGCACTAGTGGTAGATTAACCCTCTTACGCATTCGGGTGGAAATCGCTTTTGTTTGTTTTTTTGTATCTGATTGAAGTAGCAAACGAGCATGCAGTTCACCTGATGGTAAGTGGTCACTGCCGACCTGCGACATCTGTAAGCAACTTCATATAGAACGTAGGTTTTATCTGGAGTCAATTGGCAATCACAGATGCGTTTCTACTCCCGAGGTTTACGATGGTTGCCTCATATAAAAGTGTGCCGGCAACCACACCCTTTCAATGACAGGCAAGAAATGGTTCACGCTAGAAATCGGTGTGGCGGTTGTACTACCCTGGTCGAACTACACTGGTTCTACCACCTGGCATATAAAATATGACGAAGTGGACGTGACCTAAGGAAGGTCAGGATCTTCATTACTATCCATTCTTGAAGATTTCAAGTAAAACGCAAGATTTAGTCTTCTTCGATTTATTCAAAGTTGAGGAGGTCCGATCGCTTCGACGATTGAACAAGAATCTTTTTATACCACCAGGGGCTCGCCCTTTTATACCAAAGTTGGGTGAGGTGACAACAGCACATCTATAGAGGGTAGACTAAATTAACATCTCTTGAAATTACTAAATATTGCTAATTTAATAAAAAAATAATATAATAAAAAAATAATAACTAAAATAATTATTTTCGGCAACGAGTTTTTCGTAAAATAATCCGTTAAAAGTGTGTTAATTGTGATGTTACTTTTTGAACATGTCAAACCACGACAAATCTAGTATATAAATAAATTTCTGGTAATTTTATTTATATTTTGATTATTTGTGTCTAAAACAACTGTTTTGGCAGGATGCTAAAGTGTTACCCTATTGCATTGACTTCTGTACTTAGGTCAATACGTCCATCCTTCTCGCTCCCGTTTCGTAAATCTACCCATCTCCCTCTAATGGAGTGGGGTAAATTTTTAATGAGGTACATAAAAGTTTACGAGCGCACGAAAGAAAATGTCGGTTGATAAGAGTTCGGTCAGTCTGAAAGTTTCATCATAATTTTAAAAGACGATCCACGGAAGAGATAAGATGGCGAGGCAAAAGTTTAATTGTGATTTAGTTTAAAGGTAGTTTCGCTGATATTTTTGAAGGTAGGATCCTTAATTTCTGCTCGCAACGAGAAATGAAATAAAATGAAATGAAATGTCTTTATTTTGCATAGGCCTTCGGGGACGCTTACAAATTGTCAATTACATATATGTCGGAAATGGCGGTATTGTGGCAACACCGGAACGACAGCGCCATCTAGTGGCGTTCGATGAAGTTAGGGTTGTACCAGTTTAATGGCCGACACCTCAGTCTACCGTTGACGGTCGGCCGAAGCAGACAACTCTAAAATCATCCCGCGTTCTTAGTGCTACGATTACTTGCCTACTTAATTTAGTTTGATTAGTTCAGTGATTGTAACAAGTTTAATTCGGCAATATACTGTGTGTTAAAATCAAGTCTGCAATTTATTCTCTTAGCAATTAGCCTACAGTAGGTTATCCTGATACGATGAGCGAAAAAGAACCACCCCCTCCGTCATATATATATATTTACACTACCACCGGATCAGAACACGACCTCAACTGAGAAGATCCGGCAAGATACTCAGTGGGTTTGATAGCCTAATGGTTAAAACTTGCCCTCTCGATCGGGAGGTCCGAGGTTCAAACCCAGGCACGCACCAATGACTTATGTGCGTATTAGAAATTAATTATCACTGCTTTTCGGTGAAGGAAAACATCGTGAGGAAACCTACACACCCGAGAGTTCTTAAAAAAGTTCTCGGAGGTGTGTGAAGTCCACCAATTCGCACTTGGCCAGCGCGGTGGACTATGGCCTAAACTCTCTCATTCTGGGAGAAGACCCGTGCCCAGCAGTGGGCCAATAATGGGTTGATGCGACTCAGTGGGTTTGTGTTGTTTCTTTGTATATCTTTTTTATTTTTTTTGAAGTGAAACTTCTTTAGGCGCATGAGGGTAAAATTTTTACAGATGAAACGTCACGCCGGTATGCAACGGAAGTGTCGGAAAAGAGAGAGAGAGTGATCGAGACCGATTGAGAGAGAGTAAGACAGGGCGAACGTAGCATGAGCAACTAGCCGTGGAGTGAGAGTAGGGAGCAAGCGAGTGAGAAAGATTGAGAGAAAAAATGAGACAGAGCGAACGTCGTATCACGCCTTTTTCCCTTCCTCTTAATCTTGGAAATTTAAAGTTTTAGATTTGTATAAATATAAACAAGATTTATAAATTAGTTCGCCAAAGAAGTTTCACTTCTGACATGTGTACTTTGTACGCACGCATGTTTTTTTTATTTGCCATCTTGTTTTTACATGGATAACAATATTTATATTGTTACATTATTAAAAACATAAAAGCTGCTTATAATCGATTCATAACCATCAGTTTCAGTTGATTGTTATACAATCGGGTTTTTAACAAAAATGGGTACAACCCATTATTGTCCCACTGCCGGGCACGGGTCTTCTCTAAGAATGAGTTTTAGGCCATAGACCACCGCGCTGGCCAAGTTCGAATTGGTGGATTAATCTTTATCTTTAATCTCGTCCCTGTAGTTCCGGGATCAGAATATGGCTATGGTATCCCCTGCCTGTCTAAGAGGTGACTAAAAGGGGCTTCTGGGTCGCGGGCGGCTAGAGTGGGAGCTCGAATCATTCGGTCAGACGACCTCGGGAAGGACAGCGGTATGTGTGGTTGCATACCTTCGTAAAGACCAGACGGAATGATGGACTCAACCACTCACCTGAGAGGAGCTGAATAGGGCAACGGTTCAGAGGACTCCACTTGCTTTCCTTTAGAGATCACGGTGTCCTTTGTAGCGCCGAGGACGGCCACCAGAGGAGCTTTAATGCAGTAAAAATCCCACATAACCCTTCGTCACTCTCACGGCATACCATCGGGTACCTCTTGAAGGTTCCTCCTCGAAAAAAAAATGTTGATCTAGGTCATAAACTATGTGTGAGCCAATTCAGCGTCGCTCCCACGGCGTCTGGTTCCTTTTGAAGGTTTTCCCCTCGAGAACATAACTTATCTCTGAGCCAAATTTCAGCGAAATCCGACCAGTTTTTTTCGCGTGAAAGAGCAAGAAACATATATACATCGTCACAAATTTTCACATTCATAATATTAACGAACTTTTTTCCACAGCTTTGCTCGCTTTGAAGCCTAGATTTAAGCCAATATATATTTCCTTTAAGCTAGCTACTAGCTGACTAGCTGACCCGGCATACTTCGTTCCGCCTAAAAGTATAAAATTTACAATTATCGGTGTTCCTCCACTATATTATGCATGTATTATACATATAAACCTTCCTTTTGAAACACTCTATCTATTAAAAAACCTGCATTAAAATCCGTAGCGTAGTTTTAAAGATCTAAGCATACATAGGGACAGACAGCGCGAAGTTACTTTGTTTTATACTATGTGGTAATCGTATGTTCTTTTTATACCTCTAACTGTATGTATGTGTACAAAGTTTCATGTTAATCAGTTGAGTAGTTTTGACGTACGTGCACATTTTTAATTATAATATTAGTAGGGATAAGACATTCTAATTATATATGGGGCTCTTCAAAAAAGGTGCGATAAGAGCTCTCCTTCAAAGCCAGCGATGCATTGGCAACTCCTCTGGTGATGCAAATGTCCATAGGCGACGGTGACTTTCCATCAAGTAGCCCGTCTGTCTTATCGCCAGGTTCAATTATAAAAAAGAGTGTGTGTCAGCTCCAACGCACGACTGGAGTTTACTTGCATTTAAAATAGATGGCGCCATACTCCCACACTAAAGATATAAATAATACCAATACATGGTTCATTTTGAAAAATTAGGTATACCTAATATATAAGAATGTATTAAAATATTAATATTGTACGTATTTACAGAGTATTAAATACCATTGAGATTTTGGTAAAACGTAATCACGATCCTATGCATACCATCCTCACGTACTGATAAAATAGTTCTAAAGTTTTAATTAGATGGCGTTATACTCAATAAAAAAACGTAACGAGGTCATTCATCGGTAGATTTTACTCCTCGCATTTTTCTCATATCGGACCCTTATATATGTAATCGATCCTTAAGGTGTAAACTCCAAAAATATATATAAAAATAAAAAGTATCGTTAACGGGATTCGAACCAGGGCTATCCAAACATTAGTCTCACTCGTTTGCCACTACACTGCTTCGTTAAATAGAGCGTAAGGGTAAACAATCCTTGAGCGCCTTTTGTTCCCTACCGCAGCGAAGTGTAATACAACATGCGTCAGACAGACCAAAAAGTAGTCGTCAGAAACACACTGCCGCCGCTGAGTTTCTTGTCGGATCGCCTCAGTTGAGGTCGTGTTCCGATCCGGTTGTAGTGTAAAAAAAGTGTAATTGACAATTTGTAAGTGCCCCCGTAGGCCTATACAAAATAAAGACATTTCATTACACATACGTCGTCGGTACACTTTCACATGAGGCGACCAGCATAGTCCTCGGAAGTATTTTGATTTACTTCAGATAGAACCCATGTTATGTATGGTGTTGATTACAGATGTCCATACGGCAGTGACCACTTACCATCAGGTGGACTGCATGCTCGTTTGCTATTTCAGTCAGATATAAAAAAAAAAAAAACAAAAAAAAAACAATTTAAAACTGTACTACAATTGTTCTTTACCTATCTCTTTCTTTGTTCAGGCCAATCTTCGAAACAGCTGGACCGATTTTGACGAACTTTTACCGATAGATAGTCATGTTATAAGATGTAATTGAGGCTACTTTTATTTTGAAAAAATAATTAGGGTTCCGCATAATTTATTAAGGTGTAATCAAGTGTAACTAAGTAAGCTTTTCTTTTTTCCAGGGATTGCCGCGTAGTGAGAGACCCACAGACCCTGAAATCCAAAGGATACGGATTCGTTTCCTTTTTGAAAAAATCGGTAAGTGCACCAATTTTTATAAAGTTAAACAATAAATACACATTTTTAATATTTAATGGGTACTCGCGTTATGCAGTTTTAGTTTTTATTTTTAAACTATTACATAGCTTTTATCGCGGGCTTTGAGCGCAGCGACCGAATGTAGAAATTCCGTAACAAAAGAAACCTAACACTCCGCCTACCATGTAGCGCGGCCGAGCGTTCGCTTAACGTGTATGTATATGGTACGACAGTACGAAGCTCGCACAGATCGAGACGAGCTGCTCGGAATTCGGACGAATATGTAAGCAGTTGTTTGTGAGAAAGTACATAGTATCAAAGAAACAAAACTTGAATTAATATCAAAGAAAAAATACTGCATAAATACATCCATCCATCCATCAGCCTTTTGATGTCCACTGCTGGACATAGGCCTCCTCTAAATGACGCCACTCCAACCGGTCCTGTGCCCTCTGAATCCAACGGTTTCCCGCTGTCTTCTTCAGGTCATCGGTCCACAAGGTAGGGGGGCGACCTGTACTCCTGTACATAAATAAATAAATAATTATAATTGCATAAGTTGATAAAAAATGCTATGCAATAGCTTTACCGCGGCAGTCCCCGAATGCCGCATATATCTGTCTGGTCGGGAATAGTACTCGGGACGGGTCCGTTTGGGTGAGAAATAAGTGTGTAGAAAAATAAGTCTTAAATCATTATATTTTTTGGCACAGGAGGCGGAATCAGCGATAGCAGCCATGAACGGGCAGTGGCTGGGTTCGAGGTCGATCCGCACCAACTGGGCCACAAGAAAACCTCCCGCGCCGAAGAACGAGCGTGAGTGGCCACCCATTTTATTTTTTTTGTCTGAGTGCGTCGGGAGGATGTTTTTTGAGCGTATGTATGTGTATTAGGGTCAACTCACACCAGGAGAGCAGCGGCGCGGCGAGCACATTTATTAATAAATGATTTTAAACTTTATCACTTATAGGTGGTAGAACCAGTGTAGTTCGACCAGGGAAGTACCATCACCACACCTATTTCTAGCGTGAAGCATTTCTTGCGTTTCGATGGAAGGGTGTGGTTGCCGGCACTTTTATTGGAGGACGGTCGCCTCGGGAGTAGCAGCGCATCTGTGATTGACTTCAGATAGAATCCATGTTCTATATGAAGTTGATTACAGATGTCTATGGGTGGCGGTGGCCACTTACCATCAGGTGGACTGCATGCTCGTTTGCGTTTCTTCGAAGATCCCGGAGTCCTCTTTGTAGCGCCGAGGACAGCCACAGGGTTTTAGTGCGGTAAAAATCCCACATAACCCTGCGTCGCTCCCACGGCGTCGCATACCTTTTGAAGGTTTCCCCCTCCAGAAAAAAAATGGAAACTGTACCACCACGCGGTAGTAATAAATGTATGACGACATTCATTACTCTCCTTCTAACGCATTTGGGTAATAAGAATTATTGCTTAAATAAGTCTTGCTAATTGAGTACCTTTTAGACTTATAAAGTTATATTTCAAACCGAATAAACATTTTGAAATTTTCACGACTCTGAGTACAAAAGGAATTTATTATTAGATGTCTAAAAATAGGTAATATCAGTATTCGAATTAAGTGGCGTCTGAAACATGGACTCTGAGAGAATACGATAAATTTTGAAGAAGCAAATTGTAATTTAGACGTAAATTAATTGAGCAAGAGCAGTGATAGCGTAATAGTTGAAACTTGCCCTCTCGGTGGAGAGGTCCGAGGTTCAAACCCGGGCAAGCACAGATTTTTCTAAAATTGTGTGCGTATTAGAAATAGAAATTATTTATCACTGCTTTTCGGTGAAGGAAAAACATGTTCTAGAAAAAAAGCTCGGAGGTGTGTGAAGTCCACCAATTCGCACTTGGCCAGCGCGGTGGATTATGGCCTAAACACTCATTGTGAGAGGAGATCCGTGCCCAGCAGTGAGACAATAAGTAAAATCGGATAGAAGGGTGTGGTTGCCGGCACACTTTTATATGAGGCGACTATCATAGTCCTCGGGAGTAGCAACACATCTGTGACTGACAGATAGAACTCATGCTTCATATGAAGTTGCTTACAGGTGTCCATGGGTGGCAGTCACGTACCATCAGGTGGACTGCATGCTCGTTTGCTACTTCAATCAGATAAAAGCCAGACGCCTCGGATATGCATTTCTAAAAAACACTAAACGCGTATATCTCAAAAGTATAATTTTACAAACTATTATAGTCACCCGTTGCATCGGTCGAAATTCGACCGTCATTTAAATTAAAAAACTAAACTTCATATTGTCCAAAGTAGTACGAATATTTCTGATATTCAAATAAAATGTAATAATTTTCAAGTAATTTTGAACGCACCCGTTAAATATAAAAAGAGGTTGAATTAGCTAAGCCGCATTTAAAAGCAATAACGGTATTTTGACAAAGATATCTGACATTATTGACGTTATGTGTTTTCATAGTAAGACATTGAATGTTCAATTTGTTTATTATGTATGTATTTGTGACAAATGCACGGTAGTGTGTGTTATGTGTTTTTAGTTGATTTTATGTATGATATATCCATTATTTGAAAAAAATATTAACATTCTGCACTCCTTCTCTACGTCCACTATAACCGTGCAAAATTTCATACTATTCCGTCCGCGGCATATAACTTAAAAATGCATCACAAGTTTTTGCTTCACGTATTTGTAAAATTATATGTCAAATAAATAACATGTATTTATATACTAATTATGCGTTAAACTCACTAGCTGCCATATATGCCACATCCAGTACAGCAGCACTATACATCTTTGTAATACTGCTAATTTTTTGCAACTACCCTGTTTAATTAAATTGTAGGCACAAATTGTAACTTGTTTGTATTTAAGTAGGTAAATGTTTTTGTTTTCTGTACGCGTAATATTGTAATTTTTAAGTGAATAATAATGAGAAAAAAACATGCGTGCGTACAAAGTACACATGTCAGAAGTGAAACTTCTTTGGCGAACTAATTTATAAATCTTGTTTATATTTATACAAATCTAAAACTTTAAATTTCCAAGTTTAAGAGGAAGGGGAAAAGGCGTGATACGACGTTCGCTCTGTCTCACTTTTTCTCTCAATCTTTCTCACTCGCTTGCTCCCTACTCTCACTCCACGGCTAGTTGCTCATGCTACGTTCGCCCTGTCTTACTCTCTCTCAATCGGTCTCGATCACTCTCTCTCTCTTTTCCGACACTTCCGTTGCATACCGGCGTGACGTTTCATCTGTAAAAATTTTACCCTCATGCGCCTAAAGAAGTTTCACTTCAATAAAGATCTTAAACCATAAACCATTATAATAATTTTACAAATACTGCATATTCCATTACATCACTGTAGGTGTAAATTCAGATTAAGGCTTCTAACGCGAAGGTAATATTAGCGCCATACAAATCCATTCGCGGCAATTTCCGCTGTAGTAATGCCTTCCGATGTATTTCAGACATTCCGGTGTTTTTGCTAAGACTTCACTTATGACTCAGTAGTAAGTGGGTGTCTGAAACGATAAGTAAATATATTTCTTTCTAAGTTATTGAATAGCTTTATCTCGGGCTTTTAGCGCGGCGACCGAATCAAGGAATTCCGTAACGAAAGAACCTAACCACTCCGCCACGATGTAGCGCGGCCGAGCGTTCGCTTACGTGTATATATATGGTAGAACAGTACGATGCTCGCATGAATCGAGACGAGCTGCTCCGAAATTGGACGTATATGTAAGCAGTTGTTTGTGAGAAAGTATATAGTAGCAAAGAAAAAACTACTGCATAAATAAATAATTATAATTGCATGACTTGATAAAAATGCTATTCAATAGCTTTACCGCGGAGTCCCCAAGGTCCGCTAGTTTTCTTTTTTCTCGAGATTGAAGTAACTAACGAGCAGTCCACCTGATGGTAAGTGGTCAATGCCGCCCATGGACATACGTAAGCAACTTCACATAGAGCATGTATTCTATATGAGGTCGATCACAAATGCGTCGCTACTTCCGAGGGCTAAGATTCCATAATATAAATCAACTTCATACAGACTATATGTTTCCATCTGAAGTCAACCACAGATGCGTTGCTACTCGTGAGGACTATGATGTAGCCTCTTGTGAAATGTGCCAGCAACCACACCCTTCTATCTCAGAAATAGAAATGCTTCACATTTCTTGCGCGAGATAGAAGGGTGTTAAATTAGTCTCTCTCTTCAACGCATTATTGTCCCAATGCTGCACGGGTCTTCTTTTAGAATGAGATTTCTAGACCATAGTCCACCGCGCGGGCCAAGTGCGAATTGGTGGACTTCACCCTTCCATCGAAACGCAAGAACTGCTTAACGCTAGAAATAAGTGTGGCGGTGGTACCTCCCGGTCGAACTACACTGGTTTTACTACCTTACATTTGTAATTTCTAGAATTATTGTAGTTGTATCGAATCTACCTTATACACGGAAACGGAAAACGTATTAGATTGACAGGAAATTAGATTTATAGAATTGTATAGAGTTGTTACGTTGAGTTAGGGAGCTGTTGTTACCACCTTACGTTCGCGTTAGGAGGCTTTCAGTTGATTATTTTTGAGCAGTCGGTTTTTCTATATTGATAGTAATTCATTTAATTTAACGCTTATCAAGATTTTCTGTCTGAGAGAAGAGAAAACTGTCTACCTTTCCACACTACAATATGCATACCATACATTTTTCTTTCGAGGGGGAAACCTTCAAAAGGTACCCGATGCCGTGGGAGCGACGACGACGCAATAAAACCCCCCCGGTGGCCGTCCTCGGCGCTACAAAGAGGGCTCCAGAATCTCTGAACGAATCGCAACCGGAATACTCTGACCGTGTTGCCACATCGGGCTCGTCCCAGATGGGCGGCTGTTCCGTCTAGTCTTTACGGCAGTAGGCGACCACACGTACCGCCGTCTTTCCCGGGATCGCCTGGCTGGACGGTTCAAGCTCCCACTCTAGCCGCCCGCAATCCCGGAAGCCGATTTTAGTCGCCTCTTATGACAGGCAGGGGATGCCGTAGCCCTACTCTGATCTCGGAACAACAGGGACGACAATATGTATAGTATTATAATATTTTATATTAGTTTCTGTTTTGTATAGTATCATAGTTTTATTAAGTTTTATGTATTAATTTGTTATATTGTTTACTTGTATTTGTGTATTAGTTTGTCTATGGGCCTTTGTAGCCTGATATAAATAAATAAATAAAAAAAAAAAAAAAAAAAATATACAAAAATATCGACAAGTAACTTATTCTCGCGGCTTAACTTATTTCAGTCACGTTTACCACTGTTGCAGGTGGTAGAACCAGTGTAGCTCGGCCGGCGAGGTACCTCCACCACACTTATTTCTAGCGTAAAGCACTTAGTATTGTTGGCACACTTTTATGAGGCAACCATGTTAATCATCGGGAGTAGCAACACCACTGTAATTAACTTCAGATAGAACCCATGTTCTATATAAAGTTATTTGTTGATTTGGATATCCAAGAAAACCGCTCATGGGAGCGGCAGTGACTTCTTACCAACAGCTGGACTACATACTCCTTTACTACTTTAATATTTTTAAGATTAATATGTGTAAATCCAGGTCATTAGCTAGTTTTCTACCAAATTTAAAAAAATCTGACCAGTGGTTTTTGTCTCAAAGAGCAACAAACATATGTACGGACATCTTCACTTTCACATTTACAATTTTGATAGGATTTGTAATCCTCAATAAGTCGCTTAATACGATACAGTTCGTACGATATATCGTTTAAAATGGACTCGGGAGAAATGGAAATACTCGGGTATTCCCCAGAGAGGACTGGAGAAACGATTTTCATATACCGCTTTGAGAATAAAGGTGCATTTGAACCAGATATATGGTTAGCTAAGCATTTTTATAAGATGTAAGTAGCAGACGAGCATGTAGGCCACCCGTTTTGCCAGATTTTTTAACTCAGGTTTAAGTAACTTTTTGAGTGAAAAAAGCGGAATTTCATAGTCAAAAGCGGGACAACAGTCCTCGCGGTACAAAGGGTGTTGGGCCTCATAGACACACGAACAAAAATATGTAGTTTTCTCCTTGGAGTAAAGGGGGACGGAGGATTTTGGATTTTTTTTGGTTGACGCACCACAAATCGACTTAGATTTGGCGACCTTTTTTTACAATCGGCGAACTTTTTTTTTGTAAAAGTACAGTCCTTCCCAAAAAGAGGGGCCGAGCCTGTACCGCGCGGCACATTCAACTTGACTAAAAAAATCGGGACGTCTGGCAACCCTGACTTCACTTGATGATACGTCACTGCCGTATGGACATCTTTAGTAAGTAGTAAGTTTGCCGTAAGCAACTTTATACAGAACAGGGGTTCTATATAAAATATAAAAGAGAATCCGGAAGCTTTATACCGAAACGCAAGAACTGCTTCATTCTAGAAATTGGCGTGTTAGTGGTCGAATCATATACGTTCTAATTATATACTTTATTACTAAGACTCCGGTCCGTTTATCTATCTGTCTGTCACCAGGCTGTATGTTATTAACCGTGATAGCTAGACACTTGAAATTTTCACACATACTAATTAATCTAATATCAGACTATCATAAATATTTAAAGGGGGCTCCCATACAACAAATATGTTTTTTGTCATATTTTATAGATAAATGTACCCGGCGATCTTCGTTCCGCTTAAAACTCAGAAACCTAAAATTATCGATGTTCCTCCACTATATTATGCATTTATTATACATATAAACCTTTCTCTTGAATCACTCCATCTAATAAAAAAGGTGTATTAAAATCCGTAACGTAGTTTTAAAGATCTAAGCATACATACATAGGGCAGACAGCGCGAAGCGACTTTGTTTTATAATATGTAGTAATAATAGTTCGGAACCCTTCGTGTGCAACTTCAACTCGCACTTGCCGATATTTTCGAGATAGGACAAATTCACTCCCTGCGTCGATATGCAGACCATTTCCCGAGTCGTCTCTGGGGGATACCCGAGCATTTCAATTTTGTAATCCGTCTCATATGAATACGCCATAAATTGCTACGTATTACACACGAGATGGAAAATACTTAGCTTATGAAAATAGACATGCCCCGCGGTTTTACCCGTATTTGAAATGTTTTTAATTTTTTATATCTGACTGAAGTAGCAAACGAGCATGCAGTCCACCTGATGGTAAGTGGTCACTGACGCTCATGGACATCTGTAATCAACTTCATACTTTGTTGTAATCAACGCACATGTAGTTGACTTTAGATAGAACCCATGTTCTGGGTTCTATCTAAAGTCAATTACATGTGCGTTGCTACTCCCGAGGACTGACGGTCGCCTCATATAAAAGTGTGCCGGCAACCACACCCTTCTATCGAAAAGCAAGGAAAGCTTGACGTTAGAAATAGGTGTGGGGGTGGTACTTCCCCTATCGAACTACACTGGTTCTACCACCTTCAAATAGTGAAGTGAAGTTTTGATAATAACTTTTGATACAATAGATGGATTTAGATAAAACAAAGACTAAATGTTAAAATGAGATACGGACTATACAAATTGTTGGACTATACAGAAAAGATACGGATTATACAGTAAATCTACTAATAAAACTTTTTTTATTCCATGTCAAAATGTACAAACTGAGACAATTCTAATAACTAGTCACCCGTCGCAACGGTCGAAATTCGACCGCACCACTCGCCAAAGGATGAATTTCAATCCACACCAACTGGGCTCGTGGCGGTTCTCCACGGTTCGGTTTGAACGTCCAGTTTTGCCACGGACGTGCAAGTTGTGGAATGAGCTTCCTCCTAAGGTATTCCCGAAGCGCTATGGCCCGGAGCTGTTCAAGAAAGGTGAAAAGAGCTCTCCTACAAAGCCGGCGATAAATTGGCGACTTCTCCGGTGTTGCGAATGTCCATAGGCGACGGTGACTACTTTCCATCAGGTAGCCCGTCTGCCTTATCCTTAGGTTAAACTAAACTTACAAACATTGGTTTTTATTATATTTTCGCAGTAAACACAAAACCGCTGACCTTCGACGAGGTGTACAACCAGAGCTCACCCACCAATTGCACGGTGTACTGCGGAGGGCTGACCACAGGGCTCACTGAGGAGCTGATGCAGAAGACATTCCAGCCCTTCGGCACTATACAGGAGATCAGAGTGTTTAAGGATAAGGGATATGCGTTCATCAGGTAAATATTTTACATATAAACGTATCGTAGGGCAGTGATAGCCGAATGGTTGAAACTAGAGCAGTGATAGCCTAATGGTTGACCATTAACATACCATTAACTTGCCCTCTCAGTCGGGAGGTCCGAGGTTCAAAACCAGGCACGCACCACTGATTTATGTACTTATTAGAAATGTATTATCACTGCTTTTCGGTGAAGGAAAACATCGTGAGGAAACCTGCACACCCGAGAGTTCTTTAAAAAAAAGTTCTCGGAGGTGTGTGAAGTCCACCTATTCGCTCTTGGCCAGCGCGGTGAACTATGGCCTAAAACTCTCTCATTCCGAGAGAAGTCCAGCAGTGGGACAATAATAGGTTGACGATATATAAACGTATCATATTCTACTTTTTATCCAGATCACTTGCATATGAGGCGACGACGTTGGTCCTTAGGAATAGCCACGCATCTATGATTGACGTCAGATGAAACCCCCTCTTACTAATGTCCATGGGCGTCAGTGACTACTACCCAACAGATGAACTGCGTGCTCGATTTCTACTTCAATCTGAAAAAATTCATGAGCAGTGATAGCCTAATAATTGAAATTCGATAGTAATAAGGCAAAGGCCACCATCACACTTATTTCTACAAACTAGTCACCCGTCGCGTGGGTCGAAATTCGACCCTAATTTAAATTAAATAACTTAACTTCATATTGTCCAAAGTATCACGAAAATTTCTCAAATTCAAATAAATTGTAATAATTATAATGTCTCCAAAAATTAGTGTTTATCTTATACATCAAAGACAAAAATGCAGATATCGTCAAATATCACTCTTTTGCAGCTTCTGAAGCGATTTGACAAACTTTCTTGTCAAAAGGCCAATTCTAACTCTCTTACTTTTAGAAATGAAAATTCTACAGATTTCTTTTACGACTTCTGAAATATTTAGACAAGCAGTTTCTTTTCAAAACTCTAATTCCGACTCTTTCTCTTACTTTTCAAATAGGAAAATTCAACAGATATCTTCAAAGACCGCAGATTCTTTTACGTCTTGTTTTGACCAACTCTTTTAAGCCCAATTCCGAGTCTCTTTTTTTACTGTTTTTAAAAGTCAGAATACGGTAAACTTTCTTTTTAATTTTCTTTTTCTTTCTCTCTTTCAGATTTTCCACGAAAGAAAGCGCCACTCACGCGATCGTGGCTGTGCACAACACTGATGTCAACGGGCAACCTGTTAAGTGCTCCTGGGGCAAGGAATCTGGGGACCCCAACAACGCCCAGGCTCAAGGACAGGTAAGTCTGAAACAACTATGGGTCAGACTAGATAATACTTGAACAATCTAGATTATCTAGACTCAAACGACTCGGAGGCAGGTTTGCTAAGTTAGGGGTTTTCCGTCTGAATTTAGGGGATAAAAAAGTAGGATGGATCTCGACGAAAAAAAGATCATGGACTACATCCGATGACCTTTTTTTTCGCCGTCAGGGAATCTACGACCTGATTCAGAAATACGGGAGGTTGCCAAGTTCCAATTGTGTCCAAATTAACTGTGGGGATTTTAGGGGATTTTTATGTAGGATAGACTTCTCGTCAACCCATTATTGTCCCACTACTGGGCACGGGTCTTCTCTCAGAATGAGAGAGTTTAGGCCATAGTCCACCGCGCTGGCCAAGTGCGAAATGGTGAACTTCACACACCTCCGAGAACTTTTTTTTTTTTAAGAACTCTCGGGTGTGTAGGTTTCCTCACGATGTTTTCCTTCACCGAAAAGCAGTGATAAATAATTTATAATACGCACATAAATCAGTGGTGCGTGCCTGGGTTTGAATCGAGAGGGCAAGTTTCAACCATTAGGCTATCACTGCTCAAGTAGGATAGACTTAGTGGGATACATTTTTGAGAGTTGGTTACCCTGCTCTAAGGACTTTGGTTGCGTTCCTTTGGAGATCCCGAAGTCCTCTTTGTAGCGCCGAGGACACCGGGGAGTTTAAGTGCGGTAAAAATCCCACATAACCCTGCGTCGCTCCCACGGCGTCGAGTACCTACCGTTTTAAGGTTTCCCCCTGGAGAACAAAAAAAAGAAACAAAAAAACTTGAGAGGTGTCAAGGGACACCCGGATGGAACGAAGTTCCTTTCGATTAATTAGTGAAGGAATTATAATAAAATTTTAAATAATAAACACTGTCAGGATTCATTATTACTATTATTTTTTATTATTTATTATTTACAAAAAAACCTGTATACACTCAACAAAAATAATCGTCGCGACACCACACTGTTCAATGCGAAATAGAAATGAAAATATCTGGCTTGCTTTCTATAAGAGAGAGAGAAAGAGACACACAAGAGGGCCGCACAGCTTACAGTAGCTTACTATACCAAAAAGTGTCGTGACAACTTTTCGTAAGAATTTTTTCCGTCTAGCCCCCTTTCACAACGCGCGATAAGGAACTTCGTTCCAAAAAACCTGCATCATTCGGGGTCAGCCGCGGTTATGCTATTGCATAGCATTTTTATCAACTTATGCAATTATACCTTCACACAAGTAGCTGCTTACATATTCGTCCGATTTCCGAGCAGCTCGTCTCCTAAACGCCTATAAAAATTTACTTATTTTCAATTCTCAAAATTATTTTTATTTTTTGAAAATTGATGCGATGTACGGACACGCAAACATTTTAAATATTCCGGATTTAATATTTCAGCATGTTAAATATTAAAATGTACTTAAATTTACAGTGAAACATCTTTTATTACGTAAATTTTATCAACGATTATTCTCTAGAGGCATTAATGGATTTTTAATGATCATTAAGTATTTATAAAAAATCTTCCATTAGGAGTCTTTTAATATAATATAATATTAAATAAATTATTGAAAGAAAACACTGCTTAGAGGTATTTCAAAAATACTACAAAAATCGGTGGTAGTCTGGGGTTCGAACCTCAGAAACTAGATTAAGAGGCCGAGTTTTAATATACGAGGCGACCATCATAGTCCGCGGGAGTAGCAACGCATCTGTGATCGACTTCAGATAGATCCCCATGTTCTATATGAAGTCGCTTACAGATGTCGCAGGGCGGTAGTGACCACTTACCATCAGGTGGACTACACCCTCGTTTGCTACTACAATAACATTAAAAAAAAACGTCCGGCACTGGGCGACTGCCGCGGTAAAGCTATTGCATAGCATTTTTTATCAACTTATGCAATAACAATTATTTATTTATTTATGCAGTATGTTTTTCTTTAATATTAATTCAAGTTTTGTTCTTTGATACTATATACTTTCTCACAAACAGCTACTTACATATTCGTCCGATTTCTATTCGGCCGCGCTACATGGTAGGCGGAGTAGGGGTGTTAGGTTTTTTTTCGTCACGGAAATTCTTGATTCGGTCGCGGCGCTCAAAGCCCGAGATTAAAGCTATGCAATAGCTTACAAGTTAAATTTTAACTACAATACGTTTAGTACTTCTTATAAATTCATACTTGTAAATCGCAAGACTTCGACATTGGAATTATACCTTAACTAGCAATGAGTTGTCTGTGTCCCAGTTGTCTGTCGTACTCACCAACGTCGCGTTTATACCGCAACCTTGTCACAGTCGCATGACACGGTCGCCAACAGCGAGTCGTGCGACTGCGTCTCAGCTGTCTGTCGCGGTCCCCAACATCCGAATTATACCTTAATAACAGTGAGTCGATACCTTAAGAGCAGTGATAGCCTAATGGTTGAAACTTGCCCTCTCGATCGGGAGGTCCGAGGTTCAAACCCAGGCACGCACCAATGATTTATGTGCGTATTAGAAATTAATTATCACTGCTTTTCGGTGAAGGAAAACATTGTGAGGAAACCTACACACCCGAGAGTTCTTTAAAAAAAAAAAAGTTCTCGGAGGTGTGTGAAGTCCACCAATTCGCACTTGGCCAGCGCGGTGGACTGTGGCCTAAACTCTCTCATTCTGGGAGAAGACGATTTTGTTACAGTCGCATGTTGCGCTAGCCAACATCGGAATTTATACCTTTACAAATACTTAGTAGTGCGACTTTGTCACAATCGCATGTCGCGGTCGCCAACATCGGAATTATACCTTTACAAATACTTAGTAGTGCGACTTTGTCACAATCGCATGTCGCGGTCGGCAACATCGGAATTATACCTTTATTGACAGTGAGTCGTGCGATTTTGTCACAGTCGCATATCGCGGTCGCCAACATCGGAATTATACCTTTACAAATACTTAGTAGTGCGTCTTTGTCACAATCGCATGTCGCGGTCGGCAACATCGGAATTACACCAATAATAACAGTGAGTCGTGCGACTTTGTTACAGTCGCATCTCGAGATCTCCAACATCGGTATTACCTATATCTTCACTAGTCGTGCGACATTGTCGTAGACAAAAAAATCGGTTGTCTATTAAGTCGGTTTACAGACGATAGTTGAACGTGACAACATCGTAAGAATATACTGATGGTATGGTTGCATTTTTCAAAAGAAAATTTTAATTAATTTACTTATTTGTTTGATAGATATTTTGTATGGATATAGAGAAGGAGGTAAATGGAAATCACAATGGAATTGATCGAGTTACATTTATTTGTACGCATAAATACAATTTATGTATGTTTGACTTGCACTTCAAGCCTTAAATGGAACGCCTCAGAACGAGGTAACGCCGTATGACTCTTGTTTTTTGATGCGTGCAGCCGGCTCCATCAAATTATAACACGTTGTCACGTCAAAAAATACGTTTCGTCTCGTCAACCCATTATTGTCCCACTGCTGGGCGCGGGTCATCTCTCAGAATGAGAGAGTTTAGGCCATAGTCCACCGCGTTGGCCAAGTGCGAATTGGTGGACTTCACACCTCCGAGAACTTTTTTTACAGAACTCTCGGGTGTGTAGGTTTCCTCACGATGTTTTCCTTCATCGAAAAGCAGTGATAACTAATTTCTAATACGCACATAATTTTAGAAAAATCAGTGGTTCGTGCCTGGATTTGAACCTCGGACCTTCCGATCGAAAGGGCAAGTTTGAACCATTAGGCTAACACTGCTAATGCCAACAATCCAACATCAGAATTATACCTTAACAACCAACAAGTCGCACAACTCAGTCCTAGCCCCGAACATCGGAATTATCCCCTCCGAACGTCATACAAATATTGTCAATAATCCGCTACAACCCTCGTCACGAAAGGATTGGATTCGGATTAACGCGTTATTATGACTTAAATAACTACTGAATATTCGAATAGGATACGATCGGAAACCGAATAAATGAACTGTGATCCGTACATATATTAAAATTTAAGTTTTAAGGTGGTAGAACCAGTGTAGTTCCACCGGGGAAGTACCACCGCCACACCTATTTCTAGCGTGAAGCATTTCTTGCGTTTCCATAGAAGGGTGTGGTTGCCGGCACACTTTCACATAAGGCGACCATCATAGTCCTCGGGAAAAAAAAAACAGATACCTGTCTGACCGGGAATCGAACCCGGAACCCTCTGCGTATCAGACCGGTACGCTAACCGAACCGGTTTTTTTTTCGGTTTTCTTCAAAAGGTACCCCACGCCGTGGGAGCAGGGCTATGTGGGTTTTTTACCGCACTAAAACCCCCACGGTGGTCGTCCTCGGCGCTATAAAGAGGACTCCGGGACCTCCTAACGAACGCAGCCGAAATCCTCCAAGTCTGGTTTCCCTTCAAAACGCATAAATCTTTCGCCTTTTACTGTCTACCCACTAAAACTTTATGTTTCTACCCCCAGCTGAGCGGCACAGCGTACAGCCCCTTCGGCGCCGCGTACTCTGGCGGCGTACCCCCAGCGTCGTACTGGTACAACACATACCCCCAGCAGCTGGGCGGCTTCCTCCAGGGGGTCCAGGGGGTGCAGGGGTACTCCTACGCGGGGCAGTTCGCTGGCTACCAACAACAGTATATGGGGTAAGTGGTATAAGGTGGATCTTTTTATTGATTTTAAGGACTGTTACGTCTGTTTTAATTCTGATGTTAGTTTAAAATAGGCCTTAATTACTTATTTATTTATTAAATTAACAACAAAAGAAACAGTGTTAATATACAATTTAACATTATATAAGTTGATACATGATAATGAATCTATTAGTATTATATTAATACGTGAAGCAAAAACTTGTGACGCATTTTTAAGTAATACACCGCGGATGGATTAGTATGAAATTTTGCACGGTTATAGTGAACGCTGAGAAGGAGTGCAGAATGTTAATATTTTTTTATATAATGCATATTTCATACATAAAATCAACTAAAACACATTACACACACTACCGTGCATTTGTCACAAAGACATACATAATAAACGAAATAGAACATTCCATGTCGTATTATGAAAACACATAACGACAAAAATGTCAGATATCTTTGTCAAAATACCGCTATTGCTTTTAAATGCGGCTTAGTTAATTAAACCTCGTTTTATATTTAACGGGCGCGTTCAAAATTACTTTATTTGAATTTGAGAAGTATTCGTACTACTTTGGACAATATGAAGTTTAGTTTTTTAATTTAAATTATGGTCGAATTTCGACCGATGCGACGGTGAATATTATTAATTAACCATAATGTATGACATTTGTACGCCAATATTAGGCACATTATGCGTCTTTTACTATTGTAAACACCTACTATAATTATTCTCTACTGACATATAAAGGATTATGATTTATAATAATAATTGTATCCCCCACGGCACATTCTGATGCTGAAAATCGTCGATTTCTTCCAGCATGGGCGGAGTACAGCTGCCGTGGGCTCTGGGCGGCGGTGTGGGCGGCGTGGGCTCTGTGGGTGGAGTTGCCGCGATGTCCCAGCCGCCCCAGGTCCTGCACTACCCGCTCCAGCACTTCCAGGTCCAACCTGTGAGTATCGTTGTTACAGGAACTCTTCGAAATAGAAAAGCATGCAGTCCACCAAGGTGGTAGAACCAGTGTAGTTCGACCGGGGAAGACCGCCACATCTATTTCTAGCGTGAAGCATTTCTTGCGTTTCGATGGAAGGGCACACTTTTGAGGCGACCACCATAGTCCTCGGGAGTAGCAACGCATCTGTGACTTCAGATAGAACCAATGTTCTGTAAGAACAGAACATTGTAGTGAAGTGTAAGTGCGTAAGTGTAAGTGGTGTCCATGAGCGGCAGTGACCACTTACCATCAGGTGGACTGCATGCTTGTTTGCTACTTCAGTAAAAAAAACTTCATACAGAACATGGATTATATTTGAAGTCAACTACAGGTGCGTTGCTGCTCCCGAGGACTAAGATCACCTCATGAAAGGTAAGTAACGCACACTTCTACAACGCAAGCTCTGCTTAACGCTCGCAGGTGTGGTGATGATACTTCCTACCAAATTCTACCTACCTTTTTATTTTTTTTTGTTCTCGAGGGGGAAACCTTAAAAATCCCACATAACCCTGCGTCACTCCCACGTCGTCGGGTACCTTTTGAAGGTTTCCCCCTTTAGAAAAAAAAACCTTCAAAAAGTTTTTTTTCCGGCGGTTCCGACGCCGTGGGAGCGACGCAGGGTTATGTGGGATTTTTAGCGCACTTAAACCTCAGCGCTATAAAGGGGACTCCGGGATCTCCAACGGAACACAGCCGGAGTCCTCTGAGCGCGTTGCCCCATCGGGCTCCTTCCAGATGGGCGGCTGGGTCCACCGCCCCGTCTTGTCTTTACGACGGTATACGACCACACATACCGTCCTTCCCGGGATCGCCTGACCGAACGGTTCGAGCTCCCACTAGCCGCCCGCGACCCCGGAAGCCCCTTTAGTCGCCTCTTACGGACAAGGGATGCCGTAGCCCTATTCTGATCCCGGAACTACAGGGGAAATTCTACCTACCTAAAGTCTAAATTATAAATTTCTAGCAAATCGGTGAAGATGAGTGGCTGGCCCCGAGCCTGCTGGTGTGAGGTCAGCGACCACCGCCTGAGTCCTGCTGCTGTCTTCAAAGAAACTGCGAACATTTCGCATAGATTTCTAACTCGATTCTAGCTGTATTTTCACATGTTCGGTTGTATTGTATGTATTTTTGTTTAATGGTGCTCTTGTCTTGTATTTTAAGTGCTGGAACTATTGCTTAGGTATTTTTTGGTTGTGTCCTTATTTTAAATTTAAAAGTTTTGTGTAACTTATGTTACGTGTAGTACTTTTATATGAGGCGACCATCATAGTCCTCGGGAGTAGCAACGCATCTGTGGTTAACTTCAGATAGAACCCATGTTCTGTATGAAGTTGATTACAGATGCCTATGAGCGGCAGTGATCACTTACCGTCAGGCGGACTGCATGCTCGTTTGCTACTTCAGTACTTTAATTTGGTCATTAATACAATACAAATTTTGTTAAAGTATATTCTAATAGTATTCTAATGGAGTTAAGTTGAATTTAATTTAAGTATATGTATTTTACTGTTGCATATGTACTCGTTTTTGGTTGTATTCTGTATTTTGTATAACAGTTTACTTGTGTTGTCTTTTAGATAGTATTTTGGTCATTAATACAGTACAAATATAATTTAAGTATAAAATTTAGGTAATCTGTTCTGGTTTTTGGTTGTATTCTTATTTTTATTTAAATACCGTTATGTTTAACTTGTCTATAGATAGTGTTTTCTTTGGTCATTAATACAATACAATTGTTTTTGATGGTATTTAATTAAAATACGTCTTTACTTGTTGCTTGGGTGATTATTATTGGTTGTATTCTTGTTTTGAATTTAATATTTTATTGCATATTTTATATATTGAGTCTTTATTTTGGTCAATAATACAATACTAATGGTTTTCATGTACTATATTGTATTCAAATGGAGTTTAGTTGTACTTAAGTATACGTATTTAACTGTTCGTTAGTTTTTCGTTTTTGATTGTATTCTTATTTACAGTTTAGTATTTTTATATGTATTGCCCTATCTCATGTGCAATATTTTTGGTTTAGATATGAAAACAGCACAAATATCTTAGCTGTGTATATGTTAATTTGTATTTATTGCTTATTTAATTATAAATATAAAGGTTCTTATAATTTACGACTTCATTAGTAGATTTCTTTTGAAGTAGTTCAGTTATTCAATTGTGATAGTTTCTATGATTAATTTGGGAGGAGAATATAATAAGGAATGTAACTCTATTTAAAATGTGGTAATGGTTACCTTATGTTTATGTTTATGATGATTTTGAATTTTGATTACTGAAGCCCGTAAAAATTGACGTAATATTAATAATTCTAGACATACATACATAGCTTCATATGACTTTTCTGTGTTGTCGGTACCATGGACACAAAGACGAATATAAAAGACACACACAGAGAGAACTCAATTTATGTTTCAGTATGTCTAACCGGGGATTAAACGCGGAACCCTTTGCGTATCGGCCGCGCGGTTTTTACTAATATTTATGGATTTCATAATAACTGCAACATAACTTCTTATGCTTTTTCATTTCGATGATATATATGTTACTACATTTTTGAATGGATTACATTTCAGTTGTATTTCGGAAGCATTCGATATTAATTTTTTGCTCTAAATACTATATTTCTACTCGTGTTACGTATTTATAATTTTGTAGTGTTTTGTCTCTTTAATAGATTTTTTTGTTGAAATTGCATGCGTTTGTATTTCAATGTATTTATAATATATTATTGCTATGAATATTATGCGTAGTACATCTTTATAATTATTCGTTTAGCCTGTATTTATGATTTTGTATATTTTCGCTTTGTGTAGTATTCGTAGTTGTTTTAGGTGTTTATTTGTATTAACGTAGTTTTTTGTGCTCTAACATTGCATATTTTGAATTACGATGACATAAATGCGAATATTTTGCAATACAATGCAATATAGAAGCAGCTAACTCGGCGAACTTCGTTCCGCCTAAAAGTCAAAAATCTAAAATTGTCAATGTTTCTCTATTATATTATACATGTATCATACATAATATCCTTCCTTTTGAATCACTCTATGTATTTAAACAACTGCATTAAAATCCGTAGCGCAGTTTTAAAGATTTAAGCAAACATAAGAACAGACAGCTTGAAGCAACTTTGTTTTATACTATTTAGTGAATTCGTGGTTTCTCAGGATGGTAATGAGTGTGGTTCCACCATAGAGGTACCACCGCCACGCATTTATACACGAAGACATTGTCTCTCGATATTTACTTTCATAGGGGACTATCTTAGTCCTTAGGAGTAACATCCATTTATCAGCCTTTGAAAGTCCACTGCTGGACATAGGCCTCCCTTAATCTGCGCCACTTAGACCGGTCCTGAGCCATCTGAATCCAGCGGCTAGACGTGGTCCTTTACAGTGAGCCTCGTGCGTAAGCTCAAAGTCGCTCAGCGAGCTATGGAGAGAGCTATGCTCGATATTTCCCTGCGTGACAGAATTCGTAACGATGAAATCCGTAGAAAAACGACATAGCTCTCAGAATTAGTAAGCTGAAGTGGCAATGGGCAGGCCACATCGTTCGTAGGACAGATAACCGATGGGGTAGAAGAGTCCTCGAATCGAAGTAACAACGCATCTGTTAATTTCAAATAGTAACCTTGTTCTGTACGAAGTTGCTTACAGATAAGCGGCAGTGACCACTTACCGGTAGACTGTGTGACCCTTTGCTACGTCAATTTTATAAAAAAACTAGCTATAACCTAGCTAAAAACCCTGCGCGCGTTGCTACGCCATCACAAAAATAAAAAAATACACCAGAAGATTCTATATAGGACATACAGACAAACATTCATTTTTATAAAGAAGAAGAAAGATACGGTAAAAGAGATTGTTCGAATACAATGCAACATTGAATGTGTTGTATTGTATTGTATATATTGTATTGTATTGTTTTTCCCTTTTTAAAATATTTCCAGTGAGTTCATTAGAATATTTTTGTATTTATGTCATTGTATTTCGATAAATGCGTGATTTTGATATACTGTTTTATGTTAATTATTTAAAAAGTTTGATGGTTTTTATATGTATTTTACGTATTCTAGTCATTTCGTGATCTAAAGTGCCATATTTTCTGGATATTTTTACTATTAAGGATAACGATGACGTTTCTTAATTTAATTATACAGGTTTATTTATTTTTATAATTTTATTTGAATTTATATTAAAGTTACATTTTTTTACATATTTTAGCAATATGTTCAATTTGTGTTGTATTTTTTCTATTAACATTCTATAATGTATTTTATTGAAACTATCTAACTTTCGTTCTTCTACAAAGCGGCAGGTGTTATTCAGCGGTTGGAGGCTCTAAGCCTTAAAATTGTGTCCGAATGGGCAATTATATATTGACGAAAAATAAAATGTGAGTCATATAACGAAATAAAATTATTTCAGTCTTTGCTTATGACTGCATTGAGGCGATTAAATATATGGAAAAAGTACTTTTTAGAGGATATATAGTTATTCATAAGTAGGTTAAGGTAATATAAGGTTCTATCAGAGTCACGCGGGCCAACTGGTAGCGGAACGAGAAAGGAAATTGCACAAAACGGAAATAAATTTGTGTGAAAAATATAATAAGTATGAAAGATAGAGAAAGCAAGATGAAAATTAAGTGAGAAGTACGCATAAATTAAAATATGTAGTGTCGTTGCTCTATAGTTTTCTGGAGACCATGAATTCCTTGTATAGGTCTACCTTGCATTGATCTAACTGGAAGCAAGATAAAAAACTATGAGGTTCATAAAAGGATGCATTAGTGCACACATGTAGGTCAAATTGCTGTATTTTTTAGAAAGCATGAGGTCCCTACAACCTACCCTGTAACTGATGATAACTATTGATAATACCTACATAAAGACAGACAACAATCACGTGTCATTTATAACATGAAAACGCTGAAGAAATATAGATATGATAGCAATTAGTCTTGAAGTTGCAATTATTCTATTAAGTTTTCAGCATTGCTAGAGATTTATCTAACAAGAAAAGAGTCTCTTTTAAAATAAGGAATCGATAATGACATAATCTTTAATGTCATTTATACCACAAAAATTTTAAAGAAACATGCAGAAGGGATGACATTAAATCTTGATGTTACAAATATTCAGTACTATGAAGTTGTCAGCATTGCTAGGGATATATTTAACAAGACGGACGCATTTATACTACATTAATAGCAAAGAAAAGAGAATGACAATCAGTCTTCAGTTCATATTTAGTCAGTACTATATATAGTTGTCAGCATTGCTAGAGATTAATGTAACGAGAAATAAGACAGTCTATTTTGAAATAAGTATGATTTTATAGTATGAAGATGTAATACAACAAGACAGCTTAAAATGAAATCGAAGTATTTATTTTCACATAGCTATGGAGATTAATGTTAGAGTCGATTAAGATGACATATACAATGTACTTATCTTCACAAATAACAGAAGCCAGATAAATCTATATGCAAAAACTCCAGTAACATAATTCTATAAACAGCAATGATCTGCAGATATGAAGAGACAAGAAAAAAAAACAATTATATGACATTGACTGGCAGAGAATGCTTATAGCATTAAGTCCACCTTTGTACTAAGTTATTTTACGGAACGAAAATAATAAATAAATAAATATGACAAACAATTAATTAATTGAAAAAAATGAAAATTTAAAGGATAATTTGAAAGGAGCACACTCTCAGAAAAGGAATGTAAGATATATTTTGAAAATCAAAGTCCATTCTTCAGAGTTATAATACATAGAATGGACATCTCTGAACAAGTGTTCAGTGAAAGTCGATGATTGATCTCGTTATTGAGAGAAACTTTTATACTTATTATATTTGTGGTAGGTACATCCGCCGCAAGAATATAGTACCAAACATCGGATAGCACAAGTTTAGTGTAAGATTTAGTGGACAAAAAATGTAGATTTTTGGAAAAATGTTTAGTAGGAAAAATCTAGTTGAAATAGGAGAGGTCCCATCACGAGTGAGACGTTTTTTAAAACATTTTATATGCGAGGAAGGTAGGATCGAATATAAACATAGTTTTTAAAATATACGATTAGACGAATGCTATACAAAGAATTTCTAGTGGTTTTCTTTCAATGGGTACGTTTATAGAAAAGTCGGTTGCCGACGCAGCGTTCAACGTATTTATTGAAGTCGCCTGTCACCGGGAACCCGTTGCTCTATAAACGCACCATATTTCTTTCTCTGAATTCCGTAACATTGCCAAATTCAGAATCATAATTTATAGACAAATCATGATTAATATATCTACTGTTAAAAAAATGGTTGTGTCTACCTATTAATGGATACTTGAAGATCATAAAAAGAACTTTGAGAAAAATTACAGAAATGTAGCGAAATATTAGATTTATTTATCGTAAGGAAAGAAAAAATATTTATTGTGTAGCCTGTAAGTGCATTTAACCCTTTACTGTAGTTAGATTAAAATGGCGGCGAGGGAGAGTGATTCGAAATTTCTTTCCTCTGAACAATGTTATATTCCGTTGCGTTTTCCTTTGTGTAAATTTCCTTTTCTTAAATTTTCACACCGTCGAGGTGATAGTGTTCTCAAGTAGTCAATACTACTGAATCTTTTTTGAAAACTTTTTGACGTAAAACGCGACTTTCTGCGTCGTCGATCGTACAATATTTTATAAATGATGTATTTTATAAATTATATTGAAATTGTTTTCTCGTAGTTTCTTTTTCTATTTAGCTGTTATTATTTGATGCATGTAGTCAAACTTGACAGACATATCGCTAGGATTTTATGATAAGATATTTATATATAAAACTATACTATATTAGTTGATTTCGGCTAAGATACGACTCGATAAGTCAATTTATTTGATTCTGTCAATCGGAAATTAAACTTTGTTTAGAGTATGAAAATGGAGGAGACTTTATTAAGTCAAATGAAAGCGATTCATGCTCGAAACAAAGTGAAAGGTGCGACCTTGTAGTAAATCGGAATATATCACAAATGTATGACAAATGCATAGATAGTTAAATTTAGGTATAGTCACATATATGATTAGGATTATATGAGAAAGAATTCATTTTCGCCTATTGCTTGACGTAGGTAAAATAAGCATACATATATCCGTATAATTAAGGTAATAGGTAAAGTAATTATAAGAACTGCTGACCGTCACCTCTTCTTTGGTGGACCCGAAAAGGACGCGTCATTTGCCTTTCTCGTTGCTATAAACTTCCTTCTACTATATATGATATATAGATTATGCTAGACTAAGACTAAGGTACGGCGTTCGATTACGGCTAAATATATACGAGGAAGGACCTCCGTTAGCTAGGTAAATTGCGAGAAATAAAATAATATTATATATACAAAAATATTGTCGAATAACATAACATATATCTTTTAGATAGGCTATGGAAATTTTAAGTGTTTTTTCATTTTCGTTTATCCTCCGTTGATTTTGTTTGGTTAATTCCATTGTATAACGTATGGTATATATATAAATTAAGTCCCAATGAATAACACCAAATTTTATAATCCTCGACTGTAAATCTTGTAACGTAGAATTGGCGATGGTTTTAAACCCTTCTGACTATTCGGTAATCATATAAAATGCCTTATTGATGAAAATTATATCACTTATCGTATCTTCTCTTGCGTTTCGTGTATGTCGCATTGTGTGGGAATGGTATCTCCAAGTTTTATCCGCGAATTCATTTTTATGTTCACGTTAAAATTTCACAGAGAAAATGTAAGTTACATTTAAATTTCAAACTGCAAATACTTTGAAATTTTCATATTTATTTATGAAACAGTATGATATTCTTGTCAAATCTCCCCTCAAGTCTCCCCTCCAAATTGCATAGGTGATCAAAAAATAAATAATAGAAGAAAGATTATTGGAACAGGAGAATCCATTTTAACGACGATTTGTAAAAGCTATCGTTCCGGATCTTTGATCAAAAAATCGGAATACATCATTGATTTCTCTTCTTTTTATGTGGCCGTTGTCTAAAGGATGTGAAACGGTTTGCAATATACCGAATGAAGATCTAACATAATCCTTAAGCATGGTACGCTAAATAGTAAGCTCTTTTAAAAAAAGAACCTAATGCACTTAATCCCTTGACCTGTTACTATACTGAAGAAAAATTAAAAAAATGTGTGTATAAAACATGATTTATATGAAACAAAATATTTAATAAGTGAGCTCATACTTTTGTTTTTTTGCATTCTCTTAATTGTATATAAACCAACAATATTACATTTAAATGTATAATTCTCTTGACAAATATATGTAAAGTTGAAACATTTGGATGTACCATTTTCAACACAGAAAGTGCCAAAGTTTTTATTTGTTCTCTCGTTCTCTTTGTGTCTTCATCTTTTCTATAAATACCGTCTTTCAGAAATAATGGATAACACCAATTCGGACTTATTGTGTATTAATCCTCTAAGAGTGATTCTAAAATTAGATTTTACAGCCTTGAATATATTTTCATGTCAACAAATGTTTTCGTATCGATTGATTTTTAAAACTAATAATTTTGTAAATAAAGCTTGATGAAGCGATGTAATATTTTGACAGCAATACAGCAAACAGAAATACTTTTTTAAGTAACTTTGAAAAAGTTTTGACTTGTTCAAGTAAATAAAATTCTTTTGAACACATTTGGGTATTAATGAAATTGTCTATATTCGAGGCTGTAAAAGTATAGACTGTAGTTCGTGAATAATTAATAAAATCTCAATGTATTAAGTTCACAAAATCTCGTAGATTCTCTTACGTTTTAGAAATTGCTAGACTTTTGATGTGTTGTAGATGTAACCCAGTTGTCGCGTGCTTAGAGAACATTGTTTTAAAACACAAAAAAATAAATGAAATATTTTTTGAAATGTATAATGGATGGATATTTTGTATCCATTGTCTTGTAGTGTTTTTGTTCTACTCGTTGTGGCGTGGGGGTGATCGTTTTTTGTTTATATGATATGAAATCCAATAAATGAAACTAAATAATTCATATGAATTTAACAGGAGACAAGTTCGCTTGTAACATGAAAAAGAAGTCGTCATTTGATATTACATTTAAATGTAACAAAATGATATTATTATCCTAAATATATACATCAATTAACAAATATATCGAATCTTAATATCTAATATTATTTTAATAAAGAAATTCTATACAGTTATGATAAACAATTCCCTACGTAGCATCAATAAAGCATATTGAACGCTATACATGTCATTCATAAATGAACAATGGTCACTTTCAGCCGCTTAGATGTGATGTATCAATGGTTCTTCGTGTCAAGTATAAGAAGTCTGGTTTGTTTCAAATTTAGCAATATCTTTAAAATAACTGTCTCGACGTTTGAAGTGAGGATTGACATATGACAATGTATGTAAGGTGACTGTAGTAAAAGAGGTTTCTGAATGGCATATTGCTTTAATTATATTGTTATTAAATGAAGCGTTAAATGAAGTTTATAGTATTAGTATCAGATAATTACGGACAAATAAAAGTTAATAATTGTAAAATAGGTTCAAATAAAACTTCAAATTTACTTTTTATTTAAAAAAAGGTGATAGTGGTAGAAAATGAAATATGGTTAATATTTCTTCTTGGTTTTGAACAACTAAGGAATATTATTTTTACTTGTCATTGGCCATAAGTTGACCAGGGTTGACCAGAGCCAGGGTTGACTGGCAGAGAATGTCATCAGGCATTAAGTTCGCCCTATTGTATCTTTTATTTTATAAAGGGGCAATAAATAAATAAATAAGTGCACAGTCATCTTGGGCCCTAAGGCCAGGAATTGAATTTACCCTAAATCCTCTCCATGGGATCATGGACTGGCGTCTCGTGCCCCTGCAAAGCCATTGGGACGATAAATCGCTCATCCAGATAAAGATAAGATGCCACCAGTATGTCCATCTAACAAATCATTTTTTTTTTGTCTTCAAACAGCACCAACCGTACCTCTTCCTGAAAGTGTGACTTTGCTGTGCGTGTACATTGTGTGTATGTTTACTGTATAAATGACGTCACTCCTCACTTGAAACGCCGAGCGAATCGCAGCAATAATGACGCAATAGGTGTGTAGTAACTTTATTTGGTGTACCGCTAGATTTTTTTTAATAGAAGCGATCTAATGATACTTCTATGATTTAGTCGTAAAACGTGAATCGGTAAATGCACCTATAATTTCACTTTCTATCTATTTCTCCCTCTTTTTTCTACCGTCCATGGATGTTGTCTAGATTAAGTAATAGAATGTTTGATTTTGCTAATTTTTTTCAGTAACGCACACTCTTTCGTAGATCAGCGCTTTTGATTTTAAATGAAACAAAATCATAATGTGATCTTTCGAACTTACTATTCGACCACGAGATGTTAGTGATTTTGACTTTTCCCTTTTGTATTTTTATTAAAAAAAAACTACTACCCTAAACGCGACTAACAATTATATTATAGATTTGTGACCTATATAAGATTATATGCTATACTTATACTGATTCCGGCGATGTTTTCCAAATGGTACAATTGCTATAATTGGAAAAACTCGCGAAATTGGAAAAAATCTCAATGTTGCGAATGTACACAAGTGTGCCCGAATAGTCTTTGAAAAGAGATTTTGTCTCGTTTTTGAACATTTGCGTGCATTCGCAAATTGAAGTGCAATTTTTTTCCAAAATGCAAAAAGCCGGACGTAGGATAAATTACTTATTTTCGTACCCCGTTTAGTGTTTTTTATTTATTTATATTTTGATTTTGAGCTCGCATAAATTTAGTGAAGGAATGTAGTGTTTAATGAAATAGTAAGTTAAGTATATAAAAGTAAGTCTTTTATGCTTGTCTGTTATGTTTAAACGTGTTGATGTTTCTCTTTATTGATTTTGGAAAAATCTTTTCCGTTGTAGACGAGATTATTGATGCAAATTGTTCTATACCTTACGGAAAAAAAAATTAAAAAGTTATTCAACTTTGTTGAGCTAAAATATAAATTCAAATTTGTGAAAATTGTTCTTTCCGGACAAGGAACAATTATAAATGGCATGTGAAAATTGTTCCTATCAAAGAACAATGGTTATAAACGGAACAATTTGCAACAAAAATTTCAACGAACTGTTAAATTTATTTGATGTTTTTATCTTGTTTAAAAGTTATTGAAATGGAAACATACATAGTAGTATTCACATACATACTCCGTACCTACACATAGGTAATTAATAATTATAATAACATATGAAATATAGCATATAAGATAATATGATGCGATAAAAGGCAAATAAAGGATTATTGTGTTTTATTTAACGCCTTCCCACTTCTCCTATCACACAAAGTAATGAAATAAAATTTAGGCAAACTAAATATTTGGCGCTTACAGCGTTTAGCTAATGCCTGCAGAGTACGTAGTCAACTTATGTATGTCGCAAAATGCATGTACATGTTTTATTTTAAATGAGTACTTACTAGCTGACCCGGCAAACGCTGTTTTGCCATATAAAAATTAAACAAAAATGTTAAGGACAACCCTTACCACTAAGGGGTATGAAAAATAGATGTTAGCCGATTCTCAGACCTACTCAATATGCTCACAAAATTTGATGATAATCGGTCAAGCAGTTTCGGAAGAGTACGGGGACGAACATTGTGACATGAGAATTTTATATAATTAGATGGGGTATTTCTAAGCAAAGCCTGGAAACTTGAATTTTTTACCCGCCTGCATCAGAAAGATGATAATGTTTTTCGAGCGGCTTGACGGATTGTAAAACAATATGACATATCTTCGGAAAAAAATGGGAAAGAGAGAGTCGATTTACGATACTTATTACGATAACAGTATAGGTATCAAATGAAATGTTGTGTTTTCATAATATTTTCTTGTTAAAAAGTGTGTCGAGTGAATAATTAAACGCTTGAGTGATTTTTATTTCTTCGTTATTAGCCCGTAGCCCACTTTCGCCCTAAAATAATGTCTGACTATTAAGATAAGCATTCTTATTCATTTGCTATTCTGATATATGCCATCAGGCATTAATTTACCGTTTTGTTACTTTTATTTTTATAAAGGTGCAATAAATTAAACGTATTTTTACAATAAAATGCCGGTTATCACAAAAAAATTCAGGTGGAAGAACCAGTGTAGTTCGACCGGGGAAGTACCACCGTCACACCTATTTCTAGCGTGAAGCATTTCTTGCGTTTCGATGAAAGGGTGTGGTTGCCGGCACACTTCGTTATGAGGCGACCATCTTAGTCCTCGGGAGTAGCAACGCACTTGTGATTGACTTCAGATAAAACCCATGTTCTGTTTGAAGTTGCTTACAGATGTCCATGGGCGGCAGTGACCACTTACTATCAGGTGGACTGCATGCTCGTTTGCTACTTCAATCAGATAAAAGAAAATCGAATCAATCGTCCACCTGATTAACATATAAACATTGATAAAAACACTAACTGAATTTATCTTAAAACTATAATTTTGCCAATGCATTTTCAATTACGGCCGAACTAGTGTGACATAATTATTACCACGCGTGTTTCATTTTGTATAATAATATTTAAGTTATTTACTAGAGATGCGCCGAATATTCGGTATTTGGCGTATTCGTCATCTTTTTCACTATTCGTATTCGGCCGAATTATTCGGTTTTGGTGCCGAATATATTTGGTTCGAGTTTTTTTTTATTTTCTTGGCTACACGTCACGGTATGAGTACAAAAAAAGCCTTTACGTAAGATTTATGTTATAAATAAAAGAAATCATTTAAAGAGCGTGTTATATAAAGCTAATAATATAAAGCAATTGAACTTTAAATCAACATATTTGAAACCCCAATCCCCCCAAACCCCAATTTTTCTAAACTCTTATATCAACATTTATTTTTAAACCTCGTAAAAACATTTTGTTTTAATACGCTTTCACACTTGTTTCATAATAAGAAATGGTAAACCGAATAATTCGGCCGAATATCCGGTTCGGTAAAAGCTAAAAGGAATACCTAACGGCTTTATATTGGTGGGTGTTCCGAGGAACTGTTTCATCTGGTGCCCACATCACCCTTCCTTTATCGCACCACTCGCCGACGGATGAGGTTCCATCCGCATCAACTGGACTCGTGGCGGTCATCCACGGTTCGGTTTGCGCGCTCGTTCCTGCCGCGGACGTGCAATATGTGGAACGAGCTTCCTCCTGAGGTATCCGGGAATACTTTATTTTTAAACCTCGTAAAAACATTTTGTTTTAATACGCTTTCACACTTGTTTCATAATAAGAAATGGTAAACCGAATAATTCGGCCGAATATCCGGTTCGGTAAAAGCTAAAAGGAATACCTAACGGCTTTATATTGGTGGGTGTTCCGAGGAACTGTTTCATCTGGTGCCCACATCACCCTTCCTTTATCGCACCACTCGCCGACGGATGAGGTTCCATCCGCATCAACTGGACTCGTGGCGGTCATCCACGGTTCGGTTTGCGCGCTCGTTCCTGCCGCGGACGTGCAATATGTGGAACGAGCTTCCTCCTGAGGTATTCCCGGGGCGCTACGACATGGGGTTCTTCAAGAAAGGTGTAAAAAGAGCTCTCCTCCAAAGCTGGCGATGCATTGGCTACTCCTCTGGTGTTGCAAATATCCATAGGCGACGGTTACAGCTTTCCATCAGGTGGCCCGTCAGCCTTATCGTTAGGTCTAACTATAAAAAAAGGATAGTATTCGGTATTCGGTTATTCGGTGAAAGCACTATCCGGCGCATCTCTAGTACTCTTCAGTCGTTCGCAGACATGATAAGTCACCTCACGTTTTTGTTTTAACAGTTGTGTTCAGTTTATTGTTATTGTTTTCAAGTGGAGTCGTTACGCGTTTAACGATTTTTGCTAGAAGGATAACACAGGTAGGTACGCGTCACTGACATATTGTGACGTGGTAGTATGCGATATCTGTGAGTGCGGATTGTTTAAAAATATTTAGTGCATAATCATATCATTCTTCATACTAATATTATAAAGGCGAAAGTTTATGAGTGTGTATGTTTGTTACTTCTTCACGTCTAAACGGCTGGAGAGGTTTTCGTAAAATTTGGTAGGGAGTTAGCTGACACTCTGGATTAACATATAGGCTAAGTACTTTTCACTTTGGAATAATATCTTATTCCCACGAGACAATTCAGTTAGTATCTAATAATTGTATTCAAATCTATGTTAATACATTTGAAAAGGTTTGATTCTAATTATTTGGCTACATTATAATGTGTCGTGTGTGTAATGTGTGGATTATAGGTCTAAAAAAGTTTGTGAAGATGTACCTACATATATGGGTTTGTCAGTCTTTCAAACAAAAACTACTGGGCAGATTTCTGAATTAGCGCACAGATTCATGATACTTAGATTACCAGTTAGGAAACTAAATACCGAGGAAGTATTCTCAGAAGAAGCCACGGGACTAACTTCCATCCATCAGCCTTTAGATGTCCACTGCTGACCTCCCGTAAATGACGCCACTCCAACCGGTCCTGTGCCCTCTGAATACAACGGTTTCCCGCTGTCTTCTTCAGGTCATCGGTCCATCTGGTAGTGGACTAACTTAGTTTTCTATAATTTCAGATCACAATGAAGCATCTTATATTTATATTAATATATTGCTTCAGGATAGATGCCTTGAGGATTCTATCAGTATTTCCTAGTCCTACAAAGTCCCATTATTCCATCGGGAGACGCGTTCTACTGGAATTGCTTAAACGAAACCACGAGGTGGTCTCCATAAGTCCGTTTGATGAAGGATCTGTAAATAACTATACCTGGATAGAAATTGAAGCAAAGTCTATGTTTAAAGCTGGTATGTTGGTTTTTAACATGACAAAAACATGACTTATGCGGCGTTACCTCGCCCTGAGGCTTTCCATTTAAGCCTTGAAGTGCAAGCGAGAGCGGAATGAGCGAAAAAGAGGCACAATCCGCCTCCACGTTTGACATCTGTCTCTCTCCTACTTGCATTTACCTGCTTCTCTATATTCATACAAAATATCGATCAAACAAATAAAATTAAAATTTTCTTTTGAAAAATGCAACCATTCCATCAGTATTTTCTTTACGTTGTCACGTTCAACTGTCGTCAATAAACCGACTTTTAAAGACAACCGATTTTTTTTGGAAGGTAGATCTTATATGGTTTGATAAGGGGGGTAACATCTCCACTTATTTTCAGCGTGAAAAGGTTGTTGCGTTTCGTTGAAAGGGTGTAATTGCCGGCTCTCTTCTGTATTAGACGAAAATTTAAATTCTCGAGAGTAGCAACGAATCTGTTTTTGACTTTTGATGGAAACCGTTTCTAAATGGAGTTACTTACAGATGTCTATGGACGGCAGTTACCACCTTCCATCAGGTGGACTGCTGGTTTGACAGTTCAATCCTATAAGCAAAAAAGTTGAGTCGAAAATCCGCATTGAAACTTAAGATTCGAACCTTAGACAACTAGCTAGGGGCTGAGTTGAAATCATGAATCTATGACTACTTTTGCACGTATCTAACGTAAAGCGTTTAAGGTAGCGCTCAAAAGCTTTACGTTATTTTTATTTTTGGAGTTTATTGGAGTTTACTTCTTAAAAATCGATTTATAAATATAAGGTATGAGAAAAATGTGAGGATAAAATCTACTGATGAATGACCTCGTTACATTTTTTTATTAAGTATAACGCCATCTAGTTAAAACTTTAGAACTATTTTATCAGTACGTTTGGATGGTATGCATAGGTTTCGTGAATACTTTTTACCGAAATCTTAATGGTATTTAAAACAGTTAATAAAATAAACTATTTTAAATGCGAGTAAACTCCAGTCGTGCCACGGAGCTGACACACACACTCTTTTTTTTCAGTACCAGAACTCAAAAATACCTTCGATAGAGAATATTCTTTCTTCGGCTACCTAATGTACGTTTGGTCAACCATGAACGTATATGTGACAAACATAACCAGAGAACCGAAATTAGCTGCCTTCCTACGAAACGACACATCGCATTTCGACGTGATTTTCATTCATGAGTTTTTCCAACCGATTTTTTGTGCTTTTGCCCAAAAATACAATGCGCCTTTGGTCGCAATATCAACTTTTGGCGATGCACATTATATTCATAACTACATGGGCGGACATTTTGACTTTTCTAAACCGCACGAGTTCTCAAATTTAAAATATCCTTTGAACTTTTTGGATTGGATCAAAAACGTTTTATATATTGCGTTTGATGTTATTGGAAGAAAGTTTGTTTTACATACATATCAAAATAAACTTGTAGATGAAGTTTTTGGTTTAAAAGATATGCCACATTTAGAAGATTTGGAGTCTAATATCGCAACGGTGTTAATCAATTCGCACTTCACTACATCAATTACCAGAGAAACCTTGCCGAATATTGTAGAGATTGGAGGAGTCCAGATTGAAGATGTAAAGCCCTTGAATAAGGTAATTTTATAAAGGTATTTTTTTCTGACTGAAGTAGCAAACGAGCATGCAGTCCACCTGATGGTAAGTAGTCACTGCTGCCCATGGACGCCTATAAACAACTTCATACAGAACATAGGTTCTATCTGAAGTCAATCACAAATGCGTCGCTACTCCCGAGGACTATGATAGTCGCCTCATAACGCCTTGAAACGCAAGAAATGCTTCACCCTAGATGTAGGTGTGGCGGTGGTGCTTGTAAAAATAGCAAATGAGCAATCCATTCATTAGATCCACCTGTGGAGAACTTGATTGGCTAAGAGTCAGAAGTCGACGTCAAAATTTCTGAAGACCTAATCATTGTTTCCTCAATTCAAGAGAGTTTTAGACCATAGTCCACCGCGCTGGCCAAGTGCGAATTGGTGGACTTCGCACATCTCCAAGAACTTTTGTTTTTAAGAACTTTCGGATGTGTAGTTTCCTCACGATTGTCAATGTAATTCCGGGATCAGAATAGGACTACGGTACCCTCTGCCTGTCGTAAGAGGCGACTAAAAGAGGCTTCCGGGGTTGCGGGCGGGAAAAGTGGGAGCTCGAACCGTCCGGTCAAGTAACCCCGGGAAGGACGGCGGCATGTGTGGTTGCATGTTGCCGTAAAAACCAGAAGGTGCGGTGAGCAGTTCACGCCCACCAGAGAAGAGCCCGATGGGGCACACGCTGAGGACACCGGCGGCGGTCAACTGGAGTTCCCGGGGTCCTCTTCGCAGCGTCGAGGTCGGCCACCGGGGGGGTTTTAGTGCGGTAAGAATCCCACATAACAATTCATAAATCAGTGGTGCGTGCCGGGTTTGAACCTCGGACCTCCCGATTGAGAGGGCAAGTTTCAATCACTGCTATCACTGCTCTACTGTTGGTGATATTACAGTAGGTACTACTTCATTATTTTTAACATTTATACAAATAATAGATAATTAATTGGTGTTATTTTTTAATTAGATGCAGGAACTACAAGCAATCCTAGACGGAGCTAAAGACGGCGCAATACTATTCAGCTTAGGGTCTTTCATTGATTTTGGGTCCCAAAAAGAAGAATTCATATCAAACATTATTAAAGTTTTAACGAGTTTAAAACAAAGGGTGATTATAAAATGGAATACAGATGTGGATATTTCATCGTATACGAATCTATATGCATTTTCCTGGTTGCCACAGAATGATGTTTTGGGTAAGTTTTTTTTATCTGACTGAAATAGCAAACGAGCATGCAGTCCACCTGATGGTAAATGGCCACTGCCGCTCATAGACATCTGCAATCAACTTCATAAAGAACATGGGTTCTATCTGAAGTCAATCACAGATGCGTTGCTACTCCCGAGGACTATGATGGTCACCGCATGTGAAAGTGTGCCGGCACCCACACCCTTCTATCGAAATGATCTACCCTAGAAATAGGTGTGGCGGTGATACTTACCCGGTCGAACTACATTGGTTCTACCACCTTGAATGATGTTTTGGGTAAGTAAAATAGCTGTAGCGACTTTCAGCCTACTAAAGCTGGCATCACAAGTATTCTGAATCACGCTATCGAAGTTTTTCATCATATTTGCCTATAACTATGCCTTCCCGTAATGAATCGCCATCAAGTATAGGTAAACGTGTAAAACATTCTGAAGTCAGTTAGTTATCTTTGAAATTAAATGAATATTTACTGCTAAGAAAATCAGCAACAATTAATCGGAGTGCATAAAACTAAGAAGCTTTTACTGCACCGGCTATCTCCTCTTCCCACAGACCGCCGAAAGGTATGTGTAAATCGGTCTGTAGTCGCACTGAAAATACGGAACAATTACTAGGAGTGCATAAAACCAAGAAGCTTCTACTGTACCGGCTACGAGCTGAGAGCCTGGTACGCATTCAAGTCCTTCCAATACTTCACTCATTCACCAATCAGTGACGAGCAAATAACACCGCCATCTTAACCACCCGCCCCTCCAAGTTGCATCATTGACTAAACGTCATTAGGACACGCCTACTTCGGCCGCCATTACGAATTATTGCGTAAGCGCATCAACAAATAGAGGGTACCCTCATATTCAATAATATTGTTTTCTTCAGTATTATTATACTACAACTTTAACAGAATTACACAGATCAGTAATAGGAGCTTACTATGAATAAATAGCCTTATAAACGAAGTCTTTTAATAGAAAATTCGAAAAAAAATTACGCCCTCCACATTTCTCTCAGTTCGAAACAAGCGAAAAAGAGAAAATGAGGAGGACAGGATTCGACAACCAGAGACTAACGGCTGGATTTAGTACCACTTACCTTTAGGTATAAGAAGTAGCAAACGTTTTTAGGGAGTATATTTTTTTCAGGATTATTTTTAAAGGGTATAAAATTTAAAATTACAACCAGATTATTCGTCTGGTGACGTTTGTGTTTTCGTCAAATTGCTGCAACGCTCAGGAGTTTTTTGTTTAGCGGAACATTATTTAGCCTGGGCCATCTGTTTATTCAGAAATTTAAGTTTAGTTTTGTTAATTTAAGTTTGTAAGCTCTCCGACAGCAAAACACAGTTTAAGAAAAAAACAATTCGCTTACCAGTCGTCTTACCTATATAATCGATTTATTAGCAAATATAAAATTTATCCTATGACTTACGCTCCAGTTAAATGTGTAGTCTCTCAAAATATTTTTTCTCTTACCTATGAAGAAACAAAAAACTCAATACACTACGTTTTTCAACACTGAGACATACTTGCACACATCGATTTACACGCGCGCGCGCACACACGCGCACACATACACATGTACTTCGAGTTTGTTGCAAATATTCACGCGCACACACCTTTCACATGTTATGTAATTAGATTATAATTAGTATTCATTGTCTGTGTGGAAGAGCGGGGTACCCAGTAACACAGGTCTTTAACCTAGTACCTACCTACCCTTGCCACTAGTATTAAGAACTGTTTTGAAATGACATACATACATACACAAACACACATCTCACATTTGTTGTAACTTATAGGTACTTAGTATGGTAAAATAATTAGATTAAGAATAATTAATAATAATAATAATACGTTATTGTCCAAAAAGATTGTACATAATATAGACTTATGTATTACAATAACCACAAAGTGCAGTATAGGTACAGATAGTAACGAATGTATTCCTAAAATAACATAAGTACATTGAACTCTGGTACCCATTGTAAGATTTAACTTGTGTTATGGGTAATAAAATATTGCAATTATCTTAATGTTGTAAAGTTCAAAAGGAACACACTTCAACCACGTCCAGAGGGGGCTTAAACGGCTGTGACACAGTCTTCATAACTATTGCAGTTGTTTACGAATGTGCAAATTGTGAAAACGTTTATATGTTCAATAAATCTTTGAAATCTTTGAAATGAATAAAGATTTTTTTTTCTGTTATTTGCCAAACTTCTATCAATCTTTAAAATGCGTTAGAACCAAATGTATCGGAGGGCTCGTAAACGTTATGATCGGTCTATTAATATTTGAAATTTAAGAAATATTTAGTACTAAGATGATACGGAACTACTAGGAGTGCATAAATTCAAGAAGCTTCTATTGTACCGGCTATGGGCTCAGAGCCTGTTACGCATTCCACACCTACCACTACTTCAGTCACCAACCAATCACTGACATGCAATAACACCGCCATCTTAACCTCCCCCCCCCCCCGCCCCGTTGCATCAGTCTAAATGTCATCAGGACACGCCTACTTCGGCGACCATTACTATTACCTATTGCGTATGCGCATCAACAAATCGAGGGTACCCTCATATACAATCATATTTTCTGGCGTTATTAAAATCTTTGTTAATTTTTTACCAGACTCCTGTACCGTTAGATTTTATGTTAGTATTATTCGACATAAGCAGCTATATAACATCAAAAAAATATTTGCCTGGGATTCGAACAACGAAACCAGAAACTAGTCGTTGAATTTTATACTACTTCCCTTATCTTATGGAGTTGGCTACAACTCATTAAGATCCAGCCCAGCAGTGGGACTATAATCTCTCAGAATGGGAGTTTTTCGGCCATAATCCACCGCGCTGGGTAAGTGCGAACTGGTGCACTTCACACACCTCCAGGAACTTTTTTTTAAAGAACTTAATTTCTAATACGCACCTAAATCAGTGGTGCGTGGGTTTGAACCTCGGACTTCCCGATTGAGAGGGCAAGTTTCAACCATTAATCTATCAACCCTCTTTTCTTATAGCTCATCCAAATGTCAAGCTATTTATAACACACGGAGGGCAGCTTAGTCATCACGAAGCGATTTTTCACGGAATTCCAATAATATGTATTCCTTTCCAAGCTGGTCAGCCCCAAGTTTGCGAGACAAGCTCTAAATTGGGCTACGCATTACATATACCGAAAGACGAATTGAATGTATATAACTTCGATCGATCGATCCAGAACATTCTAGAAGATGGCAGTTTTAAAGGAAAAGCTCTGGAAGTGTCTAGAAGATTCAAGGATCGACCTTTATCTGCGTTAGAATCCGCTGTATTCTGGATTGAGTACACCGCAAGACATAAGCGAGTTTTGAAAAAGGAACCCAATCAAATTTGTCTATGGTTGATGTCTGTGATTACGCTAGTTGGTTTATACAGTGTTGTCAGATGTAAAAATAAATTGGTAAAAATTAAAGTTAAAAAGGATTAAATGTTTTAAGAATTAATTCAAATTTTATTTCATTTTTCCCTATAATAAAACACTTCATTTACAGAAAAATCCAACCTTTTTTCGTTTCGACGACTTGCGTTTTTGTACAAAAGGTAGTAAAAAATAAAACACAAAGTTAAATAAAACTCTATATTAATATAATAATAATATTGTGTGTCAATGTATCCTTTGCACTTCCCCGCCAAATCCGGAGACCTGGCGTTCCGAACGCCGCGTTTTTGACGCGCGTTTTTCAGTCAAAACAGATATTGACTATTTTTAAACGCTATACACTTACATCTACGTGAAAGAAACCAACAACTTACATTATTTTTATATATACACATTTCATATAAACTTCTCTAAAGCTGAACTATGATTAAAGCTTACAATATATCTAAGTTGCATAATTTCCATTTAAACTTTATCTTTGATTAATTAAAATTATCCTTATGTTTATTTTTTTAACATTTACAAAATAGTCAAATACCCACAGTTAAAAATTTCGGAACCAAAATTTTAATAACGTACAGTCACGAGCAATAAGATGTGACTATGGAAGATTGGCAAAAGTATCTGCCCCAAAGGAGTTCAATAATATCTGACTACACGAACGCAGCAAAAATATTTGACATTAATAGGCAGCATAATGCAGTAGCGTCAATATTATGTGATTTGATTCATCTACATAATTTTGACGCTACTGCATTATGCTGCCTTTCAGTGTCAGATATTTTTGCCGCGTTCGTGTAGTCAGATATTATTGAACTCCTTGCGTCAGATACTTTTGCCAATCTTCCATAGTCACATCTTATTGCTCGTGACTGTACATGATACATAAAATTAAAAAGAACACATAATCTAACCCTTCAGCTACAGCCATGATTAATAATAAAAAACAACATCGATTTGCAATAAACTTTACTATTACTATGACGTCAGTGCAAAAGACCTGTCTTATGTACAGCAAAAAATGACAATTTGTACTTGCCACGTTGTTATTGTAAGGAGGCGTTATGGTAAAGTAGAACCAGTATGGCGTGACTGAGGAAGTACCATCGCCACACCTAGCGTCTAGCGTGAAACATTCTTGCTCGTGATGAAAGGGTGTGGTTACACTCTTTTATATGAGGCGACCATCTGAGTCCTCGGGAGTAGCAACGCATCTGTGATGGACTTCAAATAGTACCCCTGCTGTTGAAGTGACCATTTACCATCAGGTGGACTGCATGCGCTGTAGAAAGAGTAAAATTGACAATGACTCTTACGTATTGTTTCCTATTTTATATATCAGTTGAAGTATACAAAAAGACAAACCCACTGAGTTTCTTGCCGGATCTTCTCAGTTGAGGTCGTGTTCCGATCCGGTGGTAGTGTTAAAAAAAATGTAACTGACAATTTGTAAGTGCCTCCGTAGGCCTATGCGAAATAAAGACATTTCATATCAGTAGCAAACGAGCATGCAGTCCACCTGATGGTAAGTGGTCACTGCCGTACGGTCATCTGTAAGCAACTTCGTCAACAGGGGTACTATTTGAAGTCCATCATACATGCGTTGCTACTGCCGAGGACTCAGATGGTCGCCTCATATGGAGGGTGTAGCCACACCCTTTCATTTTGAGAATGCTTCACGCTAGACGCTAGGTGTGGCGATGGTGCTTCCCCAGTCACACCATACTACTTTACTGTAACGCCTCTTGACAACAACTACGCGGCAAGTACAAATTGACCTTCTTGTTAAATTTCATAATTTAAAAAAACACGCTTTCTACACTCATAGCCCCATATTAGGATCTCCTGTGCCGTGGGTACCATGAACACACAAGACGAATACACAAACACCCAGACCCAAAACATGAATCTAAACTCATCATTCAGATCCCTGTCTGGCCGGGAATCGACCCCGGGACCCATTGCGCGTCAGGCCGGTATGATAACCGCTTCGCCACGCGGGTCGTCAAATTATCATGTTTATTCTTAAATTTGCCAGTAAGTCATTGGATAATTTTTATAATGATCGTATTAAGTCTTAAGTCCATTCATTTTAAGGAATTTTATTTTATGTAACTCAACAATTGGCCTCCAATGAAATTGTAGTTTTTAAGATAACAAGTTTTTCTTGTAAAGAGGCGATAAGATCCGATAGGCAAAGTTGTGTCTTCTTCGAAAATTGAAGTCAATACGTCAAAACCATATCCATTCCCCACGAATCCGTGGTATTTGCATAACGTCATAGTAATATTACAGATGCAATATAAAAAAACGTATAACTTGTTTCAATAAAGTGCAACACAGCGACTATCTCACCTCTCGCTCGATCGCTATAACGTGTGATCGAGACGGACATACACCGTAGCTTTCATTGAATCAAATTACACTTAGATACGTGGTTGTATTTACATAATTATTTCATAATTTTACACATATATACGAAGTAAAAAATACATAAAATTACTAGGTTTTTTCCCGCGTCTTCGCCCGCTTCGGTCACGTCTACCACAGTAATGAGTACCCATGTTTTAATCTAGGTCATAAACTATGTGTGTACCAAGTTTCAACGAAATCTGACCAATAGTTACTGAATATCAGTGCCATGACGCTGCTTATCTGCGTATGGCTTTCGTCGTTTGACCCCATTCGCGGTAATACAGTGTGGCGACCTCCCGCTACTCATCAAGAGATGGCGCTACTAGTATTCCGAAACACGCTATCGAAGTATTCTCAATACCCCGCATATATACAAGTTCCGAACGACTGTCGGAGCACGGCCGCTCCCCAGGCATGATCAGCCTATGACCTAGCCTGGCGCGAGATCTCCCTGTGCCAAAATAGCACATAATGCACTTTAGATAATTAATTTTTACTTATTTTTATTAATATTTTTTAGAACGGTCGAATTTTTTAAGTATGACATATTCAAATAACACCTATTGTTCTGTTGTGTCTGATAGTATATATTTTAATTTAATATAGTTGTAACGATTATGTGTTGTAGTTACCACGAATAAACTTTTTCTTTTCTTCTTTCTTTCTTTTCTAGTTTTGGTCTCACTCTCGACTCACAAACCTTCGCAAATATAATATTAATAAGTAGCAGACGTGTACACAGTCCAATTAAAAGTCGGTCCCAAAGTCCCAATAGCTCCCCCGATAAATAAGCGGGTCTAACCCCTAGAGGCCCGTACCTCTTCAGGCCCCAACCCCTAGGGGTCCGAAAACCCTTACTTACCACCCCTACGTACGATTTTTTAACCCCTAGAGGCCCGTGCCCCTTCAGGCCCCAACCCCTAGGGGTCCGAAAACCTTTACCGCCCTTACGTACGATTTACGGTACAATAGACGCAGCATATTAGACCCGGAGGGTAAGACGTCCCTACACACATACATACATGTCTAATATTTTTTCGAAATCCAAGAAATATATACGTCGGAGTCAGGAAAGAAAACGAGTCTCCCAATTTCTTTAGCGAGTTCTTACTATCATAAATGATTATTAATTCGCTCCTTTTAACCTTTCAATTTTGCATTTCTTACATTATTTCTAAAACGAACTTTCATCAACTTTATACAAAACAATATATATGATAATTATTATTACTATTATTAAGGCGTAATTATTGCAACTCAACGCAGAGCGCGAGACTGTTTAACTTTAATTACAGACTGCGACCGATTCCCCGTTCATTTAAACGTTTTGGCCTCCTACATACGATTTTCTCTCTCGAAGGCAATGTAATGGACATATCGCTACTTCAAAACAAAAGGCCCACTACTCGAATAAACCTAATTTTACAGGAGAGCCATTTAAAGTTTTGAAAATCAGTTCTTGTATAATTGCTCTGTAATTTTAAATCAGATAAATATTTGTTATACACTGTTAGAAAAGTATTTTTATTCTTCTTTTAATGGTTAATTCGGATATGGTTACTTTTTTCTAAAAAAAAAAGTTCTATAAAATAAGTTGAATATTTTTGATTTGTGGCCCTTTTGTTTTAAAGTAGCGATATGTTATCTACGCTAAATAGTATAAGTCGTATCTGAGGTTAGTCAGAGTATTAGTACCTCTGACATCTAACAAACGCCTTTGATAAGTATGTCTCCCTTACCACACTTTTCAGACCAGAACACAGTGCTTCAGCAATGTAGCACTTATACATAAACTTAGGTGTGGTACGTCTAGAGTCAAACCAGAGTTCTACCACCTTTAAATTGAAGTTAATCTATTGGAATTTCCAATATACTTCGACGGGCCTAGAACAAGATCGTATATGAAAAATTACCAATTTACAGTATGAAGCTTAGAAGATTTGTGGGCATACAATGATTACTTACACCATGGAAGACGATCTATGGATAATTATTGTAATAATTATTCAGGAACTTATTAAATAAGTTCCTAAATAGCTATTACAATCAACCATTACAATAAACAAAGCTTCATACTGTAAATTGGTAATTATTCATATACGATTTTGTTCTAGGGGCCCGTCGATTTTGTGAAGTATAGTAGAATTGTCCGCCAATTCGCACTTGGCCAGCGCGGTGGACTATGGCCTAAAACTGTCTCATTCTGAGAGGAGACTCGTGCCCAGAACTAGCTCATTCCCGCAGCTCTGCCCGCTGTTACCACGTTTATCATGATAATGAGTATCCCATGTGTTTATCCAGGACATAATATGAAAAACTAACAATCACACAAACATTGTCACAAACTTTTACATTTCACTAATAAGCTAATACTCTTTAAATGGTCAAATATTTCATAATTATAAAATTTATTAGAATTGTTAAAAAATGTATCGCTTCGATTACTAATTTCTAAATGTCTATCTTCCTGCCGTTGCCCGCAACTTAGTACGTTCAGATCATAGTACAAACATCCAGCCCCTTCTTAACCCCTAAGGAGTGAAATATCAGAAATCCTTATTATAGTATCTGCATTAACGTATTGTGCAAATTTCACTTTTAAATTTAGTAGTTAAGACACTTATGATTACTTTTAAATACGTCGGACATTTACGGGATCGTGGAAGTATAGTTAAATCTCATGTATTGGAAAGAGGTCTTGGCTTAATATCACGTATTTTTTCTGTAAAAAACCGTGTAGAATGAATCGAAAACCTGATAAAATGGTGCGATTTCATCATCTCATCAAGGAGGGAAAGAGGTGTCGAAAGAACTTAATAGATTTTCAAGTTAATGTAACGATATATTGATTATTGTTACCGATTAATTTACCGAACATCTATCATATCAACAATGATACACAAATCAACTTTTTAATCAATTTCGAAATATCATTTTTTTTATTATCGATTCGTATCACTAAACACATCAAATATCGACGATTTCCACATTTATTCGTCAATTTATTTCATTGTAAAAATATATCGGTTTTCTATTAATTTGCATTGCGAATACTAGTCACAGTATAAACTTTAAAGATTTCATTTAATCAATTGGTCGTTGCAAAATAAGTATTAGTGATTATTAGGGATTATTAATTTTATACGATATGTCGATTGTTATACACCTTTTTCACCTTATTAACCGTGTGTTCGAATAATTGAGACCATAATCAAATAATTTCTCAATATTTTGACAACGTAGCTACAGCCTATTAAGTTGATCGTCTGTTCAAAAACTCACAAATTTCACAACTCATAAAAAACATCGATATTTCGCCTACTGATCGATAAATAATGAACACGATTTACAGTTCACTTAATAATTTCCCGAGTTCTCTTACTGGCAGACCCTTATACAAAATAATATAGTCATTTAACCCCTTAGGGGTGATGTACAAGAAAATCCATTCTCAGTGGGTGTTTTCATTATAAAACGAATCTTTTTTCCAATTTTTAAGGTTCTAGCTTCAGTTATTACGACTTTGAGATGATTAGTCCAAAGGAGATTTTGCATTCATATATGTCGACACTGGAAAGTACTCTTATTATTGTATCTCGAAAAATGCAAATTTAAATGAAAATCATCAATTAAATTCAATTATTAATTACTTTGTCAATTTATTATTAGACTAGCTGACCCGGCGAATTTCGTTCCGCCTAATAGTCACAAATCTAAAATTATCAGTGTTTCTTCAATATATTATACATAAAAACCTTCCTGTCGAATCACTCTATTAAAAAAATTGCATTAAAATCCGTAGCGTAGTTTTAAAGATCTAAGCATACATAGGGACAGACAGCGGGAAGCGACTTTGTTTTATACTATGTAGTGATGATCTAATTAATATATGTGTGTAAATTACTTTGTATGTGGGTGTTCATTATTTTTTAGTGATACAACAAGTTTGCTTTCCCGCGTCGATACATTATTAAGAAAAATCGATACTAATATCCTTCACATAATCGATTCATTAATATTTTCCTTATACATTATTATCGTAAGTCGACAATATCATTTGATTAAACTCTAAAACGTAGTAGTATTAAACATTGATAAGATCATTAAATCCAAAAAAATACATACAGATACATATACTATATAATACATTGTTGTTTTAAACACAGTTTTTACATATTAATTGATTGCAATATTTATAATATGATATGAATTTCGCCCAAGAATTACATCGTCATAAGTGCAAAGCTGTGCGCAACGTGAAAACGCAGATCTCCTCTTTATGTCATGTGAATTGACATGAGAGATTCGCTGCTCCAGTTTATTGTGATAGGCAAAGATGTTGGAAAAGTCAGTATGATCGAAAAAGTTGTTGGAAAAAAGTCGGAAAGAGCAAGAAGATATGAGAAAATAGACCTGTGTGGCGACCTCCCGCAACTCATCAAGAGATGGCGCTACTAGTATTCTGAAACACGCTATCGAAGTATTCTCAGAATCCTGCATATATACAAGTTCCGAACAACGACTGTCGGAGCACGGCCACTCCCCAGGCATGATCACCTCGCCTGGCGGTAGATCTCCCGCCGCCAAACCGGAATAGCTGGTGTGGGCATGGTAACACATTAAAGAGAGCACAAATTAATGCAAAATTAATTTTGCTTACCTTACGGATCGCTAGGTGGAAGTAGTGTCTAAATTAAATAAAATAATAAATTTCTTAATTAAAGTGAAACTTCTTTATCGGGGTCGGAAAAAATTTAGTGTAACATTTTTTCGTTACGCGCCATCTTTTTCTGTTACGCGCCATTATCCGTTATGTTACGTTATCCCTACCACGCGTGATATTAGATAGATCATTATAGATTAGATTATTAGATAAGTTTAATAAAAGCCTTTTATTAAACTTTATCTGATTTAACTTTATTTAACCAATTTCTGTAAAGTTGCATATAGTAAATATTTTTTTGAAAAATAACGTCATAAAGAAGTTTCACTTCTTACCAGAGTACGCTAGTACACGCACACATTTTTTTTTATATTATTAGACACTACTTCTCTGTAAATAAATTGTGGTCACACTCCCATGTAACCACAATTTATGCAAATAAAAAATTCATTCATTCAATTTATGTCGAATAGAGAGGGAGTTGATTGCAACTGCATTTTTTATACGATTGAAGTAGCCAACGAGCATGAACTTCAGCAGATGTTAAGTGATGTATGAATGTTTTGTGAATTAATTCATATGAGTGAATGAACAAACGAATAATCATTCGTTCTATTTTATCGATTGCACACCATTTGCACTTAGGTCAATTTATTTCATAATATGCGAAAAATAATTTCGTTTCAGACCGAATTTGTACAAAAATGCGAAATTCTATAAATATATACAGTATGTTACTATTTTTTACAGCACCTATTGTTTCTATAATATACCGATTGGACCGTGCAGAGGAAAAAATGTACACCAGCGCCACCTATAGGGTCCTAAAGTAATCGTAAACACTCGCAAAATTTCATTAAAATCGGTGCATCGGTTTCTGGGAAGCGTATATGAACACAAGACATTTTTCTTTATATACGTAATGATAAAAATGATTATAAATTAATATGTCCATACAACGTGATCTAGTAATTGACTGAACATTTTTTATCTACGACAATTTAAGTTTTTTATAACATTTAAGTAGCAAACGAGCATGCAGTCCACCGCAGTTGTTAGGTTTTTTCGTTACGGAATTTCTTGATTCGGTCGCCGCGCTCAAAGCACGCGATAAAAGATATGAAATAGCTTAAAAATCGCTTTACATTAGACGATTCGCGTGACGGAGCGGTCACCATATCGGTCTGACACGCTGTGGGTTCTGGCTTCGATTCCCGGCCAGACAGGTATCTTAGATGAATTTAGATTCCTGTACTAGGTCTGGGTGTTTGTGTCTTTGTATGTCCATAACACCCACGACAGGGGAAAATACTGTGAGGCTATGAGTGTAGAGTGTGTTTATGTGTGATACTACCCTCCCGAACTATAGCGATGCTAAAACCTTTGAAAGCTTGGAGATTTTTTTGGAGGTCCCTAATATATCTAATGGCGGGTTGGGAGTAAAAAAAAATATATATCGTATAGTCCTTAGCATTTCAATACGATAAAATCGTAGCCGGAAACACTTTATCATGTCCATTATTTCAAGTTCATCCGATAATATATCTAAATACATTAGACATACACTTTAACGACATAACGGTCCGATATATCGGATGTAACCACTATACATTTCTTTTAACGCAACTGACAAGTAATCCAAATCGGATCGCACACCAGACTAATCTCGGACTCAGATCCCGAACCGATATAGGACACCGGACTCACTTCCCGATACCGGATCAGACGAAAACATACAGAATTCAATGTGATTTAATAAATTCCTCTTAACGTAACCGACAACTGATATCGGATCAGAGTAAGAACTGACATCAGATCGTATCCCGAACCAATATCGCACACCGGACACACTTTCCGATATCGAATCTAACGGAAACATACAGAATTCAATTCGATACAACGTATGTTATGTATACATTTCATTTAAGATAAGTAATATCGGATCGTATATCGGACCCAAATCGCACATCAGCCTAAGAATCCACATCAGATCGTCACCGAACCGATATCGGACACATCTCCGATACCGGATCGGACGGAAACACATACAATTCGATTTATTAATTACATCTCTCGACTGTCATTATGCTACGTACACACCGGGCGTCAAAAACGCTGCGTTCAACCGCCTTAACCGCCTACTGCTTGAGACGCTTGTAGTCCGCAAGGTGGCTGTTCAGATGCTGAGCGAGTTGGTCCGCGCGGACGAAGGACGCCTGAAAACATATTAGGCAAAGGTTACATTCGACAGGGTAAGCGATTATTCTGCAAAACACGTACATAATTACATAGACATATATAAGCGTTTTCTTGTAAGCAGTAACACTGCATAGACTAACTAAAGGAGCCGATGATTTAAGTCGGGTATCCGAGCCGCTTTAGTGTCGGTGTGTTGTCTATGTTGACGTCGGTGTCGGTTTCTATGTTGACGTCGGTGTTGGTGTCTATGTTAATGTCAGTGCCGGTGTGTAGGTTGACGTCGATGTCTATGTTGACGTCGGTGTCGGTGTCTATGTTGACGTCGGTGTCGGTGTCTATGTTGGCGTCGGTGTCTATGTTAATGTTGGTGTCGGTGTCTATGTTGACGTCGGTGTCGGTGTTTATGTCGACGTCGGTGTCTATACTGATGTCGGTATCGGTGTCTAAGTTGACGTCAGTGTCGGTGTCAATGTTGAAGTCAATGTCGGTCGGTCGGTCGGTCGGTCTGTCGGTCAGTCGCTCGGTCACTCAGTCAGTCGATCGGTCGCTCAGTCGGTCAAGCGCTCGGTCGGTCAGCACCCACCTTGCAAACAACGCAGCGGTAGAGCTGCCGCGCGTGGTTGTGCATGTGGCGCGTGGCCGAAGCGTCCGACGTCGGTGTCGGTGTCTACGTTGACGTCGGTGTCGGTGTCTATGTTAACGTCGGTGTCTACATTGATGTCGGTGTCTATGTCGACGTCGGTGTCTATGTCGACGTCGGTGTCTATGTTGACGTCGGTGTCGGTGTCCGTCGGTGTCGGTGTCATGTTGAGATCGGTGTTGGTGTCGGTGTATCGGTCGGCACCCACCTTGCAAACAACGCAGCGGTAGAGCTGCCGCGCGTGGTTGTGCATGTGGCGCGTGAGCGAGTGCGCGTGGCCGAAGCGCTTGCCGCACTGCGTGCACGCGTGCGGCAGCCGCGCGGCGGGCGGCGCGGACGAGTGCGCGCATGCGCGGTGACGACGCAGCTGCTCGTAGCGGGCGAACGTCGCGCCGCACTCCGAGCAACGGCCTGCGGGGGAAAGGGTTGAACGTGTGATTGCAAATACTTCGGCGTTAACTTTTTTTTTTTTCGTTTGCTACTTCAGTCAAATAGACTGAAGTAGCAAACGAGCATGCAGTCCACCTGACGACAATGAATATGACAATGATGTCAAGGAATACGGAGACGACCACGACTACAACTATGCGTCGTTATCGTGGTAATCGTCGCTTCGTACTTGTCACACCAAGTGCTGTTCTAGACGTATGATGTCGTCGAACGCAGCCTTTACTGCATGTGAAGGGTATGTTGATATTGGCTGGCTGGTGGGGAACCTGTGAAGGGTTTAACATGAATGGTAGCTCACCAGCCCTCTCGTCCGCGGTGTGGTTACCGTCGTGCGCCGCCAACTCAGCTTCGTCCTCGAAACACTTGCGACACACCTCGCAACGCACCGTCATCGCACCGCGGTGGGCTTCGGCTCTGTTGGGGAAATTATGATACTATATGAATGTACATTATATACAAGATCTTATAGTTTAGGATAAGATAAACTGCGGAACTCGGGAACTGCCGCGGTAAAGCTATTGCATAGCATAGCATTTATTTATGCAGAATATTTTTTTCTTTGATATTAATTCATTTTTTGATACTATATTTTACTTCTCACAAACAGCTGCTTACATATTCGTCCGATTTCCGAGCAGCTCGTCTGGATCCGTGCGAGCTTCGTACTGTCGTACCATAAACATACACGTTAAGCGAACGCTCGGCCGCGCTACATGGTAGGCGGAGTGGGGGGTGTTAGGTTTTTTCGTTACGGAATTTCTACGGTCGCCGCGCTCAAAGCCCGCAATAAAAGCTATGCAATAGCCTGAAAGTTTTGAAAGACTTAAGTCTACCAATTCATACTTGGCCAGCGTGGAGTACTATGGCCTAATTCTCCAAAGACCCGTGACCAGCAGTAGGAATGGGTTCTCGACCATAAAGTCTATCTTAATAATGAGTGGCTACTCACTTGTGCTCCCATAGCTTCTCGCGTCTATTGAACGTCGCGTTGCAACAATCGCACTCGTATCTGTCCGTCGACCGAGTTCGCGAGCGGGAGTTACCGCCGCCCTTGTTCTGATGGATGCGACGATGGATTCTGTGGAGAAAACATGTGTTTCTATACTCGGGGCAAATTCGATATGGAACGTTTAATAACAAAGCGTTGCCTAGCAACCACTGACAGGCAGGGGAATGCAACTTTTTGTTGTTTTATCAGCCGTCTTTTACCTATTATTAACTTTTATCTCTAACTTATAATAGGTTGCAAATCCCTTCATGAAATTAAGGTTGTAACATTAGTTATATAATGACGATAATGGTAAATAAATTTTGTTTGACTGATTTGAACATATTACCTGGCATATTACCTTCTTAATTAAATTACTTCGTGAAAATTTAATGCATACTTTGATTAAATATAAAATGCATTTGTGTACAAATTCGTGCAAATTTGTAATAACCCTACATAGGATTTTTTATGCCTTGTTTACATTTATTCCAGATCGAATTTGCCCCTAGTATAGTAGCATTTTTTTAGAATCGTTGTGATTTGTCAAAAAATTAGGGTATTCAAAGTAAAACTTCCTTAGTTCCTTATAAATCGTAATTTGAAACTCTATGAAAAGTAAATACATTACTTAAGCATTTGTCAACATTATAGCTAGATGGCGCTGTACTCCGCACTGAAACACGCTAACGATTTTCTTTCTAGTTTGTATTCATATATGCCAACATTTAATATGTTTTACCAGCTTGGTATCATTATAATTATGAAGATAGAGAGAAACTTCCCAAACATGGATTCTGTGTGAAGTCAATCACAGATGCGTTGCTACTCCCGAGGACGATATGGTCGCCTCATATAAAAGTATGCCGGCAACCACAACTTCCAACGAAACGCAAGAACTTCTTCACGCTTGAAATAGGTGTGGCGGTGGTACTTCCCCGGTCGAACTACACTGGTTCTACCACCTGCAAACACCGTACAATAATATAGATAATCTACTTACTTTAAATTAACCTTAGTCGAATACCACTTCCGACAAATGTGACATTGGAATATCTTGTCCGGCGATTCGTTTTCGGACTCGCTGATGTCGTCCTGAGCTGACGGCGCCGGTATATCGGACCGCTCGCGTTCCGGATCCGAATCGGAACCGGACCCGCTCACCGATATCGTGCCGGATTGGTTCGTGCCGGTGTACGACCATGCGCCGAAGGAGCTGTGAAAGAAATTAATAATTTAGTAAAATAATATAAAGTATCTTCGAAAACGAAAATAAGTATAACTACTAGAATAAAAAGCCCTTGTACTAAGTATTATGTATGATTTCTGTAATGTCTCTGTGTACAAAAACTTATAAATAAATAGAACTACTTAGCAGTTTTAATGGATGCCTCTTAACCTCATAATAAACTAACAAAAGGGAAAAAAACAATAAATTGTTTTGTATTGGTATACTTAGTTGTAGGATACTTACGCGAGTCCTGTTCCTGCTACTCTAACCTGTCCCCGTACCGTATACCCCGGTACCCCACAATCTCCCATAACATTCACTTTTCTACTTCTCGCACGCTACATCCTCATCGTCCGCGCTAACAAAGCTATACGAATACCAAAGTTATTCCCACATATCTCCGTATCATATCCTCTCTTCCCCGCTACCCCCCCACACCCCACGACAGTCACTTCTTTACGGGCGCACACGACGCGTCCCCCCCGTCCGGCACTTCGTCCGCGCTGTCCAAGCTGTTGGGGCTACTGCTACAGCCTTCACAGTACTATCCTTCTACCCCCCCTCTCTCCCCGTACCCCCCCCCCCTCCTCACACACCCCACAGCAGTTACTTCTACATACGGGCGCGCGCAGCGCGTCTCTCCTGTCCGGCCCGTCTTCCGCACTGTCCGAGCTGTTGAAGCTACTGCCACTTCCTGACGACGTACTCCCCTCAACCCCCCTCTCCCCCAGTATCCCACAGCACTCACTTCTCATTCCCGGGCGCGCGCGGCGCGTCCCCGCCGTCCGGCGCGTCGTCCGCGCTGTCCGTGTCGCTGTCCGAGCTGTTGGAGCTACTGCTACTGCCCGACGACGAAGACGAGCTACTACCTGACGACGAACTACCTGCACAAAAACATTACTCTCATGTTAATGTGCACGACAATCGAAGTTATTACACCGTACTTGACATATCCCCGTGCGAACTCTGCTAGTTGTACAATTCAAGTTTTTTTTTTATAATATTGAAGTAGCAAACGAACAGTCCACCTGATGGTAAGTGGTCACTGCCGCCCTGTGACATCTGTAAGCGACTTCATACAGAATATTGATTCGATCTGGAGTCAAACACAGATGCGTTGCTACTCCCGTGGACTATGATGGTCGCCTCATATAAAAGTGTGCCGGCAACCACACCCTTCCACCGAAACGCAAGAACTGCTTCACGACAGAAATAGGTGTGGCGGTGTTACTTCCCCGGTCGAAAACTGGTTTCACCACCTGAAAACTAACTAATTAACCTCACCTTGCAAACGTCATTACAATAATACGAGAGGGAGAGTAAAAAAAATCACCATAATCAAAAAATGACAAAAAAATAATAATAATTAAATGATGAAAAGTGGAATCATTACCTGAACTGCTGCTTCCGGAATCAGAATCCGAATCCTCCAACTTTTCGACCCGCGTGTCCAATTCCTTTACAGATGCGCCTGAAGATAAGGGTTTGAGTTAGACATATCCCCCAAATATTAATTTCAAAATTAATGGGGGCTCTTCAAAGGTACGAAAAGAGCTCTCCTTCCAAGCCGGCGATGCATTGGCAACTCCTCTGGTGTTGCAAATGTCCATAGGCGACGGTGACTATTTCCATCAGGTAGCCCGTCTGCCTTATCGCCAGGTTCAATTATAAAAAAAATAGGGCAGTAAAAAACATATGCCTCATTCGGAGGCTCAGGGTCGCTCAGCGTACTATGGACAGGGTTATGCTCGGAATTTCGCTACGAGACATGATTCGCAACGATGAAATCCGTAGACGAACGAAGCTTACCGACATAGCTCTCAAAATTAGCAAGCTGAAGTGGCAATGGGCCAGCCCCATCGCTCGTAGGACCGATAACCGATGAGGAAGAAAGGTCCTCGAGTAGCGACCACGTTTAGGCAAAAGGAGTACAGCTCACCCCCCTACCAGGTTGACCGATGACCTGAAGAAGACAGCGGGAAACCGTTTGATTCAGAGGGCACAGGACCAGTTGGAGTGGTGCCATTTAGGTGAAGCCTATGTTCAGCAGTGGACATCAAAAGGCTGGTGGAAGGAAGGATGGAGGGCAGTAATGGAAGAATGAAGATCTGACCATCTGAACTCTTGCCTGACGACATCACACAGCAATCGGTATGCGTTCTACCACCTCGTAAACCAATAAAAGACCAATTCCCTGCAATGAGACCGTAAGATAATTATAATCTTACCATCAGAACTCCTGACTGAGAGGACCTCATCATCGTCCTGCTTCAACCTCTGGACTTGGTCAATTGGTGGTTTCTTGAAGTTCGCTGCCAAGAGATGCGCTTCGTATAGGTCATCCTGAAAGTAAAACCAATTACTAAGCTTATCCCCGGGGCTTCGCTGCCTGCGGTCACATATAGCACGGAAATGCGTACCCTATGTTCTAATCAAGGTCATAAACTATGTGTGTGCCAAATTTCAGAGAATTTCTAATCAGTACTTGTGAATGGAAGAGTAACAAACATACAAACATACATACATTCTCACACACTCTCGCATTTGTTAACATTAATTGGAAAATAAGATTATTTAACAAACTTTGTAACAAAAAAGTAGGGATGTTATGGAGCTCCGGATCCGTAACCGGAACTATCGGATATCCGATATAAAAACATATCCGTAACCGAATCCGATATCTGAAAGTTTCGGATAATTTCGGGTAAGGGCCAAATCTAAATGATATGTCATGTAGTACAATATGCATTCCAAATTTCATTATTATATTAATATTCTCTTCTAAATATAAAATGGCTGATCAAGTATAATAATTGTGTTATTGAATTTTTATATTTCAAGAAGGTCAATACTCACAATTATAATTAATTAATTATTAAATACCTATAGTAATTACTCATAGACTGATTTTAGGCCATACCTATCACATATGAGTAATGCCATTTTATTATGTATTTGTATTTTACTTTTGGAATTCCTTAAAAATATAATATCCGTAACAGTAACTATCCGAAACTTACGGATAATCCGAAATAATTGCATATCCGGATCCGTATCCGGTATTATAATAATTCCTATATTCGTATGGATACGAATATAGGAATTATTATAATACCGGATTGGAATCCGTATCCGCAATTTCCATATCCATTCCATTCCATTCCATATCCATAACATCCCTGCAAAAGAGGATATTTCATTTTCTATTTACTTTACTAACTTTTACCCGCGGCTTCCCCCGCATTGATCACGTGTTACCACAATAACCAGTATATTACGTGTTAATCCAGATCAGTAGTTTTTGCGAATAACACTAACATACATCCATCCAGCCTTTTATATGGTTATTAAAATATATCAGATAGATAACATACACTACCTTGTCAATATTAGCATATTTCTCGTGGATATGTCTGATTGCACGCAGATTTTCATCTAGACTGAGAGAATCAGATGCCTGACCTGGTGATCCTATGTCAAAAAACACATAAAATTCAAATAAATCCTAGAGTCTACTGAAAAGACCGTTAGTTTCCAAAAAGACATGGTATATTGTTCTTAAATTCATATAAACGTTAGCAAAATATGTTAAAAAAATGTATCGGTCTACTGAAAAGACCACGGTATTTCCAGTAGACCGCATTATAAACAATAGACTGAATGGGTATTAAGCTTTAGAGTTATCCAAAAATGCTTGGAATTCAAATGAATACAGAAAAGACCGCGTTCTCTCCAATACACCATACTTTTAAGGATCATATTTAATCAATTTGGAAAGTATATAACTTCCGTTTGTATTCTGGTAACTACCTACATGAGCCTATAATCCATTTTTTTTTTTTTTTTTATATTTGTACCTAACGATAAGGCAGACGGGCCACCTGATGGAAAGTGGTTACCGTCGCCTATGGACATTTGCAACACCAGAGGAGTCGCCAATGCATCGCCGGCCTTGAATGAGAGCTCTTTTTGCACCTTTCTTGAAGAGCCCCATGTCATAGCGCTCTGGGAATACGTCAGGAGGAAGCTCATTCCACAGCTTGCACGTGCGTGGTAGGAAAGACCGTGCAAACCGAACCGTGGAGGACCGCCACGGGTCCAGTTGATGCGGATGGAACTTCATCTTTCGGCGAGTGGTGCGATGGAGGAAGGGTGACGTAGGCACCAAGTCAAAAAGCTCTTCGGAACACTCACCATTGTAAAGCCGGTAGAACACGCGAAGGGAACCTATGTCCCTCCGCAAGCTTAAAGGTTCCGACCTGTCGGAGATTCTTGGGTCGTTGACGATTCGGACCGCGCGTTTCTGTACGGAGTCAAGTGGGTTAAGTTGATACTGTGGCGCTCCTGCCCAGAGATGCGAGCAGTACTCCATGTGGGGCCTCACTTGTGCCTTATAAAGCATAGCAAGATGCCCTCCAGTGAAGTACTGCCTAGCTCTGCTGAGAACGCCCAATTTCTTGGACGCCAACTTGGCTTTTCCCTCCAAATGACTCCGGTACTGCACATCACACGAGATGTCAACTCCCAAGATCCCTATGCCTTTATCAATAGTGAGCGGAATTCCCTTGAACTTTGGCGCTATGACAAATGGGGTTTTTTTAGCGGTAAACGCGCAGACTTGTGTCTTCGTGGGGTTGAACTCAACAAGGTTAAGTCGACCCCATGTCGAGACCCGCTCCAGAGAGTTCTCGATTTCAGACACAAGTCGGATTCTGCTTTCCTCCACGAATGTCCGAGAGGTATTTGCACGCCCTGTGTAAGCCGCATCTCCCGTGCTGCCATCTGCATAGCAATGCACGTTGCCGATTTGTTGCAACATGTCATTGACATGCAGAATGAACAGTGTGGGAGAGAGAACTGTGCCTTGAGGTACACTGGCGTTAATGGACCTCGCGTCTGAGCAACACCCGTCGACTACGACCCTAATGTGCCGCTCAGACAGAAAGCTGGCTATCCATGTGCATAACCTCTCGGGGAGACCGTATGATGGTAACTTCGCGAGAAGAGCCCTGTGCCAGACCCGGTCGAAAGCTTTTGCTATATCCAGGCCTACTGCCAACGCTTCCCCATTGCTCTCAATGGCTTGAGCCCAACGATGTGTGAGATACACCAGAAGATCACCAGCTGAACGGCCCTTGCGAAAACCATACTGGTGATCGCTGATCAGCTGGTGGTCCTCAAGGTACCTCAGGAGCTGCGTATTAATAACGCGCTCCATCACCTTTGAGAGCAATGAGGTGATCGCTATAGGCCTGTAATTGGCCGGGTCACTTTTGTCACCTTTTTTTGGTAAGGGATGCACAAGGGCTTCCTTCCACGAAGACGGTACTTGTCCTGTGGCGTAAGAAAGCGTGAATAAGCGCGTTAAGATGGGAGCCAATTCGGGAGCGCACGTTCTCAACACCACTGCGGGGATTTCATCTGGCCCGCTCGACTTCTTGACGTCAAGGGACAAAAGAGCTCGCCTGACGGCCTTTTGCGTAAACCGTATATTAGGCATAGAGCTCTCACACCGCGGGATGGTAGGCGGTGTGGCCCCTCTGTCATCAAGTGTAGAGTTTAGAGGCAAAGTGAGCGCCTAGAGTATCGGCTTTCCCCTTTGCCGTGGCCAGAGAATCATCTGGATTCCGCAGAGGCGGTAGTGAGGACCGGCAGAAATTACCCTCGACAGCTTTGGCCAACGACCAGAAGGCTCGACTCCCGGAGGGATAAGCAACCAGCCGCTCGCCAATCCTGCCGACGTACCTAGACTTCGCCTTGGCCATATGGCTTTCTTTGCTGAACGGGAGGCAGCGTTGAACGCAGATCGAAGTTCAGGGCTTTTCGGATCCCTGCACGCGTGCGCAGATGCCCAAGCTTGATAAGCATCTTGCTTAAGGCTTGACGCCCTAGCGCATTTCTACACATATTTAATTTTCGAAATGATAACAATATTATTAATATTATTTTTTTAGTAAAAACTAAAAAACACGCTTTTGTGAAAAAAAATTGTGTTTTTTTTTCATATTTTTTTTTCGCATTGTCCCTTGATACATGTGCATGGTTTCAAATTAATCAGATTTTTGGAAACCGGTGAAAATTTAGCTCACAAGATTCCATTACACACATAGATACAACCCAAGCTAATAAGAGTGTGATAAAAATAGTACTAATGATAAAAACTATGATAACTCACCCAAATCCGGCTCGTCGTCGCTATCAAGCGATATTGGTTCCGTATTTAATGGCATTAAATTAGTCCCCACACGGATTCCTGCGATTAAACAAAAAAAAAACTGTTTCAAAATACATTTTTGGTAGAATAAAGGTTGTAATATGGTTTTGACGACCCGCGTGGCAGAGCGGTTACCATATCGGTCTGACGCGCAATGAGGCCCGGGTTCGATTCCCGCCCAGACAGGAATCAGAATGATGAGTATGGATTCATGTTCTAGGTGTTTGTGTATTGGTCTTGTGTGTGTCCATGGTACCCACGACACATGAGAAAAACCTAGTGTGGATAGCCCCACACAGAGTGTAGAAAGCGTGTTTTTTTTCTCTTTTATTAATATTTTTTATTTTCTTTAAAAGATTGTCTTTGAAAAGTGGTATTTTCCCCATTTTTTGTAAGTGAAATAATATTTTTATATAATTGTTTGAGAATTCCACGCGTTTCGACAAACATCATCATCGTTTCATTTAAGAGGCATCTCACGGTACTAATTTTTAGTACTGTGTAGTGATATTGATAAAGTATATTTTTCAGCAGCATCTCATGTAGACCTCCAATAACATACTGGATTAATTACTGACGTCTCATATAGACAAATATAGAAAGACGAATATATATATTTTATAGTTAGACCTAACGATAAGGCTGACAGTACACCTGATGGGAAGCAGTCACCGTCGCCTATGGACATTTGCAACACCAGAGGAGTCGCCAATGCATCGCCGGATTTGGAGATCTCTTTTTACACCTTTCTTAAAGAACCCAATGTCATAGCGCCCCGGGAATATCTCGGGAGGAAGCTCAAATATATGACTCAGCTAATGGTAGTAATCATCAGTTCGACTACGTTCCAGACAACTTATTCTACAAAATAGGCATAAAACTCACTGGGTTGCTGCTTGCTACCCGCTGCCAACTGGTCCGTCTTGCGAGGCCTTCCTCTCTTACCCTTCACGCGGTCCGGTGTGTTCTGGGGAGAAGGGGGGACTCTTTAGGGAAGGTTACTTTTCAGGTCTAGAGCAGTGATAGCCTAATGGTTGAAACTTGCGCTCTCGGTCGGGAGATCCGAGGTTCAAGCCCAGGCACCACAGATTTATTCAAAATTATGTGCGTATTAGAAATTAATTATCACTGCTTTTCGGTGAAGAAATACATCGTGAGGTAACCTACACACCCGAGAGTGCTTTAAGAAAAAATCCTAGTGTGGGGCTATAAGTGTAGTTACTTTAGTTAATAATCCGGTGTGGCGACACTCCAAAACTCGTCAAGAGATGGCATCACTGGATTCTGGATCACGCTATTGAAGTTTCTCAAAATAGCTCATACACAATTTTTCCTGAGCTGTCGAAGCATGGCCGCTCCTCACGCATGATCACCTATACTGGTCGGATATCTCCCGTTGCAATACTGGTATTTATTTCCACTTACAGTGAGCAGTGATAGCCTAATGGTTAAAACTTGCCCTCTCAATCGGGAGGTCCGAGGTTCAAACCCAGGCACGCACCACTGATTTATGTGCGTATTATACATTAATTATCACTGCTTTTCGGTGAAGGAAAACATCGTGAGGAAACCTGCACACCTGAGAGTTCTTTAAAAAAAAGTTCTCGGAGGTGTGTGAAGTCCACCAATTCGCACTTAGCCAGCGCGGTGGACTACGGCCTAAACTCTCTCATTCTGAGAGAAGACCCGTGCCCAGCAGTGAGACAATAATGGGTTGAAGACATTTCTACTTACAGAATCGTTCTTCTTAGCGCTCGGTGTCCTCTTCGTATACTTGCGTTTGACACGCGGCGTCGTATCGCCCGTCGAGGACGACGCGGCTGAATCTGTCCCGAGAAACACATATACATTATAAATAAATAAATATATGTATGACGAATAGAGCATCCCCCTCTTAGCAAAGGGGCCGTTCAAATATTACGTAAGTAGTTTTATTACAATTATTTACCCCCCATGCTTATGTAAACATTTTTCAATTAAAAATGTATTTTTTTTGTACAGTATTGTAAAAAAATAACTAGCGATGATGTAATCATCATCTAGACCCCCGGCGGTATGTGTGGCTGCATCTCGCCGTAAGCACCGGATGATGAAGGGGGATGGTACACGTCCCCCAAGAGATGAGCCCGTGAGGGGCACTGCGCTAGGGGCCACCGGTTCGTTCCGTTGGAGTTTCCGAGTCCCCTACTACAAGCGCTGAGGAAGGCCACCGAGGAGGTTTTAGTGGGTAAATATCCCACATAACCCTGAGTCTCTCCCAAGGATTCGGTGTACCGATTCGATAAGGTTTCCTCCCCGTAACAAAAAAAAAAGACCCCCCTACCCCCCATGTCATTCAAAATAAGCAAAACAAAGAACCCCCCCTCCCCAATAGTACTTACGTAATACTTGAACGGGCCCAAATAGTGAGACAAACATTCAAAGATTAATCGACGTTTTTTTTCTTACTATCACTGTTGGACGCCCTTAAAAAAACCTATAGTCCACAGTATCAACTATTTATAGTAAAGTGCCATGAAGTTTATTTAATACTAGCTGTAGCCGCGGCTTTGCCCGCGTGCAAATCAATGTATCGCAAAGTTTTTTCCGCCCATGTCTCGACTCAGTGGGAATTCTATGATAAAAAGTAGTCTTTAATATGTTATTCCATAACTTTTCTATAGTGGAAGTCACATGAAAATCGGTTTAGCCGGTTAAGGATTACCCGGACAAACACAAAGTGAAGAAACGAATTTCGAGTGTGTATATTTCAGTCAATTTACATAAAACCATAATGTAAATACGTGGACCATCCTCAAGAATTGCACTAACTTTTAGTAAAATCGCACTGATATCGGTTCAGTATTATTTAAAAAAAAGCGAACATACAGACAGCTGTTGGGCACTTTTTTTTATAATAAGTATAGATATTCCTCTTAGTGTGTGCAAGGTATATGTATGACATTTTTTATACCGCATCAACGATTAACCGCGAGGTGATGTGACAGTGAAAGTAACTTTACATTTTACTATTTATATTTTACTATCTTTGCTATCCTGAAAATCTTAAACTTATTTTAGAAGTACATATAGAAAGTGTCATCTCTAACTTTTCCCAGATTGAATACAGAACAGTTTTGTTTTATTTAAGTACTTTACAGTTTTGTTTTACTTAAGGCAAACTATGGGCCTCCTGTCAGAATTTGCTTCAGGCCCTGCGCTGGCTTAATCCAGCACTGCGTATAAATGAAATAGATAAATTTAGTAGTCAAATGGACTGATATAGTGAATAATCATTCTATTTTAAAAAAAATATGAACTTCTAAATATTATATTTAAAAAATTAAAGGCTCATATGTACTTAAAGACTTAAAATCTTGTAGTGGACGAAAAAAAATGTTTTTAATAACTGTTTTTCGTTAATTTGAGTATAATGTTACCTTACTAACATAACCGACGTAAAAATAGAAATAAAATATAATTAATAACATCTATCCAGACATATACAACATTAACATCACATGCCACAAAATTATTCGAAAAAAATGGAAATATATAAATTCAAATCGACATTCACGCAGCTTTACGAAAAAAAAAATTTCGAAAAAAACTTTTTTTTATCCCATGCATTTTTTTTTGTAACTACATTTTTTACGACTACCTACACCAAAAAATATATTTTTTTAGTCTAAGTTCTACACAAATTGGTCATGGCACTAGTTTACGACTAAACAAAAAATACATATTACATGCAGACAATTACCATGCTCACAATAAAAAAAGTCCAAAAGGAAATCGAAATTTTGAATTTTAATCAGGCAAAAAATACACTAACAATTTTCATGATTTATTTTTTGTTGGTCTAACACATTCGTTATTCGTCTATTAATAAAAATCTAATATTTATTTTCATTTTTACAGATGTATAAAAAATATATCTAGACCAAAAAGCACATTCAATGTAGATCCTAAATACTCAAATACCATCACCAATTTGAGCTGTATAAACTTAGTAAAAAAAATTAGAAATTCGATAAAAAATCGAAAAATGTCTACGCCCATGCAACCTAACTACAATTTTTACCTTTTCGTTTGATAAATTTTGAATTTCTCCGTATAATAATCTTTTTGTCCCCCATTTTTCTCACCACACCCCCTTTTTGGGGCAACTTTTGCGTCGATCTTTGTGGTAACTTTTGCGTCGACCTTTGCGGCAATTTTTGCGAGGGTTTTTGGGGCATTTTTTGTTGAGATTTTTGCGGTATCTTTTGTTGCAACTTTTGTCCCGTTTTTTGGGGTATCTTTTGTTGAATTTTTTGGGGTACTTTTCTTAAATTCTGCCCCATGGGATTGCCTTTGACTGGAACTTTTTTGACCACCCTCAGCGTGGCGTTGTTGGATATCACATTATTCTGTTTCACGATAATACCTAGCCGTAGAAAACGGTAAAATTGATTCAAAACACGTGTATTTTAAAATAATTAAATACCTACACAAAAATCAATATTATTTAGTTTAAGTTACCATAAACTCTTATCATCAAGTTTGTATTATTTAAATCACTTATGATAATTACTAAAGAGTATAGTTTATAAGAAGTCAATAGTCACATTTATACAAGTCGATATGAATGACTAAATACATATACAAAAAAATCGAAAAAACCTTTAATAAATTCATTTATACTTGGCCACTAATATTTAACCAAAATTTATTTTATCATCAAATCCGCATTATCCAAATCATCACTTTTATTATGATCAGATAAGTATTATTTAAGAAGTCAATGATTTCACTTATAGGTACGTGTAAATACTTCTGAATGTAAATAATTTGTGTGTATCTGAAGGCTTAATGTGTTATTTGAAGATGGTAGAACCAATATATTCGACCGGGGAAGTACCACCGTCACACCTATTTCTAGCGTGAAGCATTTCTTACGTTTCGGTGGAAGGGTGTGGTTGCCGGCACACTTTTACATGAGGCGACCATTACATGAGGCGCTAGTCCTCGGGAGTAGCAACCATCTGATTGACTTCAGATGGAACCCATGTGGAACATGGGTTACATCTGAAGTCAATCACAGATGCAGAGAACTATGATGATCGCTGGCAACCACACCCATCCAACGAAACGCAAGAAATGCTTCACGCTAGAAATAGGTATGGCGGTGGTACTTCCCCGGTCGAACTACACTGGTTCTACCACCTGTAAATGTCTTATTTCTTATTAGTTCGTATGTATGCGAGAGAAATAAGTAAATAAAAATTGTTCTATCCTTTAAATACAAAAAACAAGTGACGTTTTCACTTGTGTTCAAAAACCGTTTCTACTGAAATTTATTTTTAACAATTGTAATACAACATATGAGTAAGAACGCGAATAGTAATGACATAATGAGCACATCAAAGAGGTTAATAATGATAATGGCGTAGTTATAGACAAAAACAATCACAAGGTAATGAAGAAATTGAATTGGTATTAAATTTGTTAATTGTAAATAATGCAATTAGTAATAATGCAATCAATTAACAAAATATATCGTCTACCTCGTAATTTATAGTTGATATTTAATTGGCACGGATTTTATTTATATTTTGAGGTTTTTCAGTTCTTACCCTGTTTTGTTAGTTCGTTATTGTTACTCAAATCTTAAAGTAACTTATATCTTAATACAACATCATTGCATTACATTATTTTACAATTTACAGTGATTGAGAAAGCCATATTTACATCAAGCATCATGAATACTTTTCTATTCTTATATTATAACTACATAGTTCTATGAAATTAAAAAGGTATATAGAACTTCCACTCTGTAATATCTAATATATAAAATTCTCGTGTCACAGTTTTTGTTGCCATACTCCTCCGAAACGGCTTGACCGATTTTTACCAAATTTTATATGCTTATTCAGTAGGTCTGAGAATCGGCCAACATCTATTTTTCATACCCCTTAAGGGTTGTCCATCCTTGACATTTTTTTTATTTTTTATATGGCAAAACAACGTTTGTTGGGACAGCTAGTCTTTATTATAAATTTGATGAATTATTGATATACTTATTATTGTGAATAAAATACCTATAAATAAATTAATCAATATAATAATGAACTGTACAATATAATTCAATCAGTATATGTAATCTCAAGTCGGTGCTGGAGAAGTTACAGTTGCCTTTAATTTCAATAGATAAGTTCAATATGTAATAACGAAAATAACATCAAATGATGCTAGCAATAATGATGAGTTAATGATAATGAGTATAATGATGACAAATATAATCATGATGAGTATAATAAAGATTAAGGTGATTTTGATAATTACGATAAGTGAGTGATAAACTTACCGCCAGTAGCGCGTCTTCTGTATTCCCTTTTAGCTTTTTTCTCTAAAGCTTCTGGAACAAATGACAATATTATCATCATAAAAGGTAACTACTACGATATTGTATAACAACTACGATATTGTCAAGGTGGTAGACCCAGTGTAGTTCAACCGAGGAAATACCACCGCCACACCTATTTCTAGCGTGAAGCATTTCTTGCGTTTCGATAGAGGTGTGGTTGCCGGCACACTTTCACATGAGGCGACAATCATAGTCCTCGGGAGTAGCAACGCATCTGTGTTTGACCTCAGATGGAACTCATGTTCTGTATGAAGTTGATCACAGACGTCCATGGGCAGCAATGGCCGCTTACCATCAGGTGGACTGCATGCTCGTTTGCTACTCCAGTCAGATAAAAAAAATGGCTAAGAATCGGCACCCTTCGTATAAAATACGGCTCAAAAAATATGTTAACAATGTCGCACGCCGTGGTAGTACAAAGAAGAATTGAAGACGGTGTACTTAAGTCCAAAAATCATGTTTATTCATGATTTTTGGATTTTCCCAGGACAAGAAAAGGTCTAATCAACGCTATAGGTTCAGCAGTGATACTACAATTATTAATTTTTTTAAATGAACAGGAAAAAACGTACCAATTTCCCTAGCTCTTTTCCTCGCCAGATACTCTGGACTAGTTTTGTCCACGCGTGGGCGTCCACGCTTACGCTTCTCTCCTGTGTCCGGTCTGTTGTTCATTACCGCGGCTGTTGACAAAATATTATCAATTAATATTTAAAAAAAAAACACGCTTTCTACACTCATAGCCCCACACTAGGATTTTCTCCTGTGTCGTGGGTACCATGGACACATACAAGACGAATACATAAACACCCAGACCCAGAACATGAATTCAAACTCATCATTCAGATACCTGTCTGGCCGGGAATCGAACCCGGGGCCCATTGCGTGTCGACCGATATGGTAACCGTTCTGCCACGCGGGTCGTCTGTAATATTATTGGTAGCAGAGTATTGGGTTAGGTTAGTTTAGGTTAGAGTTGAAAATATAGTATTTGGAGGATAAGAATAAGTAAATATAATGTCTTAGACTCTAAGAATACTTAGCCTCGAGGTGATACGTGTGATAATCCAGGCTCCACAAAGATTAAGGCAGTACTTCCAGCTCCATCTAAAAGAGACGATCCCTAACGCAAACCAAGAGAATGTACCACAACAACAACAGTCTTGGTTTTCCTTAGAGTGCAATTTGTGTATTCGCATTCCCGACAAAGAACCTCCAGGAGAATTCCGTAATCCCCTGTATCCGGAGAGTAGAATACGGCTACGCTAGCCTGCCTGTCGTAAGAGGCGCCTAAAGGGGGCTTTTAGGGTTTCGGGCGATTAGAGTGGGAGCTCGAACCGCTCACCCAATTACCCTGGGAAGGACGGCAGTATGTGTGGTCGCATACTGTCGTAAACACCAGGAGACTTGGTGAGCGCAAATGCACGCCGGGGTGTGTTCCATTGGAGATCCTGGAGTCCTCCACGTACCGCTGAGGACGGCCACCGGGGGGGTTTTAGTACGGTAAGAATCAAACATAACCCTGCGTCGCTCCCACGGTCTCGGGTATCTTTTGAAGGTTTCCCACTCAAGATAAAAAAAAAAATATATGGCCTAAGTTTAGACCTTAAGGAGCTGTCGTTTACAGTATATAGAGATGTGGTAAATTCTGTTTGTATAGGGTATTTTAAAATAATCTAATAAAACTGAAACAAAATGTCACAATACCATTCATAATAATAAACATTCGTTTTTATTAAAAATTAACTTAAAAGAAAGAAAAAACAATCTTAATATTATGTACTTCACTGTCACATAGTGCAAAGTGGTTAATAATAAAGTAATGTTAGCTTTATTTTTGAACAGAGTATATTTTAAGTGATTTTAGCACATAAGAATAGCACATACAATTTTAGACGCATTTCACACCGTGTAAATTGCTAAAGCAGTATACACACCATGCACACACCATAATACTCTTAGGTGTATTATTATATAGTATTAATATGTAGATTACCTAGCGATTAAAAATAAATAACAAAAACATTTTTCACACAACATGCATATATACCTTTATTTGAAGTGTATTTTTGTATATTAAGCGTTACGCACACCCCGCACCAACACCACAGCACCACATACAGATAGACCTACCCATTTCTCTAGCCTGTTTCCTCGCGGCCAAATTGGCTAGGTACTCAGGGCTCGTCTTGTCGATCCGAGGCCTCCCCCTCTTCCTCTTCACCGGAGGAGGGGTCACGGCCGTCTCCGCCGCTGTGGATGGGATTGTTGAAAAAAAGAAGCAAAAAAAATAATAAAACTAAAAAATAAATTGGCAAATAATTTCTGAATACTTGGAGAGGGGGGAGGGGGGTTATTAATTAATTAATTAATTAAAATAAAATGAGAATTTTTTTTTCATCTTTTTTTTATATTTTCACATTAAAATGCAATAAAGAGGGTAAAATTAAACATATATGGCAAAAATGTATGTCACGAATGGATAACCTCTTTCCTTTGGGAAGTCGGTTAAAAATAGAATGCATTAATATTAAACATGACATATAACAATATATATAAACGATTGTTGAACTAATATATTTATGTAAAAAAAAATATCTAAACGACAAAACCATGCATTTCTAATATTCTAAGCCAAAGCCATATCGCACGGTGAAAAATAAACCTAGAACCTACATCTTTTATATTTGATACAGAATTGCCAAAAAATATCTAATAATAAAAATAAAAAAAAAAACAAAAAAGGTTTTTTTTAAGAAACCGTTACCAAATGGACGTAACATTTATGATTGTCCTTTCCTAGCACGAAACCGTCACTTTACGATAGCCTACGGTCTTAGAAAAACTAGCTGACCCGGCGAACTTCGTAACGCTTAAAAGTCAAAAATCTACAATTATCAGTGTTCCTCCCCTATATTATTAATGTATTATACATAATAACCTTCCATTTCAATCATTCTATCCACTAAAAAAACTTCATTAAAATCCGTAGCGTAGTTTTAAAGATCTAAGCATACATAAGGAAAGACAGCGGGAAGCGACTTTGTTCTATACTATGTAGTGATGGTGAATGATGTCAAGTGCTTAATTATTATTACCGAAACTTTTAGTTCAAGAGTTCAATCTCTTTTGTTCTCACTTTGCGATACATTAAAATATTCTACCAAAAAAATCACATGCTGACGACAATTCTATTGAACAATTACTCTGTGGTGCCAGCAGCAACCTGATGGTAAGTGGTCACTGCCGTATGGACATCTGTAAGCGACTTCATATAAACAGGGGTTCTGTATGAAGTCAATCACAGATGCTACTACCGAGAACTAAGATGGTCGCCTCATACAAAAGTGAGCCGGCAACCACTCCCTTCCACCACAACACTGATTCACGCTAGAAATACATGTATCTAATGGCTAGAATTTAATCGATTTTAAATTTCGTATAAGAAGCACTAATTAAATTTAATAAAATCCTACTATCATCAATCCTACTACCACAGTATTCATATCATACAGTAGTCTAACTCTGCCGTGTCCTTGAATTTTATACCTACAGACGCGCTGGACGAGAGTTCGCGTTAGGGCTACCCGCCTAAAGTATTTTAATACATCTGTATACTTAACTTTCTTTCTTACTTATTATGTATTTTATTCAGTAGATTAAGGTGAAAAACAAAGCGTTCTTTTAATATTTACGAGATTTAATAATAAATCGTACACAATTAATAGTTATAAATTTCACACTGAATAATATTTTACCAACCAAAATAAATTATTATTTAAATAAAAAGATCCACTTAAAAAACGTCACATCGCCCGCTCGCCACTACGGCACATTCGCTAGCTGTTGGGTACCGAGTGCATACCGAAATCGTGGCGCGTAGGTACAACTTGCGTTTCATGCGTTTGTAAGAAGTTAGAATATTGTAGATACTAGTGCTGTGCTACTACTAAACCTAGGTTACTCAGGCAGCTTCGCCCGCTTGGATCATGTCTACGATAGCAAATATGTTAATCTTGTTGATAAACAATGTGTGGAACGTAACCTCACGACACTCATCCTCCTAGACGGTCCCTCTACCTTGAGTTGGATAGTATAAAATAAAAAAATAATATACAATATAATTAATTATCACTGCTTTTCAGTGAAGGAATACATCGTAAGGAAACCTACACACCCGAGAGTACTTAAAAAAAGGTTGTCGGAGGTGTGTGACGTCCACCAATTCGCACTTGGCCAGCGCGGTGGACTATGGCCTATGACTCTCTCATTCCGAGAGAAGACCCATGCCCAGCAATGGGACAATAATGGGTTGACGGCAAACAATATCAGTCTCCCTTGGTTCTAAGTGAGTTTCACTTGGGTTCCTTTGGGTTACTTGGGTACCTTCGTTCTGAGTGGGTTCTGTACTTCTATTGGGTTACTCACCAACATTGATTTCTGGTTTATTCCTAGACGCGTACAGTTCCACTGCCGGCGGTATGAAATGTGATACCGGTGACCGGTAGTCCACGCTGAGGGGTAGGGGAGGTACTGTGGAACATATACATATTTTTAGTTACCTATGAACATTCTGAACATTTTTTTTATCTGACTGAAATAGCAAACGAGCATACAGTCCACCTGATGGTAAGTGGTCGCTGCCGCACATGATCTGTAATCAACTTCATACAGAACATGGGTTCTATCTGAAGTCTAACACAGATGCGTTGCTACTCCCGAGGACTATGATGGTCGCCTCATGTAAAAGTGTGCCGGCAACCACACCATTCTATCGAAAGATAAGAAATGCTTCACGCTAGAAATAGGTGTGGCGGTGGTACTTCTCCGGTCGAGTATATTGGTTCTACCATCTTCAAATAACACATATTAAGCCTTCAAATAACACATATTATTTACATACATAACAATGATGGTCGCCTCATGTAAAAGTGTGCCGGCAACCACACCCTTCCACCGAAACGCAAGAAATGCTTCACACTAGAAATAGGTGTGGCGGTGGTACCTCCCCGGTCGAACTACACTGGTTCCACCACCTGGTGAAGAACCAGCGTAGTTCGACCGAGGGAGTTTCAAAGCCATCGAAGCATTGGCGATACCTATAGTTGCAAATTTCCACAAGAGACGGTGACTGTTTTCAGTATTAGTACCCTTAGTTTATTTATTTATAGCTTTTATTTATCTATATAATTAAACTAGAGAGCTGGCACGCATTTTGCTCAACGAATTGGTATTGCCATTCAAAGAGGAAATGCTGCCAGCATCTTGGGAACCTTGCCCAGGGACTGCGATGGTGATATTTTTTTATGGTAGTGTTTTTGTTTATATGTTTTGTTTTTCTTTTTTGTATATATGTACATTTTTTAAATAGTTTTTTTTTTTTATTTGAACCGTATTATAATTCCTTATAATTTAACAATTTAGATATCAATAAATAAATAATTAGTGAAAAAAAAAAGCAAAAAAAAATTAAACTAGCTGATCTTCGTTTCGCCAAGAAAATGCCGGCAGACTTTTATATGAGGCGACCATCTTAGTCTTCGGGAGTAGCAACACATCTGTGATTGACTTCAGATAGAACCCGTCTGTATGAAGTTGATTACAGATGTCGCAGGGCGGCAGTGACCACTTACCATCAGGTGGACTGCATGCTCGTTTGCTACTTTAGTGAAATAAAAAAAAAAACTACGTAATTAAATATAGCCGATTCAATTTCTAGTTGTTCCTTCTTTGATGCTATGTAGTCCCTCTAGGGTAAAAGCCTCCATCCCTGTAGTTCCGGGATCAGAATAGGGCTACGGCATCCCCTGCCTGTCGTAAGAGGCGACTAAAAGGGGCTTCAGTTGCAAGCGGCTAGAGTGAGAGCTCGAACCGTTCGGTCAGGCAATCCCGGGAAGGACGGCGGTATATGTGGTCGCATAACGTCGTAAAGACTAGACGGAGCGGTGGGCCCAGCCACCCATCTGGGAGGAGCCCAATGGGGCAACGCGCTCAGAGGATTCCGGTTGCGGTCGGACCGAGTACCCGGAGTCCTATAGCGCCGAGGACGGCCACCGGGGGGGTTTTAGTGCGGTAAAAATCCCACATAACCCTGCGTCGCTCCCACGGCGTCGGGTACCTTTTGAAGGTTTCCCCCTCGAGAACAAAAAAAAAAAGGGTAAAAGCCTCCTCCATTAGAAACCATTGTTTTCCCATACATCTCCTGCCACATTCCTGACGTCATCCACCCATCTTTTTCTTTGACATACCTTTAGTTTGTTTCCTTAAAAGAAGCATTGCATACATTGTATGCTTACCTTTCCGTTTTCCGACGTCACTTGGAACATACATTGAATGATGAACAGAAAACAAGAACAATGCTTGTTTTGAGGAAACATAATAAACTCATACTAAGTTATAGGTTTATATTTTCTTATACATTAACCTAACAATAAGGCAGACGGGCTACCTGATAGACCGCCAATGCATCGCCGGCTTTGAAGGAGAGCTCTTTTCGCACCTTTCTTGAAGAACCCCATATAGCGCTCCGAGAATACCTCAGGAGGAAGCTCATTCCACAACTTGCACGTCCGTGGCAAAAACGAGCGTGCAAACCGAACCGTGGAGGACCGCCACGAGTCCAGTTGGTGTGGATGGAATTTCATCCTTCGGCGAGTGGTATAGTGAAGAAAAGGTGACGAAGGCACCAGGTCAAAGAGTTCCTCGGAACACTCGCCATTGTAAAGTACTACAAATGTATAATATAATAATACCTATTACTGTATTATACCTGCATCTAATCCATATATGTCTCCATTCCGTTCCAATTTTGGTTTCTTCTCTGGAGACTCCTTGTCCTCGCTGGAGGAGGACCCCTCTCTTCCGAGGTGCATCACCGAGTCCAATTTTCCCTCACATAAAGCCATTTCTTATGATACAATTATATACAATCTGGAATCAAGAGAAAAAATTGTATTAATATTACCAATAATAATGAGAGTATCCTGGAAAACTAAGTAATAGTTCCTATCTTATTATTATCAACCCACTATTGTCTCACTTCTGGACATAGTTCTCCTCTCAGAATCAGATATCTACACTAATCAGGAGTGCTATAGGCTATATGTTATTACAATTGAACAAATTGTAATTAAATCTGAACGAAATGAGCATGGGTCAGCTCGAGTTGTCAACCCATTACTGTCTCACTGCTGGGCACGGGTCTTCTCTCGGAATGAGAGAGTTTAGGCCATAGTCCACCGCGCTGGCCAAGTGCAAATTGGTGGACTTCACACACCTCCGAGAACTGTTTTTTTTTTTTAAAGAACTCTCGGGTGTGTAGGTTTCCTCACGATGTTTTCCTTCACCGAAGAGCAGTGATAATTAATGTATAATATGCACATAAATCAGTGGTGCGTGCCTGGGTTTGAACCTCGGACCTCCCGATCGAGAGGGCAAGTTTCAACCATTAGGCTATCACTGCTCTCTTATACCCGCTATGGGTCAGCTAGTTCTTACTAAAGTTCACTAAAATCAATTGGACGTATTTCAGTGAAATTTGGTACACACACACACACACGCTTTCTACACTCATAGTCCTATAGATTTCCTCCTGTGTCGTGGGTGCCATGGACACACACAAGACGAATACACAAACACCCAGACCCAGAACAGGAATCTAAAGTCATCATCCAGATACCTGTCTGGCCGGGAATCGAACCCGGGACCCACTGCGCGTCAGACCGGTATGGTAACAGCTGCGCCACGCGGATCGACATGGATAGTTTATGATACTCATTATCATCTTTTGATGTGATCAAAACACACAAAGCTGTGGGAATAAATCTACCCACTTCAATATGTAAAGTATCACCCAGTTTCTGATATTGCTACCAACTCATCCTCTAAAGCAGGGGTCGGCAAGTAGTTATGAGTAGAGTCCGGATACTGTTGAAAATTTTAACCGAGGTCCAAGAAAACATGATAATGATAAGTTTATTTTGCTTCCAATTCATGCACTGGCGCAATTGTTAAATATAAGTAAGATTATTGTTGTAAAGTTATGTAAGTAGATACTAGGTATATCAGAAATAACTTGGCAGTCCTAGATTTGTCCTTCCGTGGTCCCGATATAGACCGAGGTCCTCCTGTTGCTGACCGCCAGTCTCAAGTATAACTCGGATTTCTGATAGTACTACCAACCCATGGTCACGGTCACCAGGTGGACCGATGACCTGAAGAAGACAGCGGGAAACCGTTGGATTCAGAAGGCACAGGACCAGTTAGAGTGGCGTCATTTAAGGGAGGCCTATGTCCAGCAGTGGACCTCAAAGGGCTGATGGATGGATGGATAGACCAACCCATCATCTAAAATGACTACCAGATTTCTATAAAACCAAACCAAAGTACAAATTGACGGGCCCCCGGAACAAAATTGTATATGAAAAATTACCAATTTACTGTATGAAGCTTTGTTGATTGTAATCGCTATTTAGGAACTTATTTCATAAGTTCTTAAATAGCTTTTACAATGATTTTCCATAGACGGTATTTCTTAATGTAAGTAATCAATGTTTGTATGTCCACAAAACTTCTAAGCTTCATACTGTAAATTGGTAAATTTTCATATACGATTTTGTTCTAGGTGCTTGATATGAACAAATGCATTATATTAACTTAAAATTATTACCTACTTAATTGGGTAATTACTTATTTTAACACTAGTGTTAGCTGCTTTGGATGACTTTTATATGACGTGATCCTCTTAGTCCTCAGTAGCAACACATCTGAGATGGACTTTAGCTAGAACAGATGTTCTAAATAAAGTTCTTTACAGATCCATGTGCAGCAACCACTTACCATGAGGCAGGCTGCATGCTTGTTTGCTACTTCAATTATATAAAAAAAATGTATCATTTAAAACAATAATAAGTTTGGTTAGTATTACTATGCTAACTTATGTATTGTACTTGTAGTAAGTTTAGTTAGTTACTTTTTTTAAAATAACTAACTTACTTAGTTTAATTTACTATAGTGGTACTTATAATGTATTTTGTTAGAGTTCAATGACCCATTGAGTTTGATAATTTTTTGTTTTTGTTTGATGAAAACAGCAGAACGTTTTTTAGAAAAACTTGACAGCGGTTCTCAACAGTTGGCTATTGCATTTAAACGTCACGGAATGTATTAATTAATAATTGTTCCGTCATACTTGTTTGATAGTCACTTTGCAGTGATGTGTGTTAGTGAAAGAAAAAATGTTTATAACGCCTGCAAAATCGATTCTTATTACAAAATGGAACTTAATCGTTAATTGCGGACAAATACAATGTACAATAACAAAGATTAATTACACGTTATCAACTGAAAAGGTATTAAAAGGGGAAATAAATCAATCCTTACTTACTTCTTTTCTTACACTGAAGACATTTTGTACTGAACAAAAAATCCACTAATACACAGTATAACAAACGTAAAACTCACAATAAAAACAATTTATATACTAATAAAATCACTTTAAACTTGATAATAACAACGAATAATTATTATAAAAACGACAATTTGCATCGAAAAACTTAGTCTATCTTCTATCTGAATGGTGCAGTATTAAGGCAAAGGTATTCTCGCTAAACGGACGTCTGTTGCGATCAAAATATGCACGCACTACATTATTGTGCGAAAATAAACGTTTTAAAACTATTCGCAAAAGTTTTCGTCGCCGATTATCGGAGATATAAACAAAAATCGCAAATGCTCAAAACTCTGTGAACGTCCATTACTTTACCAGGAAGGCGATGCTACTGCCTATGATGTGAGAGAGAAAGATAAAATCATTTTTGTTACTGCAACACTGGAGGTAACGCCGCCATGTTGATTGTACACGTCAACTTTTTAACTTTTATCAAAAACAGCGTAACTCACTTCATAAAGCCAAGCGTACATAAACTTTATACCGTTGTATTAAAGTCTATATATGTATGACTAGTAAAAAAAGTCCGTTCAAAATGGTTTCCATAAGGATAATATTAAAATTGGTCGCGTTATACTAAAAAGAGGAAATATTGGTAAATATAACCCGAAAATGTCTCGATAATTTTTTATTTCATTAACCAACTTTTTAGGGATGTGACTTTAATTTTTAATCAAAAAAATTTATTGGATGAATTTTTTTTTTGCTTTTCAACAGCAACATTTGCTTGGGTGTAAGACAAGTACACTGAGAGGAAACAGTGTGAAAAAGCAATAGTTATAGGTAGGTCGATCGCTGAGTTGGCATTGTATTATTACTTTAGCGTCGTTATCAGCAGTCGTGCTTATACTCGTGTTATCGAGGCGATGTGCTTCACCTCGCTCGCTTATTTACTCGTTCATAACACGTCCTTTTTTATTTTAATTTAAAATTTGCTGTATAATAATTGACTTTATAAAATTAGAATTTCATTGATGAGTAAAAAAAATGTTGTATGTTTTTTTTCTAAATTGACTGTTGCTTAATTTCAATGAAATGAAGTAAACAGTCTGTAAACGATTTTTCGTCATTAAAATTATTGCTCAGCAAATAAATTATACGCATAATCATATTTATACATTTATAGGTTAGTCCTATAGGTATTGTAAATTAGTCACCATAAATAAGACGCTTCTTTTAAAGACCTAAAATTATTATGTCCATCCAATGTGAATACTATTCTCTTTACCATTTACTTTCGCAACAAAATTATGAAAAGTGTCGATGATTTCATTTAGCAATAGAGATTTAATATTTGAATAAAACCTATTACTAACGTATCTACTAAAACTAACATTAAATGAATAATATAGTATTTATAATTAGAAGCTTGTAGACATTAAGAAACTATTTGCCGTAGAGTAGAAACGTGGCGCTGCTGTATTCTGTCCATGGAATTATTGATATTGTTATAGGCAAGAAAACTTATTTGTTACGGGTGGCAGTGTATTTTATCAATCATACAGATATTTTACTCTCTTACAATAAAATCAAATACTTTACATATTAGTGGAAGGCATCCCATGCAGGAAATCATCGTTCAATAGATTCAAGGACGTATTAAGCTACCGTAGTGGTTGCGAATTTAGGATCAATGATTAAAAAATAGGGATGTCTCAATTATGTAAGATTGAGTGTTTTAAGCTTAATTTTATTAAATACGCTTTTATAACTTTTTCAGTCTCGTTCATTAGATGTTGGGACATTGCTAGATATATCGGGGTATCAGGCCACGTAGGACCGCCACATTAATTACTAGCATAAATTCTTCTTTGTTCCTGCGTGTCGTTGGAAGGGTGTGACCAACTCAGGACCGGGAGTAACAACGCATCTGCGACTGTTAGTTGTTAGCTGACTTCAGATAGATTCTGTTGTTTACAGATGTTAACTTTCGCCGAGAGTGGTCACTTTCTATCAGTTGGACTGTATGTTCGGTTATTTAATTCTTATATAATGAAAACAATATTTTATGGCATGCTTGCCTCCTAATGTTATATGATACATAGTAAATTAATATCTGTTAATGAAAACCTTGTTTCTTATTCAATTAACATGTGCCCCGTGGTACAATGCGCTCAAAAAATTGATGCAACGAACTGAATGCTCCGCTTAGTATTAAAAGAGGGGTACACCCCTCTTTGTTACTGTATAACTGTAATAATAAAATGGATTTAAGCCCCTTATACACCTGTTAATAACAGCAAGACTGCAACAATGTATAACCTGATGCTGACATGAAAACCTGTTTTTGCATAGCTATTGTCATATGCACCCGTAAGAGGTCAACGGTTAAATTTTTTTTATACACACTGGATCACAAGTGTACAATGTGCTTGAGCTGCAGTGGTCACTTTGTACGGAAACAGTGACTTACTAGTTAGTAAAAACAGTGTAGTTCAACAGGGATGAACCAACGCTACACTTAATTCTGGCGAGAAGCATTTAGTACAAAGGGTGTGGTTTTTGGAACACGACGACCATGTTAGTCCTTGGAAGAAGCAACGCATCTGTGAGTGTGTGATTCACACATTACTTCTATTCGTGTAACTATTTCTAGCGTGAAGCATTTCTTGCATTTCAATGGAAGGGTGTGGTTGCCTGCACACTTTAAATGAGGCGACCATGTCAGTCCTCAGAAGAAGCAACGCGTTCGTGATTGACTTCAGATGGACCCCATGTTCTGTGGGAAGATGGTCGTTTGGTAGTTTAATCCGATAAAACAAAGTGACTGTCCGTAGACTGCTGGACATAGGCCTCTCCTAAATTAGTCCAGTTCTGTGCCTTCTAAATCCAGCGGACTCCCGCTGTTTTCTTTAGAACGTTCGTCCACCTGGTGAGGGGACTAACTGTGCCCCTTTTGCCTAAACATAGTCGCTACTTGAATACCTTTCTTCTCCATAAATTTATATAATATATATACTTCTACATGAATGTATATAAAAGTTTAAGATGGAAGTGACTGTTAAGTTCAATGAAAAAAAAAACAAACTAAACTACGTTTGTCCACCTGCAGCAACTATACTATACCTGTAATACTTGTTCTTACTTTTTCAAGTAATTCTAAATACTTAACTGGTATGACTGCTTAACGGCTGCTAAAAAACAGATCTTAACAGACTGCTTAACAGATCTGTAATACTTTGTTTCATTGACTTTTTTATATTTTTATAGGAGTAGCAAATGAGCATGCTCTCTACCTAATGTTGAGTGGAAACTGTCGTCTATAGTCATGATACATAGGCTTAACAGATCTGTAATACTTTGTTTCATTGACTTTTTTTTATATTTTTATAGGAGTAGCAAATGAGCATGCTCTCTACCTAATGTTGAGTGGAAACTGTCGTCTATACTCATGATACATAGGTATCATGACTATAGACGACAGTTGGGTTTGTCGCCCATAGGGGCGACAAACCCAAAACAGGATCAGACTAACGCGAGATAGACCAAAACCCGTTGCTACTCAAAGAAATAATTTAAAGCGCCTCGTATAAGCTTCTCTCTTACCACCTTCACTAAAAGAATTCTTTTTTTATAATATTGAAGTATCAAACGAGCATGCAGTCTATAGAATTAGAGACTTCATATAGATCAAGGGTTCAATTTATTTTACAGTCAATCAGATGCGTTGCTACTCGTGAGATGGTAGCAAACACATACAATGAAGTACATTACTAAGTAATACGTACCTATTTCTAGCGTGAACTCGAGAAACGTCTTGTGTTTCGATGGAAGGGTGTGGTTACCGGCACACTTTTATGTGAGGCGACCATCATAGTCGTGGACTATGGATTGGTGGACTAGAGAGCGGCGACGCTTCTGTGATTGACTTCAGATAGAACCCATGTTCTATATGAAGTTGCTTACTGATGTCCATGAGCGGCAGTAACCACTTACCATCAGGTGGACTGCATGCTCGTTTGCTACTTCAACCAAATAAAAAGAAGTAAATTTATAAAGAGCTTGAATTAATTTTCGACGAATTTGCTGAACGTTTTTTCTAAGGAAGTTGATGAACAGCCTTCGGACTGATCACAATCGGAACATTTCCGAATCTATTTGTTTCTAAACAAAGTAGTGTAGATTCAGCTGATACTAACTTAACAGTAATTGAAGTGTATTTATTTTGTTTCAATGAAAATAAATGCCGTCATAGTGGTAAATTCAGCAGTATGGGTAAGTGATAGTGATGAAACTAATGTTAGTAAGTTGTTTTTTGACGACCCGCGTGGCGCAACGGTTACCATACCGGTCTGACGCGCAAGGGGTTCCGGGTTCGATTCCCGGCCAGACAGGTATCTGAATGATGAGTTTAGTTTTTGTTCTGGGTCTGGGTGTTTGTGTATTCGTCTTGTGTGTGTCCATGGTACCCACGACACAGGAGAAAATCCTACTGTGGGGCTATGAGTGTAGAAAGCGTGTTTTTTTTTTTTTTTTTTTTTTAGTTCTCTATGTAGGGTAACGGAGGTTATAAATTTAGGCGACCATTTTTTTGGAGTTTGAGTTCAATTTGTATAGATTTGTCGACCTTTTTTGAAAAACACTTCAATTCAATATTCGCAAAACATTCGCACAATTCTTGCGAATGCGAATATCTTTGTTTTTGTTAGCGAGGGGGAAACCTTCAAAAGGTACCCGACGCTGTGGGAGCAACGTCGGGTTATGTGGGATTTTAACCGCACGTGGCCGTCCTCGGCGCTATAAAGAGGACTCCGGGATCTCAAAACTACCTCCTCCGGAATCCTCTGAGCGCGTTGCCTCTTTCGGGCTCATCCCCGATGAGCATTTGCGCTCACCGAGTCTCCTGGTGTATACGACAGCATGCGACCACACGTTGCCGTCCTTCCCGGGGTAATTTGGCTGGGCGGTTCGAGCTTCCACTCTAATCGCCCGAAACCCGAAATGCGTATATCTAAAAACATGCGAATATTCGCGAATGCGAAAGCGAATGCTTGTTACATCACTAGTAAGCTTATAATAGTTTTGAGATAAACATGTGTGAGTAACAAAGTGTTTCAAATCTCTGCTTTCCACTATTGTGCACGGATCTTCTCTTAGAATGAGAGAGTATTAGAGTAATTTGCGGATTTCACACATCGCTGAAAACTTTTTTAAGAACTTTATGGTGGGTAGGTTTCCTCGCGATGTTTTCCTTCACCGTAAAGCAGTGATAACATTCCGCACTCCTTCTTAACGTCCACTATATTCGTGCAAAATTTCATACTAATCCATCCGCGACATATTACTTAAAAATGCGTCACAAGTTTTTGCTTCACGTATTATAATAATTTATTTTATTTATAATCATTTTCGACATAAACAGTGTACGTACCTACATTATAAAAAAACCTATAAGTGTGTTGAGCTATGTGATTGTTATCTTACCAAAATCAATAAAACAAATAAAGTTATAGGTACGATGGAGATAAAAGGTAACTTAAATAGAGACACGTTGTTCTATTTATTAAAAATCGATAACATGTCACAACACTATGTGTCTTTTGAATAACCAGGCATTGCAATCTGACATCATTATTAAAGGATGTATTATTAAGTGCCTAATTATACTAATTATAACTAAACATCCAAATCTTATTTAAATTATTAATGTAAAGTTTGTGAGAATGTATTTTAATGTGTAATTGTTACTCTTTCATGCAAAGCCTACTGACTGCATTTCATTAAAAGTGTGCACGATATTGGCTTATGACCATTAATACATGAGTTAATATCTTGGTAAACGTGATTAAAACGAACATAGCCGTGGGTATAAAGTGGTAAAGATAAATATCTCACGTGTCCTATATAAAGTGTTTACTAATAGTACACAAGCGTTCAACCCACAATACATAATAATGGTAATAATCGGACGATGCTTTCATGGACATCTCTAACCAACTTTACAAAAAAGCAACGGTTTTAACTGGCGTTGACTGTGGGGTAGTAATGTATCCCTTACTACCCCACAGTCAATGCCTTAACTATTATGATGGTCATTTCTTAATTCTAAGGCAGCCTCTTTTCTGCCAGAATGCTTGAATTGATTTACTCTAGAGGCGGGTGTGGAGATGTTACGTACTTGCCGATCGAAGTAGATTGTTAAATCACATTTTTAATATTTGTATGATAATAAATGTGCGTGGAATTTGGTACAAATTCGGATTAAATGATTTGCGGAAGAATCAGTTTAGATGGATTAGGAGAAATAAGTGGTGACTAACAAAAAGACAACACATAATTATTGTCTTTGTCGTTGCTTGAGAAACACTTCGCAAGGGTAAACCTTTTTTTTTTAAATCAGTAGTTAGTTACACTACTTGGGTTTTTCCCTTCAAAAAGTTAAAAATTGTTAGATTGTAAAATACGTGTAGCCGCATTTTTACTTTCAGCAAAATTACTTTATAATTAGTATAATTTTGGTTTGTCTTCCGAAATTTTATTGAGTATTTGCATTGAAATCACTATTATAAAGGGGCGTTTTTCTTATATATATTTAACCTATGTCAAATTGGCGACAAAATTAAATTATCTGTCACCATTATTCTCCAAATTGCCATATGTTTATTTGTCCTCATAATAAAGCGAATTAAAAATATTGTATGCATATTAAAGTGATATATAAAACCTGGGTAGCGTGTCTGAAAGCGTATCTATTTCTCTTTCTGCATCATCACATTGCATCCACATCACATCTAAAATGCCTTTGTTTAGAAGTAGCAGCATACGTAATGCGGAATACTGACGGTACAAAATAACGGCACACCATTTCTACCCATGCCGTTTAATGGCTGAAAGACTGTCATTGTTTCAGCGACTAAGGGGGATGGGTAATAATGCAGTGAATTGAACTTGTGTGATATTTTATAACACATCACACGAGTAGAATTCACTACTATATTCTTAGACAACCACTCGATTAAATTTCATATTTTTATTAATATCTAAAAAAAAAAAATAAGTATCCAAATTATAGTATTTTTTGCGGAAAATTATACTATACACTGGCAACGCCATTTTAATGTCAAATATGACATTGACGTACTCACATGATGCGATTGAAGTAACAACAAAAAAAAAACAACACGTATTTTTATTGTTATAAATGTAAATAAAACAATAAACAATACGAATTAACTGAAAATAGCGACATGAGTTTCTTTATGGACACGTTTTGGTTACTATAATTATAACCAACTTTTTATTCTCCAATAAAAAGAAGTGTCAATAATAGTTTCGTTGTAAACTTATTAAAATGAGTCGCTGTGATTTTAAAATAGTTTTATTAGGCAGCGAGCATGTAGGCAAGACTAGTTTAGTGTTAAGATTCGTTAATTGTAGGTTTAATACTGGCACCCCGTACCAAAACGTAAGTAACTAGATTCTTAGAGAATGACTCATTATTTTGTAATTAGAGCGCTATGCAAAGTAAACAATGACTTCTATGAACGTAAAAAGAACTTCACAACTTTGTTCAAACCAGAAAAAAACAGCTCCACACTGTTTTGATGCAGGAATAGATGTTACAACCTTAGACGTCGTCTATATAGAGTTCTACTTTAATATTAATACTTTAAGCTACCTGTACCCAGTGGTTTTATCTGCTTATAAGAAAACAAGCTGAACCCCGCAGCTTCGCTCGCGTTAAAAAATCGATCTATTGATTGTCCCGTGGATAATATATTTCCCACAGTAAAAAGTAGCCTATATGTTAATCCAGCATATCAGCTAACTCCCTACCAAATTTTATGAAAATCGCTCCAGTCGTTTAGACTTGAAGAAGTAACAAACATACACACTTACAAACTTTCGCTTTAATAACAGTATATAGTATGAAGTATGATATACATAAGTGTAAATTGTTTTTTTTTTAATCTGTTTGAAGTAGCAAACGAGCATGCAGTCCACCTGATGGTAAGTAGTCACTGCCGCCCATGTAAGCAACTTCATACAAAACATGGGTTCCATTTGAAGTCATTCACAGATGAGTTACTACTCCCGAGGACTATGATGGTTGCCTCATGTGAAAGTGTGCAGCCAACCACACCCTTCTATCGAAATGCTAGAAATGCTTATAATAACTTTATAGAAACACTTTATAAAAATGATTATAATAACTTTAGATAGAGTATATATTATTTTAAAAAATAAATATTAAATGTTGGCTCAAGAATTTCAGTCCTAACTCTTTTGGTTTGATGCTATTTGTATGTTACACATACAAGCAGCCAGGTAAAACTACATACAGACAGGTGGGACTTTCATTTTGTTTATAAGTATGAAAGTAATTCATGTTTTCTCTTGTTTCAGACAATAGGAGCAGCTTTCTGTGCAAAAACAATGCAATCTAAAGACAGGAGCTTCAATATCGGTATATGGGACACAGCAGGGAGTGAAAGGTATAATTATTTATACAGTGCTAACTCAATATACTGTGAGCAGTGATAGCCTAATGGTTGAAACTTGCCCTCTCAATCGGGAGGTCCGAGGTTCAAACCCAGGCACGCACCGGTAATTTATGTGCGTATTAGAAATAAATTATCACTGCTTTCGGTTTTCGGACCTAATGATAAGGCAGACGAGCTATTTGATGGTAAGTAGTCACCGTCGCCCATAGACAACACCAGAGGAATCGCCAATGCATCACCGGCTTTGAAATAGAGCTTTTTTCATACATTTTTTAAAGACTCGTATCATAACGCCACGGGAAATCCTTAGAAAGAATGCTTATTCCACACCTTGCATGTGAAGAAACGAGCCTGCAAACCGATCCATGGAGGAGCACCATGGGTCTAGTTGATGTGGATGGAACTTCATCCTTCGGCGAGTGGAGAAAATGCAACATAGGCATCAGATCATGAATATGACATCAAGCAGTTCTTGTTTTATCTGACTGAAGTAGCAAACGAACACGCAGTCCACCTGATGGTAAGTGGTCACTGCCGCCCATGGACGTCTGTAATCAACTTCATACAGAACATGGGTTCCATTGAAGTCAATTACTGATGCGTTGCTACTCCCGCAAGCAATGGTTGAACCATTAGGCTATCACTGCTCTACATGTCATGGGCACCAGCTAATTGTAGATATCACGTTCAAATCCACAGATACGAAGCAATGACGAGAATGTACTATAGAGGTGCCCACGCAGCTATAATATGCTATGAACCATCATCAATGGCGTCTTGGGTGAGGCTGAGACATTGGCTACTAGAGCTACGCACGGTTGAGGAGGTAAAATCATTACGGGAATCTATTAATATTGGAAGATATTTAGGGGAGGTGTGCTGCGGACAGTAGAGGAGGTAAATTGATTAGGGAATGTCCGATAAATCTCGTCAACCCATTAACAATAATGGGTGGACGAGATTAAGTTTCTTAATCTAAATTACGGTCGAATTTCGACCATTGCGACGCGTGACAAGTTTCTATTATTTCTTGTTCTTCTCAGTTCTCCGAATATATTTTTTGCAAATATTGTCCATGTGCAGATACTGAATTTCCCTACTTATTATATCTATGGTTCAATTATTTCCAGGACTGTAAAGTGTACTTATGCGGTACCAAAAAGGACCTAATCGATTCGGGGTTGGCCACCCGGGAGGTCCCGGAAGATACAGTGGCCACTTACTCCCAAGGACTGCACGGCCATTTTCTGACTTCGAGCAAGACTGGGGAGAATGTGGGTACGTGATAATTTAGTTCTACCGTCGATCTAGGTGGCTTTAGAGGTACTATCGTAGTCCTCGGGAGTAGCAACGAATCTGTGATTGACTTCAGATGGAACACATATTCTATGTGAAGATGTTCACCACTTACGGGGTGTCTAAAGACCATGTTCTTTGATAGGCCGCAACAGATAAGGCACAAGCACGGCACGTACCTTGGTCTGTGTACAGCCTCGATGATCTCCACGAGCTCGTGATGATGTAGTGGTTCAGGTCTCCCGTTCATACAGCTAGATGGTGACACATACACTGGGGATTGTTTCTGCTTCAGCTTTCTGTCGTCCGTCACCGTTGTAGTCAATCAGTAGGTGAGATGAGAGCATCAACAATGTTCTATAGATTTGTTTTATGTTTAACGCTAACGAAACAAGCAGACTTATTACAGTAGCAGACAAATTCGTCACAGGCAAACCTGCGGGAATATCCCAGTAAATAAATAACTAACCTTAACAATCACTTCATTATATTAACAGAAGAATCTCTTTCGCAGAGGAATTATTCCAGAAGATAGTAGACGACTGTGCAGCGGACGTGGCTGTTATGAAGAACGTAGAAGAACAGAGAGTTCAGCTGCAGAGAGAAGAAGAGAGAAATAAAAAGAAGGACTACTGCTTCTGTTGACGACGACTCGGATTCATTTCTAGGGTTCCGTATCCAAAGAATAAAAACGGGACTCTATTATTAGGATTCTGCTGTTCGTCTGTCCGTTTGTCTGTCACCAGGCTGTATGTCATGAATCGTGATAGCCAGGCAATTGAAATTTTCACCGATGATGTATTTCTGTTGCAGCTACAACAACAAATACTAAAAACAGAATAAACTAAATGTTCAGGGAGGGAGGGGAGAGGTCCAGTAATGCATTCGTGATTTTGTTTGTCGTTTTAATAAATAATAATGATACGGAACCCTTCGTGCGCGAGCCTGACTCGAACTTAACAAATTTTTATACCATTAACGTAACAAACGAGCAATCCAACTGATTTTAAGTGGCTACCGCCCATGGACAACTGTAAGTAACTTCATAAAAATTAAAATTACATTCAAAATCAGTGAGGGATGCATTGCTACTCCCAAGGAGTCGATTCTAAGAGACAGCGCGCACAGGTGATTTTTGTCACCGTGACTGTTGTGTCACTGTCACCATGTACCATAATGAAGGTGCGCGCATTTGTATGCGTGACAATTAGGTGATTTTGTGTCCGCGGAGGACGGCGACCTATCGTACATGGTGACGCAACCGTCACGGTGACAAAAATCACCAGTGCGCGCTATCTCTTAAAATGAGCCAAACCAAACGATTTGCTTCAACAAGAAAAGCTTCACGCTAGAAATAGGTGTGACGGTGGTAAATCTCTTTTACATGAGGTGACCATGTCCGTCTGTGGGAGTAGAAACGTATCCATGATTGACTTGAGATAGAACCCCCTTTCTATATGAAGTTGCTTACAGATATCCATACCACAGTGACTTCTGACCACTTTATCTGACTGAAGTGGCAAACAAGCACGCAATCCACCTGATAGTAAGTGGGCACTGTCGTGTGGACATCTGTGATCAACTTTATACAGAACGTGGGTTCTATCTGAAGTCAATCACAGATGCGTTGCTACTCTCGAGGACTATGATGGTCGCCTCATAAAAAAGTGTGCCACCACCACACCCTTCCATCTCACGCAAGAAATGCTTCACGCTAGAAATAGGTGTGGCGGTGGTACTTCCCCGGTCGAACTACACTGGTTCTACTTTCAAAACTTACCATCAAATGAACTGGATGCTCGTTTGCTACATCAATGTTAAAAGGTGTATTTTTGATCAAATTATTTAATAAACAATATGGCAGTATGTTGGTCACAATGCAATTGAAATCGTGAGTATGAATTAGTAAGATATAGCCAATGTTTTAAAAGAACAATGTTTAAAAAAAAACACGCCGTCTACCATATTTTGTATAAAATTTTTGTATTACTTAATATTGTTATGACTAAATATTAAAGTGTAAAGCGAAGAAAACTATTAATAAATATGTTAAAGTCTTTATTACCTAATGTTTCATATGCTGTTTGTACAATAGTTTCGTACTGACTAGATATGGATAATAACGCCATCTTTTGAGCCAAGAGGATATTATGTTGCAAGTTGGAACAATTTATACATGCATACCAACACTGAATTCGTTAGGCATAATGAACCACGCGTGAGACGAAAGGCGGTCTAAGATATTCTTTTCATTGGATACAAGGTGTACCTATCGCGGTGCTTCAGTAGCGCGAAACCCCATGGTGGCCTCGTCGACGCGATGTTTGTGTGAGTGTGCCGCTTTTGAGCGCATAAACGCAGTTTGCTTACTGGTCTAATATGTCTGCTGTGGTAAAACTATATTATGTTATATCAAAATGCTAAAGCTCAGCGGTCGGCAACCATTTTAGCGCATTTTAGCAGCAGGAGAATTGTGTTGTTTATCGGTAAAAAATGGTCGTCAAGAAACATTACATGGTCAAAGGAAATTTCTTTCATATGAATCGACCGTCTTAGTCCTTAACCAACGCGTTGTCTGTGATTGACATGCAGATGCAAGTTGGAACAATTTATACATGCATACCAACACTGAAATCGTTTGAGCAGCTTCTAAACCACGCGTGAGACGAAAAGCGATCTAAGATATACTTTTCATTGGATACTGCAAGGTGTAAGCTAATGATGGTAAGCTAAGTAAACGACTACGATGCGCTTTAAAATGCTATAGCGCTAAGTTTGTACAAGCGGGTGTAACTACGCGTGAGAGCGCCATAATGTCATTTCTACTAAATACGGCACTTAGTAAATTTATGCTAGGTGTAAAGAAGCTCCGGTTGCGGTCGGACCGAGTTCCCGGAGTCCCCTTTTTAGCGCCGAGGACGGCCACCGGGGGGTTTTGGTGCGGTAAAAATCCCACATAACCCTGCGTCGCTCCCACGGCGTCGGGTACCTTTTGAAGGTTTCCCCCTCGAAAACAAAAAAAAGGCGTAAAGGAGCACGCATGCGCGTTTAACCACGCGTGAGACGAATAACCTACTATGATATCGTTTCCAATAAATACTACAATACTGTACTTTCGTTTTTGCCACGGACGTGCGAGTTGTGGAATGAGCTTCCTCCTGAGGTATTCCTGGAGCGCTATGACATGGAGCTCTTCAAAAAATGTGCAAAAAGAGTTCTCCTAAAAAGCCGGCGATGCATTGGCGACTCCTCTGGTGTTGATTCACAACAGGCGACGGTAACTACTTTCCATCAGGTAGCCCGTCTGCCTTGTGTGAACATCTGTTGTTCTGTATGAAGCTTTTTACAGATGACCATGGTTGCCATTGCCCACATACCATCAGGACTGGATGCTTTTTTACATCAATCTTAAATCTAGTAGCGAAAAAACAGCAAGACTATTGACGTTTTTAAAACAACCGAAACTAGGGAATGCCCGCTGGATATTAGAAGTTCTAAGAAGATCCGCGGGCTGCAACATAAGCTATGCAGGCCGCGTGTTGCCGACCGCTGTAACTCGTTTGTCGATCCTCTCCCAGTGCCAGATTAAGCCAGCGCGGGGCCTGTAGCAAATTCTGACAGCCCATAGTTTGCCTTAAGTAAGGGTATCAAATAAAACATAACTTATATGCAATCGTTTCTGGATTTAATCTGGGATAATTTAGAGATGACATTTTATATCTACTTCTTTAAGATTTTCAGGATAGCAAAGATAGTAAAATATAAATAGTAGATGTTGGGACGCGGGCCCGTAGCATTTGCTACTCTTGCTATGTGGCTAATCCGGCTGATTTCTCCATAATATAGAAAACAAATCAATAAGCTTTAATTTTTAATCTAAGCTAAAAAGAAACTAATATGCTTAACTGTTGATGTATATGTGTAAATTATATATATTTTGCGACAATTGTTTTTTTTTTTATTTATTAGCCCTTATTTTATCAGAATAAAGTATCAAACAGTTTGGGACTGAACAATACATAATTAATAAAATGTCAAAGTGTAGCGTATCCTGCCAAACGTGCTCCTTGTTAGGCCAAATGTAGGGCAGGATACTGGAGCTAAATTATGTTACCCATGTAAAAACAAGATGGCAAATAAAAAAATAAAAAAAAAGATATACAATGAAAAAGGACAAACCCACTGAGTTTCTTGCCGGATATTCTCAATTGAGGTCGTGTTCCGATCCGGTGGTAGTGTAAAAAAATATATATATAAATGTAATTGACAATTTGTAAGCGCCTCCGAAGGCCTATGCAAAATAAAGACATTTCATTTCAAACGAGCTCGCAGTCCATATGGTAAATGGTTATTTCTTGCCACACCACACACGCCACACTTATTTCTAGCGGGAAGCAGTTCTTGCTTTTCATAGCAGGGTGTTAATAGGTAGTTTCCGGCTTACTCGTAAATAAGGCGACTATCATAGTCCTCGGGAGTAGCAACGCATATGTGATTGACTTCAGATGGAAGCCATGTTCTGTATGAAGTTGATTACGGATGTCCACGGGCGGCAGTGACCACTTACCATCAGGTGGACTGAGTGCTCGTTTGCTGCTTCAGTCACATAAAAAATCTTATTTAGAGTGAACAAAACATGCTCACAGGCTGCAGTGAACACTTACCATCAGGTTGACCGCATACTTCTTGTCGTCAACCCATTATTGTCCCACTGCTTGGCACGGATCTTTTCTAGGAATGAGAGAGTTATAGGTCATAGTCCACCGCGCTGGCTACGTGCGAATTGGTGCACGTGGCATGGCTTCTCCTTACTTTGATTTAATAAACTGACGATCTACGTAGCGTGGTTACCTCACCGGTCTGACGCAGCGGGCTCTGGGTTCGATCCCCGGCCGCAACGATGAATTTAGTTTTCTGTTCTGGGTCTAGGTGTTTCTATGGGTCGTTGTGTGTCTCCATGGAACCCAATATCCAGGACAAAAATCCTTAAATGGGGCGATGAGTGTATAAAGTGTTAAGTATTGTTGTGTTATTTATTTTTATAAGTAAATCTTTACGCGCATGAGAGTAAATATAAACAAGATACATACAACGTGACACAAAAATGGGGGAAAGAAATACTAGGACAATATAACTATGAAGGAGGTGGACGATTCTTTCAAAGAGATTCTGCGTCTCTCTCGCTCTAAACGTGTGGGCAAGACGCAAGTAGAGTTGATACTAACGTGCGAGTGAGACAAGAATATACTGTCAATTCCTTTTCCTAACGATGGAGATACATTCGTCTCTTTCACATGTTGAAGGTTGAAGGTACTGTAAAAAATGTGTGTCAGCTACGACGCACGACTGGAGTTTAACCCCTAAGTCCGATTGTCTAAAGCTAAACAGACTAATTGTCTAAAACTTAACTGGACTTTTCTCTAATAATTTTCTCTATTAATTATGTGAAAACATAATATCTTAATTTATTTTAAAGTACTGTCCCCTCCTTTTAAACTTTTTACCTTTTGGAGTAAACTCCAAAAATAAAAAAATACATTATTGCAAATGTTAGATACTAGGGCAATATGACTATGGAGGAGGTGAGAGCTTCGAAGTAATTCTACACCTCTCTTCAAGTCTCAGAAGCTTCAGATTAGTATAAACATTTAAAGACTCACTAACATTTGTGTACTTTGTACGCACGAACTTTTTGAAGTGAAACTTCTTTAGGCGCATGAGGGTAAAATTTTTACAGATGAAACGTCACGCCGGTATGCAACGGAAGTGTCGGAAAAGAGAGAGAGTGATCGAGACCGATTGAGAGAGAGTAAGACAGGGCGAACGTAGCATGAGCAACTAGCCGTGGAGTGAGAGTAGGGAGCAAGCGAGTGAGAAAGATTGAGAGAAAAAGTGAGACAGAGCGAACGTCGTATCACGCATAGTGCTATGGAGTGTGAGGTGGGAGAGAGCTATAGTGAGAAAGATTGAACAAGAGAGAGAGAATACGGGATATCGAGAAAGAATACACGCCCTATTGGTTGTGTATTCGTTTACTAGTTAATTATTAGAACTTTAGATGGCATTTCTGTCGCATAGCGTAATATTTTTATTTTAATGACAATTAAATTCCTAACCTATCTTCCTTTTTCCCTCCCTCATTCTTGGAAATTTAAAGTTTTAGATTTGTATAAATATAACCAAGATTTATAAATTAGTTCGCCAAAGAAGTTTCGCTTCTGACATGTGTACTTTGTACGCACGCATGTTTTTTTTTAATAAAAAAAACGGTAGGTGTATAAATAATATCGATATGAAACTGTATAAAGTGACATCTGTTATTAAGTAGTGGAAAGTTGGAAATTCCTAAAGCAAATTCCATTAAAAAAGTTGCATTAAGTTTTGAACTTTGGACTTCCCTGTTTATATTTAGCCGATAAATTATTTAGCTTTTTGATACAGAGCAATAACTCACAGAGGTTTTATATTTAGATATTCTTTATCTGATTGAGGTAGCAAACGAGTATGCAATCCACCTGATGGTAAGTGGCCACTGTTGTCCATCGACACCTGTAAGAAATTTCAAATAGGACACGGGTCCTATGTGAAGTAAATCACAAACGCGTTTTTACTCCGGAGGACTATGATGGTCGCCTCATATAAAAGTATGCCGGCAACCACACCCTTCCCTTCCATTCGAACCCTTTGTGCTTCGAATCCAGAGACCACGTCACACCTCCTCTAACAACATCAGTTTTAAGGGCTTGCTGGGTTTTGGTTTTACCAATTCGCACTTGGCCAGTGACTATTCGCGGTGGCCTATGACCTAAAACTTGCTCATTCCGAGAGAAGACCTGTGCCCAGCAGTGGGGCAATAAATAGTTGATGACTGGGTTCTGGTGTGAAGAGTGTGGTAAAGATAATAATTATGTCTATCGGAGACGTCCTAACTTAATCCTCCAGGGTTATGTCAATCACAGGCAAGACATAACTACATTTTTTTTTAAAGGTCTAAGGCGGTGGCCACTTAACGTCAAATGGATTTCATACTATTCTGCTACTTTTATATTTATATTTATAAACTAGCTGTCCCGACAAACGTTGTTTTGCCATATAAAAAATTTAAAAAAAATGTTAAGGGTGGACCTTAAGGGGTATGAAAAATAGATGTTGGCCGATTCTCAGACCTACTGAATAAGCATATTACATTTGGTAAAAATCGGTCAAGCCGTTTCGGAGGAGTAAGGCAACAAAAACTGTGACACGAGAATTTTATATATTGGATAACGAGATTTGCAATATCCATTGAAAATTTTGCCGTGGATTCTTCTCCAGCCATCTTCTGTAATAATCTATGCCTTGTTCCACGACACAAAATGCAGGCATTTTATATAATGGAAGTAGCAAACGAGTAGCAATCCACCTGATGGTAAGTGGTCACTACAGTGTGGACATCTGTATGCAACCTTCACAGTACCTATTTGTAGCACGCCTCCCATACCATACCTGTCAAACCAGAATACGGAAACACTTTTTAACTCTTTTTTACCCTCGAGGGGAAACCTTCAAAAGGTACCCGCCGCCGTGGAAGAGACGCAGGGTTATGTGGGGTTTATGACGCACTAAAAACTCCCGGGTGGCAGTCCTCGGTACTACGAAGAGGACTCCGGGATCCGCAAAGGAACGCAACCGGCTCTGAGCTCGATGCCCCACCGCTCTATCTGGTGTTTACGACGATATGCGACTACACATACCTTCCTTCCCGGGGTCGTCTAGCTAGACGGTTCGAGCTCCTTGACACTCGCAACCCCGGCAAACCCTTTTAGTCCGCCTCTTACTACAGACAGGGGATACCGTAGCCCTATTCTGATCCCAGAACTACAGGGACTGCGCTTAACACTGCTGTCATAAGGTCATGCAGGCATGTCACTATGAAACATGTTTGCAAAAACTTATAAAGGGTTCTACTACTATGTACCTACGTTCAATACACAACTTACTTATATATATTGACCTTATTAACGTCCTTAAATTTGGCCTATTTAAAATGGCTATACCTGTGTTAGTGCACTACTCTGTGTAAAGATCTGTATTTTTTCAAAAATTCTTTGTTTGTTGTCAAAATAAAACAATATTGTAAAGCCTGAGGGCAAATGAATTCTTCGGAGCGTATCCGGAAAGAACCTTTATGTCGATACTTTCATTATAAATACAGTTTAAGTCATAAACTTTTGGCTGTTTGTGCGCTTATGTGCACACCTCACTGAATTTTGTATTTATCAACTGCATTGAGGTTGGTAAATACTAAATATCTTAACATATTATCGTGACCTCCAATCGGCTGGTCAAATTTTCTTTAAATATAGATAAGAAAACATAATTAGATACGCTTTCAATTAAAAATCCCTCATCTAAATCGGTTCATCCTATACCTATCCATAAAATTGCCTATAAATGTCCATGGGCGGCAGAAACGACTCACCATCAGATGATAAGCCAAGCAAACTCGTTTTCCTCGTCAACTCATTGTTTGAAACTTGCCTTCTCGATCGGGAGGTCCGAGGTTCAGACCCAGGCACGCACCACAGATTTTTCATAAAATTATGAGCGTATTAGAAATTAATTATCCCTGCTTTTCGGCGAAGGAAAACATCGTTTTCCACTTAAGTCTAAATCTTCTTTCTTGAATCTAAAAAAAATGTCAATATTTTGAAAACGCTCTTTACTTCTTTCTTGCACCACACGCCACTGACGTATAAGCATGGTGGCTAGCCTCGCAAGTACTCATTATAAGTCAACCGCAGGGTTGCCACCGCTAAGTTATTATAATTAATTATTATATTAATACGTGAAGCAAAAATTTGTGACGGATTTTTAAGTAATATGCCGCGGACGGATTAGTATGAAATTTTGCACGGTTATAGTGGACGTAGAGAAGGAGTGCAGAATGTTAATATTTTTTTCAAATAATGCATTTTTCATACATAAAATCAACTAAAAACACATTACACACACTGCCTTGCATTTGTCACAAACACATATGTACTTAGTAAATGAAAATGAAAAGACACAACGTCAAGAATGCCAGATGACATTTGATTTTTAATTTAAATTACGGTCGAATTTCGGCCGATGCTACGGGTGACTAGTAAATATAATTGTATTAATTTTGTAATTATAATCTTAAGTTCGGGCCAATTATATGTTAAGGCTTGAGAAATTATTACCTGGTGATGCCCTCATTGACTCAAAAAAGGCAATATTTTTGAGGCAATGAGGGCACCACCGTGACAGTTATTTCTTTAAAAGATTGAAGTAACAAACGAGCAAGTAGGCGACCTGATGGAACGATTTTGCATCAAAATTATTACATTATATTGTCTATTTATTACCTGTAGATAGTTGTCAATATTGTCAGCAATTTTAGCAAAACGGCAACTTTTATCATGAAACTTTGATAGAAATTGTAGATGATGAAATCGTCTATGAAAACGTATCATTTCTTTTTTCGTCAGAGCCACCGTTTTTGAAATATAACGATTCAAAAACTTGCATCCATTATAATATGCACACGCCACCTATGAGGTAGTGTACTTTTTGCATACTTTTTACTTCTATGTATGGATTAATTAAGCTATTGCATAGCTTTTATCGCGGGTTTTGAGCGCGGCGACGAATCAAGAAATTCTGTAACGAAAAAACCTAACACGGGGGGTGTTAGTTTTACTCCACCTAACATGTAGCGCGGCCGAGCGTTTGCTTAACGTGTATGCATATGGTACGACAGTACGAAGCAAGCACGGATCGAAACAAGCTGCTCGGAAATCGGACGAATAAGTAAGCAGCTGATTGTGAGAAAGTATATACTATTAAAGAAAAAAACTTAAATTAATATCAAATAAAAAATAATGCATAAATAAATAATTATAATTGCAAAAGTTGATAAAAACTTATGCAATTATAATTATTTATTTATACTATCTTTGAATGTCTAGATTGACTGGACTAATACATGTACAACTTTGTTGTAACAAAGATCAGATGTACCAACCCTACCATCGCCCTGCCTCTTATTTCTTGCTACAGACCAGATCAGTGTGTACATATCAGCACAATGGACGCTCGTTTGTAGAACAAAAACTCTAAAACAAAAATTTTCCATCTAAGTATTTAAAAAGCGCAAAAATCTACACAACATCAGTGTTAAAAAATCATCGAAAGTGTTGAAAGTGTTTTATGCTCGTGCTAAATAAAATTGAATTAAATAACATTTTGTTTACACTTCTAAAATTATAATAAAAGTGTAAAATTAATCGAAAATTATAATTAAAGTGTTAAATTTGACACTTTTAGATTAATGATTTAAATTAACAATAAATACGTTATAATTTTATTTGTGTATTTGAAAATATTTTATAAAATTAATCGTCTATTGTTATAAGTGTTTTTATAAAGTGGTTTTGTGATATCAAAATTCTAGAAGAATTTTAATTAAAATGAAATAGGTGAGTTTTTTTTTATTTATTTTTATTAACTGTATTGACTCTGTGATGTTCCAAAAACGATATTTCGTTGATACTGAAATGCTTGCTGCTTTAGTGCTAGTGTCTAAATCATGGGTTCCCAAACTCATTTCGTTTTAAACCCACTTTGAAATCCGTTATTTATTTTTTATTCCCCCATTTTTCATTCAAATTAACAACTTTAATAATATATCAGTATCGATTGGAATTTTATAAAACCTGTTAGCTTTTAAATAAGTATTAAAGCTCAGTCCAACTTTTTGGGAAGGACTGAACAGGTGTTTGTCGACCAAAACAAACGTCGCCAAATCTTAGAGAAAACTTTAGTCACATCAGCGCCCCCTTAATTTTTCTTGTCCCTTACCGCCCTGTCTAGTCCTCCAGCGCCCACCATGGGTGTTATCGCCCACTTTGAGAAAGACGACTAAATGAAGGTGGTAGAACTGATGATTTGCTTCCACCGTTACGCCTATATCTGCCTAGTAATAGCAATACTGATAATTTTTAATTTTTTTCTGTCTGTGTGTTTGAACGAATTAAATTTATAAAATTGAAAATCTTCATACTCCGTATCAGCTAAAATTTATCTCGTCCCAGTTTCGGGATCAGAATAGGGCTACGGTATCCTCTGCCTGTCGTACGAGGCGACTAAAGGGGGCTTCCGGGGTTGCGGGCGGCTAGAGTCGGAGTACCTATTACATTATTTGTCTAGATATTGCCTCTCGAACTGATATACAAAGTCCCTGTGAGATGTTACCCGACCTTGTGTCTTTCACTGTTCACAAGTGGATTAGTAGAAATATCAGAATTGCTTTCTTCTTAAATTTCCCTTGATATTCAAGATTGTGAACGAAATTACATTACCAATATACATCTATACTAATATAATAAAGAGAAAACGTTGTAGTATTGTATTTTTGTATGTTTGTCATGAATTAACTTAAAAACTACTGAACCGGTTTTAAAAATTCTTTCACCATTAGAATGCTAGATTATCCCTGAGAAACATATACTATTTTTATTTCTAGAATATATAAGGCGTTTGCTAAAATTTGAGTAATGTGATTCAGTGTCAAAAAATTTGCTCAATTTTTTTTTTCATTGCATACAGTGTAATAATTGATAATAGAATAAAAAAATGTCCAGGAGTAGTGCTCGAATGTATAAAAACTTTTTAACAAAAAATATCTACCGACTTCCATGTCACAAAAAAGTAAAAAATAATTTAAATATATTTTGGTCTAGAACATACTCAGTACTTAGTACATAGTCCTGAAGTCGGTGCTCGACATATTTCGCTGGACGACGGTAACTACGTCCTATATGAGCACCGACTTCAGAACTATGTACTAAGTACTGAGTATGTTCTAGACCAAAATATATTTAAATTATTTTTTACTTTTTTGTACATGGAAGTCGGTAGATATTTTTTGTTAAAAAGTTTTTATTTTACACTTTTTAGTGACTATATTTTTATGTTTGTATTTAAATAAAGCCTCTAAGTTTGCTTTGTGCATCTACATATTCACGAAAATTAAACATAAAACACTTTTACAATTCATACAAACAGGGCGCCCCCTCTGGAAGTACCCCTCCATCATCAGGGTTGAGGAGTTGAAGGTCAAATTTTTCATCTTATATTGTTGCTTAGTAATCTTATAACATATACGTTAGTACCAGGTGGCTAACTTCTATGGCTCAGGCTTGCAGTACCCTGCATCATCAGGGTTTAGGAGTTGAAGGTCAAAATTTTAATTTTGTGCCTCTGTTTGGTATTATTTTTACATACCCGTAAGCACCAAATTGCCAACTCCTATGGTTTAGAATTGAAGTACCCCTTCATCATCAGGGTCGAGGAGTTGAAGGTCAAAATTTTAATTTTGTGCCTCTGCTTAGTATTATTTTTACATAACCGTAAGCACCAAATTGCCAACTCCTATGGTTTAGGATTGAAGTACCCCTTCATCATCAGGGTTGAGGAGTTGAAGGTCAAATTTTTGATTTTATAGTTTTGCTTAGTATTTTCTTTACATAACCGTAAGCACCAAATTGCCAACTTCTATGGTTTAGGATTGAAGTACCCCTCCATCATCAGGGTTGAGGAGTTGAAGGTCAAATTTTTCATCTTATGTTTTTGCTCAGTAATCTTATAACATATACGTAAGCACCAAATGGCTTATTCCTATGGTTTTGCCTTTAAGTACCCCTGCATCATCAGGGTTGAGGAGTTGAAGGTCAAATTTTTGTCCCATGAATTTGCTTAACAATTTCATTATATATTCGCAAACATCAAACGACCAACTTTTATAGTTCAGGCTAGCAGTACCCCTGCATCATCAGGATTGAAGAGTTGAAGGTCAAATTTTTCATAGTAAATACCTACATAGTAATTTTATTCTATATTTTACTCAATTGGACTTCTCCAGCTAAGGTTCGGCCGACTATCACTAATTTTATTATTTTGCTCCAAAAAGTTGAAGATCCTATGATTAGAACCTTATCAAACTCTTATCAGACTACCCCTGGAGTACATCCTTTCTAATAAAAAAAGAATCATCAAAATCGGTTGGCGGGATATTGAGTTATTCATACATTTATCGCGTACATTGAAAATGCAAATTTAAGACTTATGCGTTTTTCTTATGGATGCCCTAGTCAAAAAAATACTAAAAAAAAATGGGACCCTATGACACGCACTACCTTTCAAATAAAAAAAAAATCATCTAAATCGGTTCACCCAGTCCGGAGAAATGAGGTAACAAATATAAAAAAAAAAAAAAAAAAAATACAGACGAATTGATAACCTCCTCCTTTTTGGAAGTCGGTTAATAATGGTTGGATAGATTACTTTATAGTCTGCGCGAACGAAGACGCGTCCATTCTGCTAGTATTAAATATAAGTAGTCGTAAGAATTTGAGTCGTAGTATCGCATCAAATCGCCATCCTATGATGCAACCCAAGAATATTTTTTCCCACAAGAGACAAAAAAGTGTAAATGATACAAGTTATTAAACTTTTCATTAACAAGTACCTACCATTCTTAATTTATTAACCAAAAACTCTTCAGCTCAAAAACGATTGATTGTCTTCCTGTCTTTGTTTTTAAAATGTGTTTTTTTTTTTGTTTGAATTAGCAAACGAGCATGCAGTCCACCTGATGGTAAGTGGTCACTGCCGCTCATGGACATCAATGAGCAACTTCAAATAGAACATGGGTTCTATCAGAATTCAATCACAGATACGTTGCTACTCCCGAGGACTATGATGGTCGCCTCATATAAAATGTGTGTTCAACTTTATTTTAGAGTGTTGAAATGATGACATACAAGTTTGTTCGGAAAACATTACCTTTTTTTCTGATGCGGTCGATTAAAATCTAAACCAACTTGACAGACTAATATTCCAATGTTATGATAGAGAAGAACTTTAAAGGCACACTTTCACATGAAGCGACCATCATAGTCCTTAGGAGTAGCAACGCATCTGTAATTGACTTCAGATGGAAGTCATGTTCTGTATGAAGTTGCTTGCAGTTTTTTTTTCTGACTGAACTAGCAAACGAGCATGCAGTCCACCTGATGGTAAGTGGTCACTGCAGTATGGACATCTGTAATCAACTACAAACAGAACATGGGTTTCCATCTGAAGTCAAATGCTTCACGCTAGAAATAGGTGTAGCGGTGGGACTTCCCCGGTCGAACTACACTGGTTCTACCACTTTGAATATGTTGTTCATAGTCCACCTGATTGTAAGTAGTCACTTACGATCAGGTGGACTGCATATTTGTTTGCTAGTTTAATGATATAAAAATGACCTATTAATAAATCCATGTGTTTGCCTATTTTCAATTCACATGTTTATCTTCTGAATCATCATTAATTGTAAGTCAACTTAAATACATTTAAGTACTTATACCTACTACATATAGTATTAATACGTAGTAAGTTTATCTTGGGAAGTAAATTATATCTTCTTATAGCTTTTCGGTACGTTAAACACGACGGAAAATCTGAAAAACGGGTATAGGTAAGACTCATTTTTGCTAAATTAACTTTACCAGAATTGTTACAAAAACGGAGATAGTTCGATAGATGTATGTAAGTTTATAAACTGAGACATCAAAATTGTCAGAAAACAATTGATTTTTAACAATTTGTTGTGTCAATCTTTTCGTTTTACTAAACTTTTTTATAAAACGAACGATCTAAAAAAACCGTACCGTTTTAAACGGTTTTCTCCGAAACTACGTCTATTTATAGCTCTTCGTTTTAAAAAAACGGAAATCTACTAAAAGATCTACGTAATTCTGTCTTTTTTTTTGAGGAACTCAATTTTGCAAAAACAATACCTGTACCCCTTTTCATTAAGCACACAGATATCATCGTCCATATATACAAAAAAATATACTTGTGTCTATATATATATATTTAAAATATATATAAAATATATACTTGGTGTCTGTACTTCGAAATAATTTTAAAAAGGATAGCTGCGAATAAGAAATTGCAGAAATTAATATATTTTTAGTAATCATTCTGATTTGTCTGTGTTTGAAATTGCACAAAAAATATAAGTACTAGGTAAATGAAATTCCTAATCGAAAAATTATATTTTTGTATGCTCTGGTATTATTTTGTGTACTTATATTTTATTAAAATCCAAGTGCGTCCAATTAAAATTTATTACAATTTAAACTTATGTTACATCACATTAAATTTGTATGAAGCTAAATATTCGTCATATTTAAATAGTGCAAAATGTATTAACTATAGATTACATTACATATTTTATGTTAGTTTACATTTTTTAAATGAAGTGAAACAGCAGGACAATTGATTCAATAAAATTACTTCTAAAATTCAAATTACTTGTAAGAAAAAATAAGACAATGAAACATTAAGACATTTTTGACTAACCTTTTATTTAAACCGTGTGCATAAATGAACTGAGAATATACTTATAACACGAAGGGAAGAATTAGCAGTCTTGGTCAAAAAAGGGTAATGTTACCTAACGTTTCTGTAACGGTCTTTAATAACTTTATTTTAGTTACCATATTGTTGTAGCAATGAAAAAAATGTCCCTTCCCTCGTTCCCTTTGGTTGTAAGCGCGATATTTAAAAATTGTAAAGCCTATGTCACTTTTCAATCGATGACGATTCTATATATGCTAATGTTACACTAGTCGACCCGGTGAAATTCGTTCCGCCTAAAAGTCAAAAATCAAAATTTATCAGTGTTCCTCCACTATATTATGCATGTATCATACATAAAAACCTTCCTCTTGAACCACTCTATCTATTAAAAAAACTGCATTAAAATCCGTAGCGTAGTCTTAAATATCTAAGCATACATAGGGACAGACAACGTAAAGCGTCATTCTTTACTATGTTGTGAAGTTGCGCTGTAGCGTTTGCCAAAGAAATGGAGATACCTACATAAATAAGCTTAATAACCTTCCTTATGACGTAGCTACGAAAAAACGTTATAACCGCATAATAAATTAATATTTTTCAATGTAAAACAGTTACTTATAACAGAATTATTTTACTAAATACAATGTGAAACAGTTAGAACAGAATTCTTTAATAGAAACGTCTCAAGAATAGTATAACCCGTTGTAGATATTAATAAACGTAGCACTATTATAAAGCAATTAGGCTGCCATTCTATCAGAGAGTCACAACATTTTGTTTATGTTCATTATAATCACTTATTCATATTTTCTAGATGGTAGAATCAGTGTAGTTCGACTGGGAAAGTACCACCGCTACACCTATTTCTAGCGTGAAGCATTTCTTGCGTCTCGATGGAAGGGTGTGGTTGCCGGCACACTTTCATATGAGGCGACCATCATAGACCTCGGGAGTAGCAACGCATCTGTGATTGACTGTGACAAGTTCTGTATGTAGTTGATTACAGATGTCCATGGGCGGCAGTGACCACTTACCATCAGGTGGACTGCCTGCTCGTTTGTTCCTTCAGTCAGATAAAAAAAAGCTGCAAAGCTACAAATTAACAACCCACTTTAGGGTCATGAATAATAAAAAAACATATTTAAAAACCAGCATCCGGAAACCAGCTGTAACAAAATAAAATGTGTGCGTGTACTAGCGTACACTCGTAAGAAGTGAAACTTCTTTATGACGTTATTTTTCAAAAAATAATTTACTATATGCAACTTTACAGAAATTGGTTAAATAAAGTTAAATTAATAAATAATCTAATCTATAATAATCTATCTAATATCACGCGTGGTAGGGATAAGAAAAAGATGGCGCGTAACAGAAAAAGATGGCGCGTAACGAAAAAATGTTACACTAAATTTTTTCCAACCCCGATAAAGAAGTTTTACTTCAAAAATCGCTTCCAAATCGGTTCACCCGTTTCGGAGGTACGTGTCCATAGACAGACACACAGACAGACTTACCAGTCAAACTCATGACACCCTTCTTTTTGCATCGGGGGTTAATTAGAAATTAACGGTAGGAACAGGCTCTAACGCTTTTATTGTTACCAAGTTAGTGTAATTTAAATAAACGCCTTAAAAGCATTTTTATAAAAGAGCCAAATGTTATCCACTTCTGATTTATAAAAGACAAACGTCAGACATAGCCTCCTCGTATACTCTATTACAAAGGTAGTAAGATTTGAATTTAATAAAACGAAATGAAAATGTCTGAATCAATAGTACTTGCATAATATTTTGTTTCACAGTAAAACGCCGTTTATGTTATTATACTTTTTGTTATTGACACAAACATGCAGTCTATTTGATGATACATTCACAGTTCCTTTGCCCTTTGTTGTTTTAAAGAAACCTTTAAAACAGCTTTATTCTAAGTGTGTTCCGCGGAACCCTAGCTAGGGTTCCGTGATACCTCTGTCGGGGTTCCGCAAGAATTTAGAAAAAAATCAAAACACCTCTCTCTGGTCACTACGCGGCTGTTTTATAGGTGATTTTTTCTTTTTTCATGTTTTCTATTATTGTCCTTGCCAAGTGGTGAAGTAAATAATAATTAGGAACTGTTACATTGCACTTTTATTATGCTGATTAATAAAAAAATCACTTATATAAAAACAATTGTTTATTCTAGGGTTCCATCAAATATTTTGCTTCCCAAAAGGGTTCCGTCATTCAAAAAGTTTGAGAACCACTGCTTTAAAAGGTACTGTCGTGGTTGGATGCCGAGTTATGTGGAAATTTTACCTACTAAAACCCTCCAGCGGCCATCCTCGGCGCTGCGTCATTTGGAATAAAGCCGGCTAAGTGTGTAGCGGACTCGAGCATGAAGGCTTCCGTACAATTCTGTAAAAACAACCATACATATGGGAGCCCCGGAAATATTTAGGACAGTTTGTTTTTAGTATTTGTCGTTATAGCAACAGAACATCTGTGAACATTTCAACTATTTAGCTATCACGGTTCATGAGATACAGCCTTGTTGTTTTGTTAACGAGGGGGAAACCTTCATCAGGTACCCGACGTCGTGGGAGCGACGCGGGTTATGTGGGATTCTTTTCGCACTAAAACCCCATCCTCATCACTGCATGGAGGATTCCGGGATCTCCAACAGAACACAGCCGGAGTCCTCCGAGCGCGATGTCCCTTTCGGGCTCGTCCTGGTGGGCGTGGAACGCTCACTGCACTTTCTGGTCTTTACGGCGGCCGTCCTTCCCGGGGTCGGTCGGCCGGACGGTTCGAGCTGTCACTCTACCCGCCCGCAACCCCGGAAGCCCCTTATAGTTGCCTCTTACGACAGGCAGGGGTTTTTATTTTTGTTGTCGAGGGGGAAACCTTCAAAAGGTATCCGACGCCGTGGGACCGACGTAGGGTTATGTGGGATTTTTACCGCACTAAAACCCCCCCGGTGGCCGTTCTCAGCGCTAAAAAGGAGGACTCCGGGATCTCGAAAAGACCTCTGGTGCAGGGGGTACCATAGCCCTATTCTGGTCCCGGAACTACAGGGAGTCTTAGTAACAGGGCTCCATTTTTACCCATCGGGAACCGGATAAGCTGTCTTTCTGACCGTTAGTTTCAACGTAAAACTATATTAGTAAGTCGCTTTTAATGTTAAAGATTGAAAGAGTAAAGGTTAAAACGTTAAAGCGCCGGTTTCCGTTAGGTATATGTCAAATGTCACGTCATATGTCAGAATTGTCAGACGAAATAGAATTTGTAACGGTCCGATTTTTGACAATGTTTTTGACAATGTACAATACCATATGTATCGATAAACGAAGGGCGGGTATTTTTTTATACGTAAACCTAACGATAAGGCAGACGGGCTACGTGATGGAAAGTAGTCACCGTCGCTTATGGATATTTACAACAGAGGAGTCGCCGATACATCGCCGGATTTGAAATAGAGTCTTTTTCGCACCTTTTTTGAAGAGCCCCATGTCATAACGCCCCGGGAATACCTGAGGAGGAAGCTCGAAGGCAAGGGGAGGGTATTAGTTTGATTCTTTGCAAAATTATAAAGTTTTATGTAGAGCACATGTATTACGCCTTCGAACCAACGAAATCAATATTTAATACCCAAGGGAAGAAGTCTTATTTAAGTAAAACAGATTTTTATATACGATTTTTTTTGGAATAAAAACTTTTTAACAAAAAATATCTACCGACTTCCATGTCACAAAAAAGTAAAAAATAATTTAAATATATTTTGGTCTAGAACATACTCAGTACTTAGTCCTGAAGTCGGTGCTCGACATATTTCGCTGGACGACGGTAACTACGTCCTATATGAGCACCGACTTCAGAACTATGTACTAAGTACTGAGTATGTTCTAGACCAAAATATATTTAAATTATTTTTTACTTTTTTGTGACATGGAAGTCGGTAGATATTTTTTGTTAAAAAGTTTTTATTTTACACTTTTTAGTGACTATATTTTTATGTTTGTATTTAAATAAAGCCTCTAAGTTTGCTTTGTGCATCTACATATTCACAAAAATTAAACATAAAACACTTTTACAATTCATACAAACAGGGCGCCCCCTCTGGAAGTACCCCTCCATCATCAGGGTTGAGGAGTTGAAGGTCAAATTTTTCATCTTATATTGTTGCTTAGTAATCTTATAACATATACGTTAGTACCAGGTGGCTAACTTCTATGGCTCAGGCTTGCAGTACCCTGCATCATCAGGGTTTAGGAGTTGAAGGTCAAAATTTTAATTTTGTGCCTCTGTTTGGTATTATTTTTACATACCCGTAAGCACCAAATTGCCAACTCCTATGGTTTAGAATTGAAGTACCCCTTCATCATCAGGGTCGAGGAGTTGAAGGTCAAAATTTTAATTTTGTGCCTCTGCTTAGTATCATTTTTACATAACCGTAAGCACCAAATTGCCAACTCCTATGGTTTAGGATTGAAGTACCCCTTCATCATCAGGGTTGAGGAGTTGAAGGTCAAATTTTTGATTTTATATTTTTGCTTAGTATTTTCTTTACATAACCGTAAGCACCAAATTGCCAACTTCTATGGTTTAGGATTGAAGTACCCCTCCATCATCAGGGTTGAGGAGTTGAAGGTCAAATTTTTCATCTTATGTTTTTGCTCAGTAATCTTATAACATATACGTAAGCACCAAATGGCTTATTCCTATGGTTTTGGCTTTAAGTACCCCTGCATCATCAGGGTTGAGGAGTTGAAGGTCAAATTTTTGTCCCATGAATTTGCTTAACAATTTCATTATATATTCGCAAACATCAAACGACCAACTTTTATAGTTCAGGCTAGCAGTACCCCTGCATCATCAGGATTGAAGAGTTGAAGGTCAAATTTTACATAGTAAATACCTACATAGTAATTTTATTCTATATTTTACTCAATTGGACTTTTCCAGCTAAGGTTCGGCCGACTATCACTAATTTTATTATTTTGCTCCAAAAAGTTGAAGATCCTATGATTAGAACCTTATCAAACTCTTATCAGACTACCCCTGGAGTACATCCTTTCTAATAAAAAAAGAATCATCAAAATCGGTTGGCGGGATATTGAGTTATTCATACATTTATCGCGTACATTGAAAATGCAAATTTAAGACTTATGCGTTTTTCTTATGGATGCCCTAGTCAAAAAAATACTAAAAAAAAATGGGACCCTATGACACGCACTACCTTTCAAATAAAAAAAAAATCATCTAAATCGGTTCACCCAGTCCGGAGAAATGAGGTAACAAATATAAAAAAAAAAAAAAAAAAAAAAAAAATACAGACGAATTGATAACCTCCTCCTTTTTGGAAGTCGGTTAAAAAGGATATTTTAATGAATGAGCTAAATGGTACCTCCTTTGACCTATAAATATATCTATATGTATACAATGTTTTAAAATTAATTCAGTAATTTCGATTCGATATAATATCAATCAGAAATAATCTGTCAGCCAAATATTCATAAAATATCTATTCATATTTTACCTTTTTCTCAGTCCTTCTAACATTTTTTTTTGCAAATATATGTTGTGTACAGACACAAGGAACTATGATTTCTATTACAAGTACTTATGTAAGGTAAAAATGATTAATTTTTCTCGTGTTGTTTTTTCCAATACGTGGGAGGTAATGTGTAGATTTTATCTTAACTAAACGTTTTTACCACTATTATTTCTTCGTTTATAAATAAACCATGAAGTCTGTTGTCTATAAATCATATCCATCTGACTAATAGCTAATCAAAATATATATTTTATTTCATTTTAGACTCATGCTTTGCGGATTTATCCCCGTTTAAAAAAATGTTACATATCTTTTATTGTAACGATTTTTTTAGAATTGATGGATTTTAGTAAAATAATGATGAGAAAGAAATTGATAATGAAATAAAGATATATTTTTACAAGATAGTAAATATAAATCAGCGATAGCCTAATGGTTGAAACTTGCCCTCTCGATCGAGAGGTCCGAGGTTCAAACCCAGGCACGCACCACTGATTTATGTGCGTGTTATAAATTAATTATCACTGCTTTTCGGTGAAGGAAAACATCGTGAGGAAACCAACAAACCCGAGAGTTCTGAAAAAAAAAGGAGGTGTGTGAAGTCCACCAATTCGCACTTGGTCAACGCGGTGGACTATGGCCTAAACTCTCTCATTCTGAGAGAAGACCCGTGCCCAGCTGTGGGCCAGTAATGGGTTTATGGGGAAATATGAATATATTTTCAATCGTAGAATTTAATTTGGAGATTGGTTTAATGCGATATAAACACTCAGACAAAATAACATATGACGTAAAAATTCTAAAACATAAAAATTTGTACAATAATTTACAAGGTATGACCTATAACTACATTTATAAGTACTTAGTCTATAGTCATCCAACGTTTTGTCTTCATTATCAATCTTAATTTAAAATCCATCTTATTCCATTTACAGTAAAGTAACATTACAATTTTAACGCATGTGATTCCGCGCAATACAGTTATTTAAAATAAACCTAATTTTTAAATGATTCATAATATTAATTTGTCATTAATTTTACTACAAATCGAAGCTCTACAGGGCTTCCCTCAAACCATTAATGACTCATTAATTTACGCACCATTATGAAGAAACCATCATTAATTTATTGTAGTACATAGAAATTCGAGTCAGTCATAGGACATCCGCATTAGTCATGTTAGATTTAGGGCGGTTTATTCAATCCATTACTGTCCTACTACTGGGCATGGTTTTCTCAGAGTGAAATAGCTAAGTATTGATTAGTAGACTTTACTTGTCTTTAAAATGTGGTTTCCTCATTTTATTTTCCTTAACCGTTAAGGCAAGTTAAAACAAGCACTATTTTTTATTTGATTAAGGTAGCAAACGAGCATGCAGTCCACGTGATGGAAAGTGGTCACTGCCGCCCTGCGACATCTGTAATTAATTTTATACAGAACATGGGTTCCATCTGAAGTCAATTACAGATGCTTTGCTACTCCCGAGGACTATGATGGTCGCCTCATAACAAAGTGTGCCGGCAACCACACCCTTCTGTCGAGACGCAAGAAATGCTTCTCGGTAGAAATAGGTGTGGCGGTGATACTTCCCCGTGGTTGTGATTGCCGGCACACTCAACGCATCTGTGATTACCTTCAGATGGAACCCATGTTCTATTTGAGCTTACAAACGTCCATACGACAGTGACCACTTACCATCAGGTGGACTGCATGCTCGTTTGCTACTTCAGTCAGATAAAAAAACACCCTTCTTTTACAGTCGTACATACGAGTAAATACTAGGTTTCTCTTTTACGTAATCCTAAGCCCTACGACATAAAATCCATTGAAATAAATTTCTAAGAAACTCCTTAACATACCTCATGTTGATTCTGCGATAATTAAAATAGTTGAAAGTGCTTGTTTAAGGTTTAATTACATTTAATCATTTTAATAGACGGTTTCGTTATTAATAGGTTATGGTAATAGTAAACATAGTTTAATAATTATAGTATTTATTTAAACACCTGCCGTTAGGTGACGATAAGTGATAGATACCTAGAAATTATTATAATCTTTCAAGCCATTTGGACTGTAGCGCGTACTCAATAAACTAGTGACCCGTCACAACGAAATTCGACATTCGACCGTAATTTAAAATACAAAACAGTACTCAAAATAAAATGTAATTATTTTCAAGTTATTTTGAACGCACCCGTTAAAGGTAAAAAGAGGTTTATTAACTAACCTGTATTTTGACAAAGACATCTGACATTTTTGACGTTGTGTTTTCATAGTAAAACATTGAATGTTCTATTTCGTTTATTATGTATGTGTTTGTGTCAAATGAAGGTAGTGTGTGTAATGTGTTTTTAGTTGATTTTATGTTTTATGCATTATTTAATAAAATATCAGCATTGCGTAATCATTCTCTACATCAACTATAACCGTGGGTAATTTCATACTCCTCCGCCTGCAGCAAGTATCTTAAAAACGAATCACAAGTTTTTGCTTCACGTATTAATATATAGATGGACATATATATACGCTTGAAAAACATTACCTATCTAACGCAGTTGGATAAAAAGGGTAAAAAAATCACGGTTGTTGGATAGGAGCACGACAAAATATTTATTTTATTCTGTTGTTATTATTTATAGCAGTTACAAAAAAACCCCTTCTGTGAAATTGTCAACTGTTTAGCTATCATGATTCATAAGATACAGCTCGGTGACAGACTGATGGCACATTTGTTATGAGGCGACCATCTTAGTCCTCGGGAGTAGCAACGTATATGTGTTTGATGTTCTGTTTGAAGTTGCTTACAGATGTCCATGAGCGGCAGCGACTTACCATCAGGTGGACTGCATGCTCGTTTGCTACTTTAATCAAATGAAAAAAATGACGGACGGGCCATTGGACTCGTAGTAAGAGAGTTTGGTTTAAACCCGTTGCGTAAGTAACCCTAAAAAGTGTAAATAACCTGTGAATCAATTAAAAAAACTGTTAGGTCGGCGTCTGCTCATATGCGGTTTATAACGACATATTATAGTTTTTTAATTGTTTTCAACAAGATAAAGATCACAAACAATATTTACTAAGAACGACTGCATAATGCAAATGTTTTCATTAAACAAAATCTTTCCATTCAAAATATTCCGAAACGGTCGAGGAAAATTTCGACAAATACTCATTTCTTACACTGTTTTTATATTTTCGACCGTATCAATTTTATTGTGAACCATCTGGAGTATGAAACATATATTTTAAAAAACACTACTCGCGCCCTGCGGTTTCACCTGCGTTTTAAAAGAAATTAACATAACTTTAAATTGTAGTCTTTGCTTATAGTATATGGATTTTAAGGCAATATCTAAATGAAGCAGTGACAGCTTAACGGTTGAAACCTCGTTCTCGATCGGAAGGTCCGAGGTTCAAAGCTCAGGCTCGCCACTGATTTATGTACGTATTAGAAATTAATTATCACTGCTTTCGGTAAAGGAAAACATCGTGAGGAAACCTACACACTCGAGAGTTCTTAAAAAAAGTTCTCGGAGGTGTGTGAAGTCCACCAATTCGCACTTGGCCAGTGCGGTGGACTATGGCCTAAAACTCTCTCATTCTGAGAGAAGACCCGTGCCCAGCAGTGGGACAATAATGGGCTGTAACCCAGAGATTAACTGGATCAGACAAAATCTACACAACTAAGAGTTCTTTAAATAAAAAAAAAAAAAAAAAAAAAAATACGTGACGAATAGATAACCTCTTTCCTTTGGGAAGTCGGTTAAAAAGCTCTCAGAGGTGTCCGAAATCTAGCAAATTCCACTTTGCCAGCGCGGTGGCCTATGGTCTCACATTAATTCTCATACTGAGAGAAGACCAGAATCCAGCAGTGGACCAATAATGGGTTGATAAAGAATAATTAATGGGCCAAGATACGATATAGATATAAAATGCGATTTCAAACTCACACACAAACAGACAGGCATAAATTTGTATTATTACTTATTCTCAGTTTTCAAAACTATCTTTCCCATAAATAAGCTATGTAGAGACAGTAGGAATTTTCATTTACATTTACATATATAATGAAGTGATCGCATGATATCAGGATGGCCAGGAGTCTTCATTACTGTCCATTCTTAAAGATTTCAAATAAAACACAGGAGTAAACTAGATTTATTCACAGTTGAGGAGGTCGGATCGCTTCGGTGGTTAAACAAGATTCTCTTTTTCTACCGACAGACGCTCGCCCTTTTATAACAATGTTTGGTGAGGTGACAATAACAAATTTATGGAGGGTAAATTAAATTACAATTATTGCTATCACTCAAATCACTAATATTGCTAATTTAATGAACAAACAATTTTCGATACTTCGAACTAACTAAAATAATTATTTTCGGCGACGTGTTTTTCATAAATACGCGGTGTCGCGCCGACATATACCTATATGAACTGGTTCTGTTACTTCTTGTTTTTTTATATATAGGTTTTTAAATCTATTCCCCCTCTTAAAATATTGCATAATGACTTAATTTTTATAATGCCTTAAGCATAGACTTACCGTAGCGCATCAAGCCGGATTCAATAAAACTATCAATTTTGAATGATTCATGAGTAGTTATGCATCATTTTATCGTATGCAACATGCTAGCCTGTACATCTGATATTAAATGGCCACTTATCATCATTATCTATATAGGCACTGATTGATCAAAGATGTTTGTATGGGGAGAGAACTTGACAGGCGGAAGACATTTTACTACCGAATTATCTCACTGTAAATAAGAAGTATATTGATGGCGTAAGTGCGACTCGCACTTAGCCGGGTTTTTGTAAAGCTGCAAAAATACATAGCTTTTATCGCGGACTTTGAGCGCAGCGACCGAAGCAAGAAATTCCGTAACGAAAAACCTAACACCCCCTACTCCGCCTATCATGTAGCGGCCAAGCGTTCGCTTAACGTGTTTGTATATGGTACGACAGTACGAAGCTCGCAGGATCGAGACGAGCTGCTCGAAAATCGAATGAATTTGTAAGCAGCTGTTTGTGAGAAAGTATATAGTATCAAAGAAAAAAACGTGAATATTATTAAAGAAAAATAATTGCATAAATAAATGAATAATTATAATTGCATCAGTTGATAGAAAATGCTATATATGATATATGCAATAGCTTTACTGCGGCAGTACCCGAGTGCCGCACGTTTTTATTTTACTTAGGGGGCTTTGGACTTCATATTTTTCGAAATTTTGCCGTGTGACGGACATACTTAGTTACATCATCTATATTGAGTTTTAGTGATGAGTATGTTACTTGTGGGTTTGTCCGTATGTGAATAGATATCTTTCCTCTCCATTTATCTTCTGTTAAATACATTATCCTCTAATTTTCACCAACTGTTATAGAATTTAGACCACAAGGTAAAAACTAGTGCTTATCAAACTTGAATTTTTACTTTACGCCGCTTAAACTTTTAAGGCAGAAACTGTTGTTACAACGAAATACTTAAAAGGTTTTTATATGTTTTTCACTACATATCATAAAATAAAAGTTCTGCGCGTACGTTCATCGCATTTGCACACTTTCACATGAGACGACCGTCATAGTCCTCGGAAGTAGCAACACATATGTGATTGACTTCATATAGAACCCATGTTCTGTGTTAAGTTGATTAAAGATGTCCATGAGCGGCAGCGACTACTTACCTACTATCAAGTGGACTGCATGCTCGTTTGCTACTTCAGTCATATAAAAAGAAGAAAAAAAAACTTTATGATGACAAAAAATTGTCCCTCACCCCATTTTTCTCTAACTGCAGGCTCCATAATTAATCATTACATAGTATAAAACACAGTCGGTTCTCGCTGTCTGACAGTATGTATGCTTAGATCTTTAAAACTGCGCTACGGATTATAATGCAGTTTTTGAAGTGAAACTTATTTAGGCACATGAGGGTAAAATTTTTACAGATGAAACGTCACACCGGTATGCAACGGAAGTGTCGGAAAAGAGAGAGAGAGTGATCGAGACCGATTGAGAGAGAGTAAGACAGGGCGAACGTAGCATGAGCAACTAGCCGTGGAGTGAGAGTAGGGAGCAAGCGAGTGAGAAAGATTGAGAGAAAAAGTGAGACAGAGCGAACGTCGTATCACGCCTTTTTCCCTTCCTCATAATCTTGGAAATTTAAAGTTTTAGATTTGTATAAATATAAACAAGATTTATAAATTAGTTCGCCAAAGAAGTTTCACTTCTGACATGTGTACTTTGTACGCACGCATGTTTTTTTAAAGGTAAAGTGACTCAAGGGGAAGGTTTCTATAGTTGACCCGGCATGCTTCGTTCCGCGTAAAAGTAAAAAATCTAAAATTATCAGTGTTTCTCTACTATATTATACATGTATTATACATAAAAACCTTCGTCTTGAATCACTCTATTTATTAAAAAACTGCATTGAAATCAGTAGCGTAGTTTTAAAGATCTATGCCTACATTCGGACAGACAGCGAGAAGAGACTTTGTTTTATACTATGTAGTGAGACTACATTAAAATCTCTCTACTCTAAAACCTTATTACAATCGAAATCTTAGTACAATTAGAATTTAAGTTACATTTTCTTTATACGAGTGGAACCACGTGGCATAAGTAACATATAATTTGGTCAGTATTTTTTTGTCTCTATACTTAAAATACCGGTTGCACGCAAGGACATGAACAAGTAGGTATCCGAGCGACTTTTGTGTCAATTTTTATCATTTTAAGACATTAATTTATTTCACACAGATTCACACTAGCTAAACCCCGCAGCTTCGCCCGCGTCAAAAAAAATAAGATATTCTACCACAGTAAAAAGTAACCTATTGTATGTTAATCCAAAGTGTCAGCTAACTCAACACCAAATTTTATGAAAATCGCTCCAGCCGTTTAGACCTGAAGAAGTAACAAACATACACACTCACAAACTGTCGCCTTTATAATATTAGTATGACTAGTATTATGAGGCGACCATCATAGTCCTCGGGAGTAGCAACGCATCTGTGATTGACTTCAGATGGAACCCATGTTCTGTATGAAGTCGATACAGACGTCCATGTGCGGCAGTGACCACTTACCATCAGGTGGACTGCATGCTCGTTTGCTATTTCAGTTAGATAAAAAAAATATACGTGACGAATAGATAACCTCTTTCCTTTGGGAAGTCGGTTGAAAAAAAATTTCGCCAACACATTATTGGCCCACTGCTGGGTACGATCTCCTCAAATAACTCGTCTATGATTGTAAACTTATGACTTCATCCTCTCTTAGGACTTTTTATTAAAAGTTACATTTGTTGAAGTGAAACTTCTTTATCGGGGTTGGAAAAAACTTAGTGTAACATTTTTTCGTTACGCGCCATCTTTTTCTGTTACGCGCCATCTTTTTCTGTTACGCGCGATCTTAATTTTTCCGTTACGCGCCATCTTTTTCTTATCCCTACCACGCGTGATATTAGATAGATTATTATAGGTTAGATTATTAGATAAAGTTTAATAAAAGCCTTTTATTAAACTTTATCTAATTTAACTTTATTTAACCAATTTCTGTAAAGTTGCAGTAAATTATTTTTTGAAAAATAACGTCATAAAGAAGTTTCACTCCTTACGAGTGTACGCTAGTACACGCACACATTTTTTTTAAACGCGGCTATAACCAGTCACTACTAGTGTTCTAGTACTAGTCGGTACTATATAAAAACTTACTAACATCGCAAATTAATAAAAAACTTTTAATAAAAGTAGACAATGTTTTATGCATTAGTTTATCAAAATGTCGGGTATGGTGTTTATCTCATCCTGTAAATATAACTACCCATCCTGGTTGAAATGGATAAAATTATAGACACTAGCTATCCCCCGCGGCTTCACCCGCATTAAAAAAAATGTAACATTCCTGTGCATCGATTATAAAAATGGAATATAATTTTGGATTGTAATTATTTTCGATAGAAAATAGTATTTTGATGAAACTATTACTAAATGTTGCTTAATATATGGACTATAAATATATTTCGCAATGGGTCCCGGGTTCGATTCACGATTCGACGGCCACTGGGGGGGGTTTTAGTGCGGTAAAAATCCCACATAACCTTGCGTCGCTCCCACGGTGTCGGGTACCTTTTGAAGGTTTCCCCCTCGAGAACAAAAAAATACTGTTTGTGTATTCGTCTCTCAGTTCTTAAACTACCTATCTAATGTTATTAATAATATATAAGGAAAAGATTGTGAGGAGGTATTTACCTATGTTTATTACTCTTCATTATAAATTATGTGCGTGTAATAATTGCGTGTAAATTTAGGTAAAAAAAGACAAACGCAAAACGCACACACATCTTTAAAAACGTTAGCATTTATAATACTGCGAATTATAGAAGTAATTTTATTTTTTCTAATTTAATTTTAAATCGGTACACCTGACATAGGTATACCTGATGATATCACCGGGAAAAAAATATATAAAGAAATTATACTATTATATCGTAAATAATAAGAGGTGATCATGCTAATTGGTATCAATTATAGTATTACATAGTAAATAGTGTTGCCCAAATGCAAGAACAAGACGAGACTTAGCCAGTCTTGGTCTTGGTCTTGCGCCAATACACCTGGTCTTGGTCTTGGTCTTGGTCTTGCGCTCCCAGTCTTGGTCTTGGTCTTGGTCTTGCAGCAAGAGTCTTGCAAGTCTTGCAATTACCTATTAGTCTATTACAATTTATTAAAGTTTGACTAAATGTACAATAATAGTACCTAAGTAATTAGTTTAAAACCATATAAGTTATCAATATTATAATATATACTTACTAGAATGAATTAATATGACATCTACTACCTATCCTTACCATTTTATCCCAATCATAATACTACTTGCGTGATCAGTATAATGTATTCATTTTCATTCTAAGCAACTTATTTATTCTTTGGAACACCTGTAGGTACTCTTAAAATTCGAAATTATTTTGCATGAGTATACCTACGCCCTATGGCGGCAATCAAATAGTGTCAAATGTTATGATTTCGGCGTGGCGGCAACGATTATTTTAGATTTCAAAAGAAGCCGCCGGCGCGTGTATCATAACCATGTACTTCCGAAAAGCGGCAAATTTCTTTGAGAAGTAAGTACAAAACCTTTGATGCCGCATTATTAAAGTGCCGATGGTTAAAACATAACTATGCATGCACTCAGTTTGATTTTAATAGATATTTTTTTATTCGCTATGTTTATGGTATTAGTCGTAACGCGCATAGGTCCAGTTTTTCATATTCTTTGATACAGTTTTTTGCGTCTCATAGAATTCCTAAGCGTCCCTACCTATACACCGAACTGTTACACCTAACTACTCAGTGAAATAGCGCTAAGTCCTAGCTGCAAGACGCAAGAGTCTTGCAGGCTATGTCTTGTTCTTGCTCAAGTCTTGCACGGTCAGTCTTGGTCTTGGTCTTGCTAAAAATACGCGGTCTTGTTCTTGGTCTTGGTCTTGCAAAAACGCAAGAACAAGACCAAGACTGCAAGACCAAGACTGAATTTGGGCAACACTAATAGTAAATTTAAAAATTTACCTCTCTTGTGGAGGGGGGAAGGGGGATACGAGCTATTTTACCCAGGTAGGATTTCTCTACGTTATTTACAAATGTTTATTTTATTATTACTTTTTAAACAGTGGAGGAAAATATAGCGAAGAAATATAGTAATATAGAGATGAAAGAAAAATATCATAGCTGTGATGTCTAAATTGCATTTGGTTGGTAAACAGTAAATTCCAACTTAATATAAGGGTGTAGTTAGATTGTCACCCTCATCCTCCCTCTCCTTTTTTTTGTTGACAAGGGGGAAACCTTCAAAAGGTACCCGACGCCGTGGGAGCGACGCGGGTTATGTGGGATTCTTACCGTACTAACCCCCCCCCCCCCCCATGTGGCCGGAGTCCTCTGAGCGAGACGCCCCTTTCGGGCTCTTCCCTGCTCTTTACGGCGTCATGCAACCACACGTCACCGTCCTCGAGCTCCCACTCTACCCGCCCGCAACCCCGGAAGCCCCTTTTAGTCGCCTCTTACGACAGGCAGAGTCTACCTTAGCCCTGTTCTGATCCCGGAACTACAGGGACAACTCCTTAAAACCTAGTTGTTACAAAAATATTATTGCAATTACATAGAGTTAAAAATTTCAGCCACTTGTGAGGAAGTGTGTGTTATTCTTCCACGCAAAACTATCAGTCGGATTTTGCTGTAATTTGGCACACACATTGTTTATAACCATACCTAGGTTAACACATAGGAAATAACCTACTCTTTATACATGAATAATTAACATACATGCATAGTTGAACAAACATTGATTTTGATATATAATCGTATTAATACGTGAAGCAAAAACTTGTAATCCGTTTTTAAGACACTTGCCGCAGACGTAGGAGTATGAAATTACGTTCGGTTAGGTACAGTTGATGTAGAGAAGGATTACGCAATGCTATTTTTTTTAATAATGTAAAAAACATACATAAAATCAACTAAAAACACATTACACACACTACCTTGGATTTGACACAAACACATAGGTACATAAGAAACGAAATAAAACATTCAATGTCTCACTATGAAAACACATAACATCAAAAATGTCAGATGTCTTTGCCAAAATACCCGCTTAGTATTGCTTTTAAATGCAGCTCAGTTAATTAAACCTCTTTTTACCTTTAACAGGTGTGTTCAAATAAACTTTACAATTTATTGAAGTGAAACTTCTTTATCGGGGTTGGAAAAAAATTTAGTGTAACATTTTTTCGTTACGCGCCATCTTTTTCTGTTACGCGCCATCTTTTTCTTATCCCTACCACGCGTGATATGAGATAGATTATTACAGATTAGATTATTAGATAAAGTTTAATAAAAGCCTTTTATTAAACTTTATCTAATTTAACTTTATTTAACCAATTTCTGTAAAGTTGCATATAGTCAATTATTTTTTGAAAAATAACGTCATAAAGAAGTTTCACTTCTTACGAGTGTACGCTAGTACACGCACATTTTTTTGTTTACATTTTTTTGTTTTAATTAGAGAAATATTCGTGCTACTTTGGACAATACGAAGTTTAGTTTTAGAGTTGAATTACTTGTGACTAGTATGAATAATTAAACATATTGATACAAATTCGTTTCCTAATGTTTAAGGAAATATAAAAATAATATTATAATGATAATCGTGTATTCCAGAAGATCGTTAATTACTAGTCATGCTGCCAATGGTTCTCAAAGTTCGGGGAATACTTAACCAAAACTCAATAGGCCTAAAATAAAAATTAAACTTTGTGATAAGTCACAAAAAATATTTTGATTTTGATTGGAGTATTAATCCAGTTTTTGACAATAGCTACGCTGACTAAGCTCGGATTAATAGATTCTGCGTAATATGTCTACGTTCTGCATATGTTTTTTTTCCCCGGGTATGAGTTCGAGTAAGGTTCGACTAGGGACCACCGGTACATTTGGTCCTGTCGTCAAACATTACTTGCGTTTCGATGGTAGAGTGTAGTTGCCTGATCATTTTCATATAAGGCGACCATCTTAGACTTGGAGAGAAGCAACGCATCTGTAATTAATTTCAGTTATTACCCCTATTCTGTGAAATAGCTTTGATCAGTGCAGTGACTTACTAACAAAACTACATGCTCGTTTACTATTTTTTTTTTTGCAAAAACACTAGCAGCTCCCGCAACTTGGCAGACTTTCACCTATCCCCCCCCCTCATTTTTATCCCCTTAAGAGATGAATTTCCAAAAATCCTTTCTCAGTAGGCAGGTACCCATTTTTACTGCAAAAAACATGGTGCAAAATCTCAAGTTTCTAATCATAGTAGATTCGGCTATGAGTTGAAATGTTAGTAGTTAAATTAAGTAGATAAAGATAGATAGATAGAAGAAGATGAAAACCTTTGAGCACCACTAACGGAATATACCTGATATCTACAAATATAACTGGTTTATTGGCGGTCGGTTATGAATAAATTACAATATTAATAGGATCATTATAGTTGTTACTCTTGTTAATAATAAAATTAGTTGTAATAACAAACGCACGTAAACATGTGGCATAACATGTGGTATATCCATTTATCTAATTATATATGTATTTAAATCAAATACTACATTGTTTTACCCGACTGACTCTGTAGTATGTCCACCAATTCGCAGCCAGCGCGGCGGACTATGGCCTAAACTCTCATTCTGAGAGAAGACCCGTGCCCAGCAGTGGGACAATAATGGGTTGACGAAGATGAAGAAGAGTCGGTAGTGTTATGTGTTCGTGTGGATGTTTGTGAGTTTTGCTAGGAAGATTCGAACCATCACTACAGAATAAAACAAAGTCGCTTCGCGGAGTCTGTCCCTATATTTGCTTAGATCTTTAGAACAACGCTACGGATTTTAATGCTGTTTCTTTTAACAGATAGAGTGATTCAGGAGGAAGGTTAATATGTATATTACATGCATAATATAGTGGAGGAACACTAATGATTTTAGATTTTTGACTTTTAGGTGGAATGAAATTCGCCGGGAAGTGGAAATGATAGTGGTATATAAGATTGAAATAGCAAACGAGCATGTAGTCCACCTGATGGTAAGTGGTCACTGCCGTATGGTCATCTGTAAACAACTTAAAAGAACAAGGGTTTCGTTTGAAATCAGTCACAGATGCACTGCTACTCCCGATAAAATGTGTGAAAGCGTGTGTGTTCACTTTCCGAGGAACTATTTTGAGTTTTTAGTCGACATTAAGTAAAAGTAACATCGAAATATTTACTATTAAAAATTAAAATTTAAAAAAAATAAAAAATTTAAAATACTTTATTCAAAACATTTTTTTAACTATTAAAACATGATGTAAGTCATCAATCCATTATATTCCCACTGCTGGGGACGGGTCTTCTCTCAGAATGAGAGGGACTTAGGCCACAGTAGGTATAGGCCATGTTAGTCCACTGTAGTTTTCCAGTGCGAATTGGCAGACTTCATACACGTTTGGGGCTTTTTAAAGATCTCTTAGATGCCGTTAAAAAAAATGTGTGCGTGTACTAGCATACACTCGTAAGAAGTGAAACTTCTTTATGACGTTATTTTTCAAAAAATAATTTACTATATGCAACTTTACAGAAATTGGTTAAATAAAGTTAAATTAGATAAAGTTTAATAAAAGGCTTTTATTAAACTTTATCTAATAATCTATCTAATATCACGCGTGGATAAGAAAAAGATGGCGCGTAACGAAAAAATGTTACACTAATTTTTTTCCATAAAGAAGTTTCACTTCAATATTTCTAATACGTACATAATTTTAGAAATCTTAGCAATAGACTTCCGTGTAGAGGATAGGGAATAATAATAATTTAATAGGGGATCCTCAAAAAAATGTTACATGCCTGAATTGAACCCTTTGTGCCAGATTTGAACCCTTGAGAAGCCAAGTCATTGAAAAAGCTTTCAATGATCTAACGTGAAGATTCTAGACGTATAACTGTATCGACCATAACCTATGCTCAGAAACGGTAAAGCTTGAACAGGCACTGATAATATACAATTTATAATCGTGACTAGGTTACCGTTAACGCCTTATTGTATTAATTAATGAAAGACGATTAAAAATCATGACTTCATTGTATTATTAATGAGTGTAATCATCTATACGTATAGTAAAAATGAAAGTTCATTGTGTCTGTGTCTGTACATTGTGTAGGTATATTCGAAAATAGTTTGAAGGACTGAGGATGAGTCTTAATAGAAATTATTTTAACTTTTGCATGATTGTCTGCTTCTGTGTATGAAATCTTATCCTGACAAAACAATTGAATTAAATTGAATGCATTTTATAAATATTGTTTCATAGTTAGTTAACCCACGCCCTGTAGTTCCGAGATCAGAATAGGGCTACGGCATCCCCTGCCTGTCGTAAGAGGCGACTAAAAGGGGCTTCCGGGGTTGCAGACGGCTAGAGTGGGAGCTCGAACCGTTCGGTCAGGCAATCCCGGGAAGGACGACGGTATGTGTGGTCGCATACCGTCGTAAAGACTAGACGGAGCGGTGGGCCCAGCCGCCCATCTGGGAGGAGCCCGATGGGGCAACGCGCTCGGAGGATTCCGGTTGAAGTCGTTTCGAGATCCCGGAGTCCTCCTTTTCAGCGCCGAGGACGGCCACCGGGGGGGGGGGGGGTTTAGTGCGGTAAAAATCCCACATAACCCTGCGTCGCTCCCACGGCGTCGGGTACCTTTTGAAGATTTCCCCCTCGAAAACAAAAAAAAAAAAAGTTAGTTGACCCGGCGAACTTCGTTCTGCCTAAAATTAAAAAAAAAATATCAGTGTTCGTCCACTAGGTACATTATGCATGTACTACATAAAAACCTTCCTCTTGAATCACTCTTTTAAAAAAACTACATTAAAATCCATAGCGTAGTTTTAAAGATCTACACATACATAGGGACAAACAGGCAAACAGCGCAAACCGACTTTATTTTAAACTATGTAGTGATATCTTGCATAATTTTGTCAACGTCATTGGCGTATTGGTTACTATACTGATCTGAAACGCAATGGGTTCCGGGCTCGATCCCTGGCCAGACAGATATCCGAATGATAATAATAATGAGATTAGATTTCTAATCTGAGTCTGCTGTGTGTGTGCTGTGTGCTGAGTGTTTATTTATTTGCGTTTGGGTGTGTCCATGGCATCCATGACACCGGAGAAAATCCATGTGTGGAGTGTAGAGCGTTGTCAATCGTGATTTTTTTAAATCAGTTTCTAAGATTCGAATTTGGACTTACAGAGTCGTATTTCAAACTTCTAGACAATACAATACAATACAATACAAAAACTCTTTATTGTACACCATAAAAAATTATATAACAAATATGATATATAAGTATATATATTTTAAGGTACAATAGGCGGTACAATAGACATTTATTTTGTGTTTTAATGTATGATTGTTTTTTGTTACAGAACCAAAATGTAATATGGCGCGTAACATACTCCAAACTGTAGTTTTACTAATATGTATTAACTACATAGACGGACAATATTTTGGTAAGTTTTACTTCAAATTCTTCGGAGTGATTTGAAACTCGATGAAACGAAAATACGTTAGGAAAGCAATTGTTGACGCTAAAACCAGATGGCGCTGTGACCCGCACTGAATCACGCTAACGATTTTACTTCGAACTTTGTTTAAGAGCTCAAGTTATATGCGAAATAAAATGTCGGAGTATGAGCTGCAGAGATTATTTAATCAATTTTCAAAAATATACTCAAATCTTAATATCCCTATGCTCAGAATTATTTCATCATTAGCTGATCCGGCGAACTTCGTTCCGGCTAAAAGTAAAAATCTATAATTATCAGTGTTACTCCACTATGTGAAGTATGTATTATACATAAAATCCTCCTTTTGAATTACCATATCTATTCAATAAACCTGCCTTACAATCCGTAGCGTAGTTTGAAAGATCTAAGCATACATAGGGACAGACAGCGAGAAGCGACTTTGTTTTATGCTATATGGTGATTAATTATCATCAGGTTTCCCTTCTGCCCTGTGTGAATTACACTTACAATATTTTTATACGATAGAAGGAATAAAGGAGTATGCAGTCTACCTGATGTTAAGTGGTCACTGTCCTTTGGACATCTGTAAGCAACTTATAGAACAAGGGTTCTATCTAAAGTCAATTATAAATGCATTGTTACTTCCGAGGACTGAGACAATGATCTTATGTCAAAGTGTGGTTAACACGCTAAAATGGTTGTGGTGGTCTTCGGGCCGAAAACACTCGTTCTGTGATTAGTGAATAATAAATAAACATTTTAAGTATTCTACACTCTAAAAAACATCACAAGAAACCCCTAATCAGAGCCGCGGTTCAATATTTAGGTATTTTTAACAAAAAACATGTTTTAAATTCTAAATCTCAAAACTGGTCTGAATGACTGGCTTAAAGGTCATAGCCCCATGTTTTTGTAACCTTCGATTAATCTCAATATTCTCAATCAATAGAATTAATTAAATGTTGTGTTTATTTAACAAACATAAAAATATGACACACCCAATCTCTTATATAGGAAAAATAATAAAGGAATTTTATGAATCCAAAAAGTACGAGAAAACATTTTTATCTGCGTCAGAAGGATAATGATTTTCGACCGTTTGTATGTTTTTATGTGTGCATGTATGTATGTTCAATTTTTAGGCACCCTCTACAGCCCGATAGGGTTGACATATCGCTACTTTAAAACAAAAGGCCCATAAATCAAAAATATTCAAAATCCTTTTTATTGTAAAGATTCAAATTTTGTCGGTTATATTTTCATAATTTAAGAAGATTCGCATGAATTTTACACTTTAAGCAATAAAAACACTACTGACGTCTTTTTTGTATTTTCGAATTTACGCTGCAACATCTGTGCAAAGCCGCATATTTATATACAAAAGAGACTTATCTGGTCATAACTTTTTTTAGAAAAAATTACCATATCCAAATTAACCATTAAAAGAAGAATAAAAATACCTTTCTAACAGTGTATAACACATATTTATCTGTTTTAAAATTACAGAGATTAAAATTATACAAGAACTGATTTTCAAAACTATAAATGGCTCTCCTGTAAAATTAGGTCTATTCGAGTTGCGGCCCTTTTGTTTTGAAGTAGCGATATGTATGACTTGACATTGGATTGTAAAATATGACATTAAATTTTTTTTATGTGACTAAATTGGCAAACGAGCCAATTGGATTGCATCCACCTGATGTTAAGTCGTCACTGCCGCCCATCTCGTCAACCCATTATTGTGCTACTGCTGGGCACGGGTCTTCTCTCAGAATGAGTGAGTTTTAGACCATAGTCCACCGCGCTGGCCAAGTGCGAACTGGTGGACAGTGCGAATTGGTGGATTGCCGCCCATGGACATCTGTAATCAACTTAAAACAGATTATGGATTCTATCTGAAGCCAATCACAGATGCGTTGCTACTCCCGAGGACTATGACGGTCGCCTCATGTGAAAGTGTGCCGGCAACCACATCCTTCTATCGAAACGCAAGAAATGCTTCACGCTAGAAATAAGAGTGGCGGTGGTACTTCCCCGGTCGAACTCAGTTGTTAGAATGAAATAGGCTATATAATTTTAAAATATGGCATCAACGGGAAACAGGAATAACTGATTTTATTTACTGTCGTAAAAATAAGAGTATCGCATTAAAGCTAGTAAACAGACTATTACAAATATAGATATTAGCTGTAATATTTTCATGTAACTATTTGTATGTTGACGCAAAGTCTTAAAAAGCGCATGAAAAAATAAATTATCATAAACACGTTAAACACGACTGCATAAAATGAAAAGGTTAATATAACAACTACATGAAATATAACTTTATATAAGTTGTAATATAAATAGACGTACATAAAAACACGATTATATACTCCTGTATGAATATGCTCTAGAAATATAACCCTCCTTCTGACGTAGTCGGGTAAAAATATAACTAAAATCAATAATAACTTATTTCTCTTCAAATGTATTCAAATTATTTTTCCTAACTTTCAGATTTACTTCAAGCATTGCAACCGTTCATACAAACGCAGGCACCTCAGTCATTCAATTTCTACAGCGATGTCACAACAAGAAGACCAAAACCAAAGCGACCTTCGACTGATAACACCAGGAATACAGACAGCAGAAGAGTCGCGTCAGAGAAGAGACGAAAACAAATAAACCCACCTATCTTTGATACAAACTTCTTTAGTACAACGCAAAAAATACGAACAACTAAATCTCCTTTAACAGGAGCAATTCAAAGTCAAAGCCGTCAAGACAGTCCTAAAACTGTTAGTAAATCCAAAGGAAGTTCTAGAAATGATGCTAGAAATAACGACCCGGGCATAATTTACTTCGAAGATAACTTAACAAGACCTAGTAATTCTATAAATAACCCTAAAAATGACAGGGAGATCGCTAACAGACCAAAATCGACCACAGTCAGGACTGTTAAGAAACCAAATCTAATAACGTCAAATGGGAACGCTTGGTATGATAGTAACTCAGTCACACGACCACCGTACGAAACAACAAAAACCACACAACGAAAGGTTAATAAAAATGTTTACACAACACATAACCCGCTTTTAAATAGGCCCGGGGTAAAGCCGCCTGTGGTGAATGGACCTCCGATAACAAATAGGCCAGTGACGCAACGTCCTGACTTTAATTTAGGACCTGATTTAAGCCAAGCTGATGTAAATGAAAGTCCAAAAGTGATAGCTGGCCCTGATGAGGATTCTATGACGGCTGTTGAAAGGAAAAGACATATCGATGTCGCGGAGAGAAGTGAGTAATCATAATTTATTTTATTACGCAGCAAAAGTAACAATTAAGTAGGCGGTTTTAGTCTTTTGTCGGCTTTTTGATGCCTACTGCTACGCATAGGCCTCAATTTTTTAACCGACTTCCAAAAAGGAGGAGGTTATCAATTCGTCTGTATTTTTATTTTTTTTTTTTATATTTGTTACCTGATTTCTCCGGACTGGGTGAACCGATTTAGATGATTTTTTTTTTATTTGAAAGGTAGTGCGTGTCATAGGGTCCCATTTTTTTTTAGTATTTTTTTGACTAGGGCATCCATAAGAAAAACGCATAAGTCTTAAATTTGCATTTTCAATGTACGCGATAAATGTATGAATAACTCAATATCCCGCCAACCGATTTTGATGATTCTTTTTTTATTAGAAAGGATGTACTCCAGGGGTAGTCTGATAAGAGTTTGATAAGGTTCTAATCATAGGATCTTCAACTTTTTGGAGCAAAATAATAAAATTAGTGATAGTCGGCCGAACCTTAGCTGGAGAAGTCCAATTGAGTAAAATATAGAATAAAATTACTTTGTAGGTATTTACTATGAAAAATTTGACCTTCAACTCTTCAATCCTGATGATGCAGGGGTACTGCTAGCCTGAACTATAAAAGTTGGTCGTTTGATGTTTGCGAATATATAATGAAATTGTTAAGCAAATTCATGGGACAAAAATTTGACCTTCAACTCCTCAACCCTGATGATGCAGGGGTACTTAAAGCCAAAACCATAGGAATAAGCCATTTGGTGCTTACGTATATGTTATAAGATTACTGAGCAAAAACATAAGATGAAAAATTTGACCTTCAACTCCTCAACCCTGATGATGGAGGGGTACTTCAATCCTAAACCATAGAAGTTAGCAATTTGGTGCTTACGGTTATGTAAAGAAAATACTAAGCAAAAATATAAAATCAAAAATTTGACCTTCAACTCCTCAACCCTGATGATGAAGGGGTACTTCAATCCTAAACCATAGGAGTTGGCAATTTGGTGCTTACGGTTATGTAAAAATAATACTAAGCAGAGGCACAAAATTAAAATTTTGACCTTCAACTCCTCGACCCTGATGATGAAGGGGTACTTCAATTCTAAACCATAGGAGTTGGCAATTTGGTGCTTACGGGTATGTAAAAATAATACCAAACAGAGGCACAAAATTAAAATTTTGACCTTCAACTCCTAAACCCTGATGATGCAGGGTACTGCAAGCCTGAGCCATAGAAGTTAGCCACCTGGTACTAACGTATATGTTATAAGATTACTAAGCAACAATATAAGATGAAAAATTTGACCTTCAACTCCTCAACCCTGATGATGGAGGGGTACTTCCAGAGGGGGCGCCCTGTTTGTATGAATTGTAAAAGTGTTTTATGTTTAATTTTTGTGAATATGTAGATGCACAAAGCAAACTTAGAGGCTTTATTTAAATACAAACATAAAAATATAGTCACTAAAAAGTGTAAAATAAAAACTTTTTAACAAAAAATATCTACCGACTTCCATGTCACAAAAAAGTAAAAAATAATTTAAATATATTTTGGTCTAGAACATACTCAGTACTTAGTACATAGTTCTGAAGTCGGTGCTCATATAGGACGTAGTTACCGTCGTCCAGCGAAATATGTCGAGCACCGACTTCAGGACTATGTACTAAGTACTGAGTATGTTCTAGACCAAAATATATTTAAATTATTTTTTACTTTTTTGTGACATGGAAGTCGGTAGATATTTTTTGTTAAAAAGTTTTTATTGAAAATAATGTTTTAACACTAAAATTTACCTTTCAATTTATTACATTTTATCCACTATCACGTAAAATTTTGTCAAGATTTTATCAGGCGTTGTTCAAGTTTCCTTTAATGTATCATTATTTTTATTAAACCCACTGTCACTTTCATGTAACATTTTGTCAACATTTCATCAGGCGTTGTTCAATTATCCTATACGTAATATCATACATTTTGAACAAAATCTTTTTCATGTAGCATTTTGTCAACATTTTATCAGGCGTTGTTCAAATTAACACGTGTAGTCACATCTATTGCAAAATGTGTAACAAAAATATGTAACTATTCTAAAAACATTTAGACAAGCTGCATACGTTGAACGCTTCCAGCTTCTAGTGGTGGCGTTTGTGGTCGCCGCGAATGGGAAGTGTGCGGCGACACTTAGTCTAACTTAAACAATAAGAATAACTAGTCACCCGTAGCATCGGCCGAAATTCGACCGTAATTTAAATTAAAAATCAAATGTCATCTGACATTCTTGACGTTGTGTCTTTTCATTTTCATTTACTAAGTACATATGTGTTTGTGACAAATGCAAGGCAGTGTGTGTAATGTGTTTTTAGTTGATTTTATGTATGAAAAATGCATTACTTGAAAAAAATATTAACATTCTGCATTCCTTCCCTACGTCCACTATAACCATGTAAAGTTTCATAGTAATCCGTCTGCGGCATATTACTTAAAAATGCTTCACAAATTTTTGCTTCACGTATTAATATATAGATATATAGATATCTGAACATAGATGTCTTTGCAAAGGAGATACCGTTTTAAAATGATTTAGTTTTACTTATTTGGACTTTTATTCATTAGCAATAAGACTAAAATCTGAATATAACTAATAAGAGACGGCCGTTTACAAGTTTTTATAAACTTTATTCTAATGAATATCATACGCAAATAGTAAAAAAATAGAGTAACAAACACGTTCTTACATCCTCACAAACTTTTTTTTTAACCCGCTTTCTACACTCATAGCCCCACAGTAGGATTTTCTTCTGTGTCGTGGGTACCATGGACACACACAAAGACGAATACACAAACACCCAGACCCAGAACACAAATCTAAACTCATCGTTCAGATATCTGTCTGGCCAGGAATCGAACCCGGGACCCATTGCGCGTCAGACCAGTATGGTAACCGCTCCGCCACGCGGGTCGCCATTATATCTAATATATAAAATTCTCGTGTTACAGTTTTTGTTGCCATACTCCTCCGAAACGGCTTGACCGATTTTTACCAAATTTTATATGCTTATTCAGTAGGTCTGAGAATCAGCCAACATCTATTTTTCATACCCCTTTAGGGTTGTCCACCCTTAACATTTTTTAATTTTTTATATGGCAAAACAACGTTTGTCGGGACAGCTAGTTAATAAATATATTAATAAGTTGTTTATTGTTTGTTTTTAGTGTGTGATAAGTACAAGGCAATGAACATGAAGCAAGTCCACGCGATCCCGCTGGTGCCGTCCCCACAGCCAGTGAAGGTCAATGTGTCGTCCTGCGCGCCCACCACCGTGCCACTGGTGGTCGGTGGCCGAGTGGTCACTATTGAGGAGTTCCCGCATATGGCGCTTGTCGGGTGGCTGAAAACTAAGGTAAAGTAAACATGCCATACATACTAATATGACGACCTGCGTGGCGCAGCGGTTACCATACCGGTCTGACGCGCAATGGGTCCCGGGTTCGATTCCCGGCCAGACAGGTATCTGAATGACGAGTTTAGATTCCTGTTCTGGGTCTGGGTGTTTGTGTATTCGTCTTGTGTGTGTACATGATACCCACGACACAGGAGAAAATCCTACTGTGGGATTATGAGTGTAGAAAGCGTGTGTTTTTAATATAAGAAATGTGAAAGTGTGTTTGTTTGTTCCTCTTTCACGTCACACACAGCTATTATATGATATGGTTTAAGTATATGCTAGGAGATAGGAGGGCGGAGAGTAACGTAAGCTACTTTTTACCGCGCTCTCTCACTCCCATGAGAATATCGATGTTTTGTTACCTCGATATTCTCATGGCAATGGGCCTTCGGGATCTCCAAAGGAACGCAACGGGAATCCTCTGAGCGCGTTGCCCCATCGGGCTCCTCACAGATGGGCGGCTAGGCCCACCGCTCCGTCTAGTCTTTACGACGGTATGCGACCACACATACTGCCGTCCTTCCCGGGGTCGCCTGACCGAACGGTTCGAGCTCTCACTCTAGCCGCCCGCAACCCCGGAAGCCCCTTTTAGTCGCCTCTTACGACAGGCAGGGGATGCCGTAGCCCTATTCTAATTCCGGAGCTACAAAGTGCTAATTGGATGTGCTCTTAGTACGAGACCATCAAATAAATGTCACCGCCATACTTATTTCTGCCAGATGGTAGAAACCAGTTTACTTCGTCCGAGGTACTACGGAACCTTTTCTAATGGTTGATTGTTTCCAGAACAGAGGATATGCTTGGAAATGTGGAGGATCGCTGCTGAGCAACCAGTTCATCTTGACCGCTGGCCATTGCGCTTACCAGGATCGAGATGACAGCGTCATAGCGTAAGTTGTTTGCTGGATCTTTTTTATCCGATTGAAGTAGCAAACATGCTCGTTTGCCTGATGGTAAGTGGTCACTGCCGTATGGAAATCTGTAAGCAACATCATATAGAAAAAGGGTTCTATTTGAAGTGAATCACAGATGCGTTACTACCCGAACACAGTGCGCTTAGCTCGTTCAATGTATGAGCGAGCGGATTCTGGACCACATACACACCTAAAGGGGTTCGCGCCTATATACGATCGACCACCTGGGGGGGCGGCCGCTCCCGCTGGAGCTCCCTGGCTTGGCGACTTCTGACCACCAGGAGGACGACCGTCGGCTCGTAAGCGACGCCACAGTACACCGAACCACCCACTAAACAGTGGGGATGGTAAATATCTGTTACACTTGCATATAAAATTATAATGTTTTTATTAACACTAGTCACCCGTAGCATCGGCCGAAATTCGACCGTAATTTAAATTAAAAATCAAATGTCATCTGACATTCTTGACGTTGTGTCTTTTCATTTTCATTTACTAAGTACATATGTGTTTGTGACAAATGCAAGGCAGTGTGTGTAATGTGTTTTTAGTTGATTTTATGTATGAAAAATGCATTATTTGAAAAAAATATTAACATTCTGCACTCCTTCTCTACGTCCACTATAACCGTGCAAAATTTCATACTAATCCGTCCGCGGCATATTACTTAAAAATCCGTCACAAATTTTTGCTTCACGTATTAATATAATAATTTTAATATTACATATAAATGTTAAGGATCCGGGAGGTATTCCACTTCCTAGAGAATTGCCCGGGTAAAGAGGGTACCCCTCGAGGCCCGAAATTCCCTACCCACCGCCCTTATGTTGACATTGCCTTAGCATATGAGAGTCCCGGAGGGTAAGACGTCCCCTATACGTACAGTGGCGCTACACTACTATTACTAGGCAGAGGTACTTGTACCCGTAATGCTTCCGGAGTGAAACCACAAAAAGTTCTTTAAACATTTAACACGTTCGCTGCATTACGAGATCTATCAGATCTCTTGCAGGACTTTCGTACTGAGCGTGGACTAAAATCCTGTTGTTTCACTCTTTATGGGGGCTCTAACTTGTAAAATTCTTTACGTATGAACAAATATACATACTTGTTTTATTTAAGAATGAGTTCAAAGACATAAAAAAATAAGGATTGATAAAGTACCCTAACGAACAGTACCTACTATAATTTCAAGTATAAGTATTTGTTTTTTTGGAACATGTTAATTATTGTTAAAATTGTATTTAAGGAGACTGATTAGGTCTCCAACGCACCCAGTGATCAATTAGTTTCGAGATCTTTTAGGTCTCTAAAGCATCAGTTGAAATTTCTTTGATAATAATGTCGCAGGCAACGTGTTAAACCACATTTAAACACAATTGCAAGTTATTAAAATCCTATAAAAATGGTTTTCAGAGGACCTCCTCGCGTCGTTCAGCTCGGATCTTCGTACCTGAACGATCCTAAAGCTGTAGTGAAGAAGGTAGCTGCTGTGATCCGCCATCCGAAGTACAAGCAACCGAAGGCCTATTACGATTTGTCTATCCTCAAAATGGCTTCTACTGTTACGTAAGTATATCGACTTTGGACAACTCGACTGCGTTCTCGTCAACCCATTATTGTCCCACTGCTGGGCACGGGTCATCTCTCAGAATGAGAGAGTTTAGGCCATAGTCCACCGCGCTGACCAAGTGCGAATTGGTGGACTTCACACATCTCCGAGAACTTTTTTTTTTTTAAGAACTCTCGGGTGTGTAGGTTTCCTCACGATGTTTTCCTTCACCGAAACTCGACTGCGTTAGAAGGAGGGTAATGTTTTCGAGCGTATGTATGTATGTTTGTAAGTCTGTCTTTAGCACGTGCTACAGCCCAAACGGCTTGACGGATGGTAATAAAGACATATAATTTGGAATATATTCAGTTTTCAGTGACATAAGCTATATATATAATTTTTAATATGGCCTGCTATCAGAGAAAGAGGAGGAAGAAGGAGGATGTGAGAATGGGAGGAGGTGTAGCAACGCATTTGTTACTGACTTCAGACAGAACCTTTGTTCTGCATAAAGTTACTTACACATATTCCTGGGATGCAGTTGCGACTCACCATCAGATGGACTGCATTTTTTTATATAATAATGAAGTGGCAAACGAACATGCAGCCCACCTGATGGTAAGTGGTTACTGCCGCCCTGGACATCTGTAAGCAACTTCATATAGAACATAGGTTCTATCTAAAGTCAATCACAGATGCGTTGCTACTCCCGAGGACTGGGATGGTTGCCTCATATAAAAGTGTGCCGGCAACCACACCCTTCCATAGAAACGCAAGGAATGCTTCACGTTAGAATTAGGTGTTACGGTGGTACCTCCCCGGTCGAACTACAATGTTCTATCACCTGCATGTTCGTTTGCTACTAATCTTTTATGACATACGTAGGCACTTCGGCGATTTCGCATCGATGAATGATTTGTCCAATGTCGCATCCATAAGTACTAGGCTACCAGCAGTATAAGGTAGTAATAATATTTACAAAATGCAACAGGAGTCAAGTATGGCCGTTTGCGCGTCCTTTGTCTATATGTCCCAGTAGGCGTGGTCAAAACAGCGCTTACCATCCAACCCACTACCACTGGGGCGTGGCTTAAACGCTTACAAGATGTCTTCCGTTGCGCACGCGCATGATTGGTCACTTAAAATAATCTTAATTGCCAATACATAGCCAATATATTGGGGCCATTATTGGTAGTTACTAGGAATCACAACACTTCGAACTTATGCGTTTCTAGTGTTTTGTGAAATTAATGCCACAAAATAATTCACTTTTACGAGGCACGTTAAGTCAACTAATTGGCCGGAGTGAAGAGAAATTAACTATATTTATTTACCAGTAGTAGTAGTAGTACCAGTAGAATCAGTGTAGTCACCGGGGAGGTACTACCGTTACACCTATATCTAGCGTGAAGCAGTTCTTGCGTTTAGGTGGAAGGGTGTGGTTGCCGGCACACTTTTGTATGAGGCGATCAACATAGGTACTCCTCGGGAGTAGCAACGCATTTGTATTGACTTCAGATAGAACCCCTGTTCTGTATGAAGTTGCTTACAGATGTCCATACGACAGTGACCACTTACCATCGGGTGGTGCATGCTCGTGCTATCTGGCTTGCTTCATTATAAAAAAATTAAACAACTATCTATCTTTTGCCTTCAGGTTTTCGGACAAGATAAAGCCAGCGTGTCTTGGCGTGCCACCACAGCCAAATCAACCCATTCTGGCCACTGGTTGGGGGAGAACTGAGTTTGGTAAGTATTTCATGTCCATTCTTTATTGTCCTATCGCTGGACATGGGCCTCTCAGAGAGGGAATTAGGTTATAGTCCACCGCGCCGTGTAGTTCCGGGATCAGAATAGGGCTACGGCATCCCTTGCCTGTCGTAAGAGGCGACGAATTGGGGCTTCCGGGGTTGCGGACCGCTAGAGTGGGAGCTCGAACCGTTCGGTCAGGCGATCCCGGGAAGGACGATGGTAAGTGTGGTCGCATATCGCCGTAAAGACTAGACGGAGCGGTGGGCCCACCCGCCCATCTGGGAGGAACCTGTTGGGGTAACGAGCTGAGAGGATTCCGGCAGCGGTCCTTTGGAGGTCCCGGAGTCCTCTTTATAACGCCGAGGACGGCCACCGGGTGGGGTTTTAGTGCGGTAAGAATCCTACATAGCCCTGCGTCGCTCCTACGGTGCCGGTACCTTTTGAAGGTTTCCCCCTCGAGAAATAAATGAAGGTCATAGTCCACCGCTTGATAGACTTCATACACCTTGTGAGAACTTTTTTTCTTCCCGATGTTTTCCTTCATCGTAAAGCAGTGCTAATTAATTTCTAACACGCACATTATTTTAACTCAATCAGTGGTTATCTTGGGATTTGAACCTCGGACCTCCCAATCGAGGGGCAAGTTTCTACCATAAGGCTATCGCTGCTCCATGGTTTCGGTACTCCACGGAAGTTAAACTTATTTTCAAATACTTATCTTGATTTTTATTATTACAGGTGGCTCCCAGTCCGACGAGCTTCGTTCGGTCTCCATACCGATATGGGAGATGGACGAATGCCACAGCATCCTGGGAATTTCCATGAAGCTGCCGTACGGACCGTCCAGCGACAGTCAGATATGCGCTGGAGAAAGACGCGGTGGAAAGGATACTTGTCAGGTAATATTTAACACACAACCTAGGATTTTCTCCTATGTCATAGTTTAGAATAAGAGACCAAAAGAACTTACATGGTTGGCTGGAGAGGAAAGGATACCAGTCAAGTAACATAGAATATATAGAAGGCCCATATTTCTAGCGTGAGGGAGTGGTTACCGGCTCACTTTTATATAGCAAACAAGCATGCAGTCTTTTTGGAAAAGTAGTCCCTGTCTCCCATGGACATGTGTAAGCAACTTGAACCAGAACAAGGGTTTTATCTGAAGTCAATCGTGTTGCTACTGCCGGGGACTAAGATGGTCGCCTCAGATAAATTATGAGCCAAGTTAAAAAAATATATAGCTTTGTCAACGGCATCGACAACAATGATGTTGTTACTATCCATCAAGCCATTGGACGGTAGCGTGTGCCAAAGAAAAACATACGTTACTCTATTCAACTAACACTATCCTCGTTAAGAAATCGGTATGTACTACGTTAACCGTCCGTCAACACATGTCTGGTATAAATTATCATTATGTTAGGAATCGGAATTGAAATTCGATTACAAATAACAAAAACTTTAATAACCCAACACTTGTTACATTTCTTTACATCAAATTCTATTCTACCACATTAAAAAATAACACTCGTTTTAATACACGAGTACTTTAGAACAACAACAATTATAAGAATCGGCAGCAGTCCGATTAAAAAGCTTAATCGCAATATTTAACACTAAGAAGACCCGTCGCGTCCAACAGCTAGAATAGAAGTCCCTCGCTTCGCTCATCGGCGTCAGATACAGACGTCAGACAGACATCAGGCGATGTCAGGTTATATGACGTCACGATGACACTGCTAGGCTCTTTGAACGTAGTAAATACGGGGGTCACGGTGAGCTAGTTGAGAAGGTCGCTGATAGACTAGGACTTACCAACGCTCAATACAATACAATACAACCAAGTCGCTCCCACGGCGTCGGGTACCTTTGGAAGTTTTCCCCCTCGAAAACAAAAAAAAGGGTCTTTGAACGATATTGCTAACAATTAATTAATATTCCACCTTTCCAGGGCGATTCCGGTGGACCAGCACAAATCCAAGATGGCTGCACCTGGCGAGTGGTAGCAGTGACATCTGTCGGCAGATCGTGTGGCGCCGCTGAAACTCCAGCTATATATGCCACCGTGCAACGAGCCTTCATATCCGCTGTAGTCTTCGGTAATAAGGTTTCACAAAACGACAATTCGAGACGAGATATTCAAGCTACAAGTAACAACAGAGGCACTAATGAAGCTGCCAACAATTGGAATAGCAATACAAATGTTCAAGGTACAAATAACAACAGAGGTACAAATCAGGGTACAAATAATTGGAACAGCAATACAAATGTTCAAACTACAAATAGCAACAGAGACACCAATCAAGCTACTAATAGCTGGAATAGCAATAGAGATGACCAAGTTACGAATAATAATAGAGGTACCAACCAAGCAGCTAACAATTGGAATAGCAATACAAATATTCAAAGTACAAATAACAACAGAGGTACAAATCAAGGTACAAATAATTGGAATAGCAATACAAATCTTCAATCTACAAATAACAACAGAGACACCAATCAAGCTATTAATAGTTGGAATAGCAATAGAGATGTCCAGAATAATAATAGAGGTACCAACCAAGCTACCAACAATTGGAATAACAACAGAGATGTTCAATCAAATAACAACAACAGAGTTGGTTCTCAAGCTACGAATAACAACAGAAACGTGAATCAGCAAGCTACAAATAACAACAAAGATATATATCAAGCTAATAATCAAAGAAATGACAATTGGAGCAGTAATAATGGACAGAATTTTAATCGTCAAAACAACGATTTCAATAACGGTTTTATAACCAATCCGTCCATAGCAGATAGTTCTGTGAACGTAAATAATCAAGAAAAAAGGAACAATCAAAATAATTATAACGCGCAAAATCAACAAAGGAATGAGTACAATTATAATGTGTACACAACAGAGGCAACTAATTATAATGCAAGACCAGAGACATATGAGTTTTATAATCCAGTAAGAGAGACAGGGAGTGATCAAACCGATTATAATTATGGTGCAAGCAATTATAATTACAACAGGGAACAATATAATAATGGAGCCAATTATTACAACAATGATCGAACTGTATGGTGGACTTAATTTTTAGGGTTTATCCAATGGATGAAAACAGAACCCTATTACTAAAGGGCATTCACGTTAAGACGGTCGTTCAGACTGTCGCACGAACTACGGTCGTATGCAACAAGTTCGATCGTGAATAGCTTGGTCTGTGCCGACTGTGCAACCAAGATCATGTGACAGGTCCGTTGAAGTATTCAACTTGAACTGTTGCGGCAGTCCGTTCGACAGTCCACGCGACCGTTGTAACGTGAATGCCCAGTCTGTTTGTCTATCCGTCTGTCTCCAGGTTGAACCGTGATAGCTAGACATTTGAAATTTTTATAGATGACGTATATCTCGCTGTTATAACAGGAAATAAATGTGTGTGTGATTTGAATGTGTGGGATTAACCTTCGTTAAAAATGTATTTGTATCTATTAGATGTTGTTACAATTTAAAACTAATTGTAATCTATACTAATATTATAAAGCTGAAGAGTTTGTTTGTTTGAACGCGGTAATCTCAGGAACTACTGGTCCGAATTGAAAAATTATTTCTTTTTTGAATAGACCATTTATCGAGGAAGGCTTTAGGCTTTATAACATCACGCTGAAACAAAATGACACAGACAAAGTCGTGGGTAACAGCTACAATTTATAAAGCTGAGGAGGTTGTTGGCAAAAATAAATCATGCCCAAAATAAATATTCCACGCGGACAAAGTCGCGAGCACAGCTAGTAACATCTAATTGAGTTGATGGATTTTAATGGAACAAAGATGAAATGTTAGAACAAGAGAGGAAATATAATATTTTCAATGATTCAAATTTAATTCAGTTACTGGGTTTGAAGAAAGCGCCTTGATATGCCTTTTTGTCTAAGAGACCATCAACATCTGAATATTTATCACCTAAATGGTACTTGGAAGAAATACAAAACAATTTCATTCGAACCTACGCCAAAGATCTTCACACACAACTCAATTACTCCTATCGGTTAAGGAGTTCCCCTCGTTTTCTCCAGAACCCATAGATGGATCCGAACAATATTTAAGTGGGACCAATAAGCAGCTCGTCTCTACACAATAAATAAATAATAATTAAAATCGGTCCACTAACGGCGGAGTAATCCTTGTAAATACATACCGGCCGAATTGAGAACCTTCTCCTTGAAGTCGGTTAAAAATAAATTGATGTATCTACTTGATAATACAAATAAATATCATTAGGATTTGTCTCGTGCTGTGGGTGAAGAACCTACACAAATACGTCTGTACAAACACCCAGACCCAGAAAAGCGAAATATATTATTTAGACATCAGTCAGGTGACCACTTCATCACGCGGAGCGTCGATATTTCCTATTAATATTATAAAGGCAAAAATTTGTGGCGATGTATGTTTCTTTGATACTCTTTGACACAAAAAATACTAATCTGATTTCGATGAAATTTGGCACACAGATAATGTATGTATACACCCTTTTTTTGTTACGGGGAGGAAACCTTCAAAAGGTACACAGAAGCCATGAAAGAGACTCCGGTTATGTGGGATTTTTTTAAAAACCTCCTCGGTGGCCTTCCTCAGCGCTTGTAGTAGGGGACTCGGAAACTCCAACGGAACGAACCGGTGGCCTAGCGCAGCGCCCCTCACGGGCTCATCTCTTGGAGGACGTGTACCATCCGGTGCTTACGGCGAGATGCAGCCACACATACCGCCGTCCTTCTCGGGGTTGCTTGTTGGACGGTCCGAGCTCCCACTCTAACTGTCCGCAACCCCAGAGGGCCCCTGTTAGTCGCCTCTTACGACAATCAGAGGATACCGTAGCCGTATTCTACTCCCTGACTACAGGGTGAGATAATGTATCTCGTCAACCCATTATTGTCCCACTGCTTCTGCACGGGTCTTCTCTCAGAATGAGAGAGTTTAGGCCATAGTCCACCGCGCTGGCCAAGAGCGAATTGGTGGACTTCACACACCTCCGAGAACTTTTTTTTAAGAACTCTCGGGTGTGTAGGTTTCCTCACGATGTTTTCCTTCACCGAAAAGCAGTGATAATTAATTTCTAATACGCACATAAATCAGTGGTGCGTGCCTGGGTTTGAACCTCGGACCTCCCGATCGAGAGGGCAAGTTTCAACCATTAGGCTATCACTGCTCCTATAGATAATGTATGCCCTGCATCCAGATAATGTATGCCCTGGATTAACTCATAGGATACCCATTAAAGTGGTAAACGTGGTCAAAGCGGGTGGAATCGCAGTAAACTAGTATAGTATGATTAAAATTAACAGTGATAATACGTGATAGTGATGCGCTAGATTAAGATACGTTAGTGAGATTATACACTAAATATGTACAGGAAATAAAAGTGAAACTGACAAAATAATGGTAATATTCCATTAGCTATGTTTTAAAAACTTTAATAGCGTGTTTCAGGAGACAAGTAACGCCATCTGTTATTGTATAGTGAAAGGTTTTTTTAATGTTATATTTTATAGCCATGTATTCTTAGTTTGAATGTTTGTAAACTTATACACTTATAAAATAAATAATCTTTAAATTATGTCACAAAAATGTTGTTTAATTTTAAATATACCGCCGTTTTTAAGCTTGAAGTCTCAAACGAGCACCTGATGGTAAGTGGCCACTACCGTCCACGGATATCTGCATTAAAGAAAGCACCATAAAGCTAAGAACTCACGGAGCGTTTTTGTCCGTGCCCGCCGTGGTGGTGGAACTGCTGTTTCTTTTTCAACCGAACGCGGACGAAAATCGCTCCGTGAGTTCTTAGCCTAAGGTGGTCGTCACGTGGGCTACCTTTTGGTGCCCAATGCCACATAACCTGTAGCGACGCAAGGTTATGAGAGGTTTTTACCGCCCTAAGACCCCATGATGACCATTCTCAGCGCTCCGAAAAAATCTCGGAAATCCCCAACGGATCGCAACCGACTTCTAAGCGCGTGGCCCCATTGGGCTCCACCCAAGTGAACGGCTGGACTCACCGCACTGTCTGTACTTTATTTATAAGGGTGCGCACATTCTGCGGTCCTTCCTGGGGTCGCTTGTCTGGACGATTGCAGCTCCCCCTCTTGCCGGCCGCAACGTTGGAAGCACCCTTCTTCAATAGGCAGTAGGTTTTCCAATCCCAATTGGGTATCCAATCCCAGAACCAAGGTGGACCGTTGCCACCCCTAAAGACTATGTTTCAACGCAACGGATAAACTTATCTCCAGTAATACTCGCTCGAATTGAAAACCTACAATCGTACTTCAGTAGAAATAAGTGTAGAATGGTGTCACCAGAAGTTATTTTTAATATCGAGCAAATGAGCACACAGTCAACCTCATTGTAAGTGAATACAGTAGTACCCCGAACTTATAATAAGATAAGTAGGACTGAACCGCGTAAGTCGGGGTACAAGAAATACGTAACACAAAATTAAATGTAGCTGTCATACATGGTACATGGTCTTACTATTCCACACTTTTATATAAGGTAATAAGTAATAGGATAGTAAGGCTATGTAATCCATAAAATAGAGATTGTGTGACGCAGCTGGCACTCAATAAAATAATAAAAATTAACATCGAGTCCTGCCTTATCGACTGTAGAGAAAAATTAAAGAAAATTTTAATTAATTTTCTTACCTTATCGACTATGGATGAAAAATATATAAATTAACAAAAATCATATTTTGCAAATTAAAAAATGGAATAATTTTATCAAATTAGTGTATTGTCATCGGTCCTCAATAAATCTACAAAGTTTGAACGAAATCTGGCCGTTTAAAGTGGGTCAAAATCGCGCCCAAAGAAGTCGGTTACGAACATACAAACATACAGGTATACAAAGCTAATAAAAAGCTAATAACAAATTGAGGAGATTTGAAAACCGCGTAACTCCGAGTTCGCGTAAGTCAGGATAGCGTAAGGTATTATTGTATTTGTAAGCAACCCTAAATCTTTTTTTCTTAGGTAACTTCTAACGATCATAGGTGCGTTGCAACGCCCGAAGACTAAATCAGAACATCCTGATAAGTACGAGTAAGTCTCCTTTACAACACCTTTCTACACAGCACCAGCTATTTTAATTCAGAAATTTTATTTCAGAAATAGCTGTGACAGTAGGTACCTTCAGAATCGAAAAATAGTTCTAGCAACCTTGAATCCTACATATCAACGTAATGTTTACATAGTATAATTAAAATCTACCATAATACTATGTAAAGAGTCAAAGACCTTCAAATTCTTAATTAGTTATCCAACTGAACTAATATTCGATGACGTCTGATAATAATTACATCAAATAATATTTAATTAGAGCAATAATAAATTGTTTATTTTAGAAAACCTTGTGAAATCATGTTCTTTTACCCACGTGGCGTTGTCCACTAGTTGGAAAGGATTAATTTCATTGGGTCTTTTTATTCTCGAAGGGGAAACCTTCAAGCACTACCCGAAGCTGTGGGAACGATGTCGAATAGTGTGGGATATTTACTACCTGGTGGCCGCCCTCGGCACTGCAAAGAGGATTCAGGGATGTCCTACGGAACGCAACTGGAGTCCTCTGAGCATGTTATCCCATAGGACTCCACCCAGGCGACCGAGTGGCTGAGCTCACATATGTATATCGTCGTAAAGACATTGCGTTGTGCCATAAAAAACTATGAAATATCAAATTATGACGTACAATCACTTTCTTTCCGTGAAAGTGTTAAGATCCTAATACTTTTTTTATACTTAAACCTGGCGATAAGGCAGTCGGGGTACGTGATGGAAAGTAGCCACCATCGCCTATGGATATTTGCAACATCAGAGAAGCCGCCAATACATCGCCAACTTTGAAGGAGAGCTCTTTTTGCACCTTTTTTGAAGAGCCCCATGTCATAATGCTCCTCGAATACCTCAGGAAGACGCTCATACCAAATCTTACACGTCCGTGACAAAAACGCGCGTGCAATCCGCACCGTAGAGGACCGCCACGGGTCCAGTTGATGTGGATGGAACCTCATTCTTCGGCTAGTGGTGCGGTGGAGGAGAGGTGACGTAGGCACCAGGTGAAAAATTAAATTGGAATTTGTTCTGCCTTCGACAATGTTCTCATTTTACCAGATGGTAGAATCAATGTAACCGGGGAGGTACCACCGCTACACTTATTTCTAGCGTGAGGCAGTTCTTGCGTTTCGATGGGAAGGTGTATTTGCCGGCTCGTTTATATACCAGGCGACCATAGTCCTCGGGAGTAGCAACACAACTGTGATTGACTTGAGATAGAAACCATGTTCTATATGAAGTTACAGATGCCCATACGGCAGTGCATTACCATCGGATGGACTGCATGCTCACTTTACTGTTGTAAAAAAATCGCCTTGAAAGGTTCCACTAAAAAAATCTTTCTCGTCAAACCATTAGTGTCCCACTGTTGGGCACGGGTCTTCCTTCAGAATGAGAGAGTTTAGGCCATAGCCCACCGCGCCAAGTGCGGATTGATGGACTTCACACACCTCCGAGAAAGTTTTTTTTTAAAGAACTCTCGGGTGTGTAGGTTTCCTCACGATGTTTTCCTTTACCGAAAAGCAGTGATAATTAATTTCTAATACGCACATCATTTTAGAAAAATCAATGGTGCCTGGGTTTGAACCTCGGACCTCCCGATCGAGAGGGCATGTTTCAACCGTTAGGCTATCACTGCTTTAAAAAAATAGTCTCTCTCACTAAAAAATAACTTCTTGTAAGGTAAGTGGCGCCTTAATCGATCTAGGAAAAACTTTTAGGCTTTATTATTATAAACTTGTTATTAAGAAGATGACTAATAGAGAAAACAATGACAAGAATAAATTCGGAATGAATTTAGCAATTGAAATAAATATTGTATATCATGTTACAACAGGTGTTTGAATTTTCACATATTTGACAATTAATTGACGTAATGATTAATAATTAACTTATAACTTGTTTCAATAAAGAAAGTATTTTAAAATGGGTTTTATGTTTTGTTGGGTTATCCCAGTTTTATTAAATTTGTAGTAGCAAATGAGCATGTATTCCTAAAGTTGATTACTGCCGCCCAATGACATCTGTAATAACTTCATATAGAACATGGGTTCTATCTGAAGTCGATCTTTTTTTTTGTTCGAGGAGGAAACCTTTAAAAGGTACCCGACGCCGTAGGAGCGACGCAGGGTTATGTGGGATTTTTACCGCACTAAAACCCCCCGGTGGCCACCCTTGGCGCTAAAAAGGAGGACTCCGGGATCTCGAAACGACTCCAACCGGAAACCTCCGAGCGCGTTGCCCCATCGGGCTCCTCCCAGATGGGCCGCTGGGCCCACCGCTCCGTCTAGTCTTTACGACGGTACGTGACCACACATAACCGCCGTCCTTCCCGGGATTGCTTGTCCGAACGGTTCGAGCTCCCACTCTAGCCGTCTGCAACCCCGGAAGTCCTTTTAGTCGCCTCTTACGACAGGCAGGGGATGCCGTAGCCCTATTCTGATCCTTAAACTACAGGGACTATCTGAAGTCGATCATAGATGCGTTGCTACTCCCGAGGACTAAGATTGTGGCCTTAAGTGCAAAAGACGTAACCACACTCTTCCACCGAAACGTAAGAACTGCTTTACGCTAGAAATAAGTGCGACGGTGGCAACTCTCCGGTATCATAGAGCTACCTGGTATCATAGATTTTTTTTAGCAAACGAGCATGCAGTCCATGCAGTCGACTTGATAGTAAGTGGTTGCTGCCGTCCATGGACATATGTAAGCAACTTCAAATAGAACATGGGTTCTATCCGAAGTCAGTCACAGATGCGTTGCTACTGCCGAGGACTATGATGGTCGCCTCATGTGAAAGTGTGCCGGCAACCACACCGGAAAGGCAAGAAATGCTTCACGCTAGAAATAGGTGTGGCGGTGGTACCTCCCCGGTCGAACTACACTGGTTCTACCCTAGACCTACACCTGGGAGATATATCTATAGCCAAAGTAAGGTGTTTTAAATAAATAATGCTTTAACTATAACACGAAACTAGGGTTTTTTCTTGTGTAATGGATTCTACAAACACACAAGAAGACGAATAAGCAAACTCAGATCCAAAAAATCTTTACTAAGCACTTAGGTGGCTAGGAATCGCAACCGGAACCCAACGTATATCGGACTTGCATTTTGCACATCATAGTCTTATCACTTACGTTTCTCTCTGAAAAACTCCTTCATTTGATAACAATAACGTCACACTAATTACTAATATTATAAAGGCGAATGTTTGTGAGTGTGTATGTTTGTTACTTCTTCACGTTTAAACGGCTGAAGCGATTTTCAAAAAATTTGGTAGGGAGTTAGCTGACACGCTTGATTAAGATACAGGCTACTTTTTACTGTGGAAAAATATCGTATTCCCACGGGACAATATTGATACATTGATTCATATTAACGCGGGCGAAGCTTAAGGCGAAGGGTTTAGCTAGTCGGGTACATAAAAATAGTACTTAGGTCCTGTCTTGCCGAGAATTGAACCTGGAACTCACTGCCTATCAAATCAGTACGGTCAAGTCCGCTATACTGTTTTTTTTTATCTAACTGAAGTAGCAAACGAGCACGCAGTCCACTTGATGGTAAGTGGTCACTGCCGCCCATGGACGTCTGTAATCGAGATCATACAGAACATGGGTTCCATCTGAAGTCTATCATAGTTGCGTTGCTACTCCCGAAGACTATGATGGTCGAAACGCAAGAAATGCTTCACGCTAGAAATAGGTGTGGTAGTACTTCCCGGCCGAACTACATTGGTTCTACCACCTTCTATTACCACCGATTGTCAAAGTTCCTCGTACCACCCAGTGTCGGATTAAGCCAGCACGGGGCTGCAAATTCTGACAGGAGGCCCATAGTTTGCCTTAAATACGGGTAAGTATTAAATAAAACAAAACTGTTACAAGTAATCTTTTCTGGATTTAATCTGGGAAAATTATGAGACATTTCCTATATCTACTTCTTTCAGTTTAAGATTTTCGGGATAGCAAAGATAGTAAAATATAAATAGGTGGCGTTGGGCCGCGGGGTCTAGTCGCGGGGGCCGTAGCTTTTTCTACTCTTGCTATATGGCTAATCCGGAACTGGCACCACCCGTCTCCCAAGCGTGTGTTTAAACAGATGTGCCGTGAAAAGTAAATACAATTAATAAAGTCGTTAATGAAATACCTACTGAAATCACTATATAAACGGTAGGAATTACACATTTAGTCACTCAATCAGGCAACATGGTTTCATTGAAGTATTTGATTCTGCTGGCGGTTTTGGTAAGAATATTCTGAATTTTTAAATGATTTAATTCGTCTCACTACTTCCTGAACTTTTCAATTTTTCGGTCAACTTCTTCATATTTCATTTTACTAATCATCCGTCGCAACGGTCGAAATTCGACCGTAATTATTATATTAATACGTGAAGCAAAAATTTGTGACGGATTTTTAAGTAATATGCCGCGGACGGATTAGTATGAAATTTTGCACGGTTATAGTGGACGTAGAGAAGGAGTGCAGAATGTTAATATTTTTTTCATTTAATGCATTTTTCATACATAAAATCAACTAAAAACACATTACACACACTGCCTTGCATTTGTCACAAACACATATGTACTTAGTAAATGAAATAGAACATTCAATGTCTTACTATGAAAAGACACAACGTCAAGAATGTCAGATGACATTTGATTTTTAATTTAAATTACGGTCGAATTTCGGCCGATGCTACGGGTGACTAGTTTAAATAAAAAACTAAATTTCATAGTGTCCCAAGTAGCACTAATATTTCTCAAATTTAAATAATTTGTAATAATTTTCAAGTTAAACAATATTAAACGCACCTGTTATAGGCAAAAAGAGGTTTATTAGCTAAGCTGCATTTAAAAGCAATAGCGGGTATTTTGACGAAGAATTTGAACCCCGCATCTTCGCCCGCGGTAAAAAAATCGATGTATCGATTGTCCCGTGGGAGTAATATATTTCCCTCCCATAAAAAGTGGCCTATATATTAATCCTAAGTGTCATCTAACTCCCTACCAAATATTATGAAAATCGCATCAACCGTTTAGACGTGAAGAAGTAACAAACATACACACTCACAAACTTTCGCCTTTATAATATTATTATGTAAGCAAGCAAAGTAAGTAATAAGTAAAGTAATATTAGTATGATTTCATGCAACAAAAGGACAAACATAAATTTTACGCCGGTCTTGAAACGTAACGTTACCTACGTTACGTTACGTAAAGTCAAAATGACTTAAGGTGTTATTCGATTAGCAAAGATGTCTTTACAAAAATGTAACGTTACCGTTTACGTTACGTAAAGTCAAAATGGCTTAAGGATATTCTATAGAGATATGTCTTTACAAAAATGTTGTTGAAGTGAAACTTCTTTATCGGGGTTAGAAAAATATTTAGTGTAAGATTTTTTCCGTTACGCGCCATCTTTTTCTTATCCCTACCACGCGTGATATTAGATAGATTATTATAGATTAGATTATTAGATAAAGTTTAATGAAAGCCTTTTATTAATCTTTATCTAATTTAACTTTATTTAACCAATTTCTGTAAAGTTGCATATAATAAATTTTTTTTTTTAAAATAACGTCATAAAGAAGTTTCACTTCTTACGAGTGTACGCTAGTACACGCACACATTTTTTTTTCTTATAGGTGGCAGCGGTCTCCGCTACAGCGTGCCACAAGAAGCCACACCATAGAGCTGTCCGCCCTCACGACGGCAGGGTTTCACGCTGGCACTACGTACGACCTCAACAGGTAAGATCATATACTATTTACAGGTGTAGTTCGACTGGGGTACCACCGCCGCACCTATTTCTAGCGTGAAGCTGTTCTCGGTGGAAGGATGTCGTTGCTGGTGTAGCGAAGTTGCACACTACGCGGTCTATCGCATCGACATGGCGAGAGACGTAATATACGCCAGTCGTCACCGGGGCGCTGTGTTGTTTTAACGTTCAGTGTTTAACGTCGGTATTTAACGTTACGAAAGCTGTACTTAAATAGAGGTCCTTAGCGTAGTAAAATAGATATTGTATTGTAATGAACTACAGATACTTTTATATGAGGCGGTTATCTTAGTCCTCTGGAGCAGCTACGCATCTGTAATTGACTTTGCATAGAACCTTTGTTCTATATGAAGTTGCTTCTAAATGTCCATAGGCAATAGTGACCACTTACCATCAGGTGGGCTGCATCTCGTCCATCCATTATCGTCCCACTGCTGGGCATGGGTCCTCTGTCAAAATGAGAGGGTTTTAAGCCATAGGCCACCGCGCTGGCAAAGTGCGAATTATGGACTGCGAATTGGTGCATTCTCGTTTGGTACTTTAATCAGATAATAAATAGAGACGGTTACACTGAAATACGGACTATAGATAAATAGGTATAGAATTAAAAGGTTTTTGAGAAGAATACGAAACGCTGATAGCAACTCGCGTGACAGCGGTCACCACTTCAGTGACAACCATCGGGTTCCAGGTTCGATCTCCGGCCAGACCTCTAGATGAATTTAGATTAATGTTCTCGAACTGGGTGTTCTGTATTCGTCTTTATGTGTGTGTAGCACCCACGACACTGCTAAAATTCTACTGGGATGATAAGTATCGACGACCCGCGTGGCGAAGCGGTCACCATACCGGTCACGGACACGCAGTGGGTCCCGGCGATTTCCGGCCAGACAGGTATCTGAATGATGAGTTCAGATTCTTGTTCTGGGTCTGGGTGTTTGTGTATTCGTCTTTGTGTGTGTCCACGACACAGGAGAAAATCCTACTATAGGGCTATGAGTGTAGAAGCGTTTTAAGTTTCTTTTTTTTTAAGTATAGAAATAATATTAATGAGTTATTTTTTTCTATTTATTGTTCACAGAACCATGACAAATCCCTGGACGTCTTCGGTAAATACTACACCAATATAAGATTTATATCTCTATTTTTTGTGACTAGAGACTTAAATTATCAAATCAATATAGTATAACTTTACTCGTAAGTAGTTTCGGAAACTACTTATAAGTAAACGCCAAAATTGAACAAACTGGAACGAATACAACGCGTTATAGAAATATCTTGTGTTAATTAGTCCAATACCTATTTTTTATTCGCATTTTATTTTTTTATGGTCGTTAATATATCTTTGTTTATTTCAGGCTTCTTGGGAAAATTATTAGTGCGTAAGTATTTGCTTTGTATTATCTAATACAATTGATGTATTTGAAAAAAACGTAAAGAGATTTAAAAGAGAAAACACAAACACACATACACAAACGTAGTTATTAACAATTATCAACTATCTGTCTAGAACTAGATTTTCATCCTTATTTGGCTTTAAGATAAGTTTAAATTACCTTTTTTTTTGTTCTCGAGAGGAAAACCTTCAAAGGGTACACAACGCCGTAGGAGCGACAAGGTTATGTGGGATTTTTACCGCACTAAACCCCCCCCCCCCCTCCGGTGACAGTCCTTGGCGCTAAAAAAGTGGACTGCGGGATCTCGAAGCGACCTCAACCGGAATTCTCCGACCGCGTTTCCCCATTGGGTTCCTCCCAGATGAGCGGCTGGGCCCACCTAGTTTCGCTCCATCTAGTCTTTACGACGGTATGCGACCACACATACCTCCGTCCTTCCCGGGATTGGCTGACCGAACGGTTCGAGCTCCCACTCTAGCCGTCTGCAACTCCGGAAGCCCCTTTTAGTCGCCTCTTACGACAGGCAGGGGATACCGTAGCCCTATTCTGATCCTGGAACTACAGGGACAAGTTTAAATTACCTATATAATATTCATGTAACGAATATTATTTAATACTAGTGTACCCTGGTTTTATTTAATATAAGCTGTACCCTACGCGTGTACGCCATTACAAAAAAAATACACCAGAAACCTTCGCGAGCTCATGAATATCAACTTCGCTAAAGATCATGACATGATCGTATAAATAGTTTTCGATTCTATAGAGGACATACAGACAAACATTCATTTTTATAAAGAAGAAGAAAGAGATACACTACAAAAGTAGTGTAGGGAGCCAGAGAATGTACCTATATTTTTCGTTGGTCGTCAATTTGCAGGTTGTCTTAAAATTTTAAAGAATTGGCAACCGTTTTTGCAGTTTTATATTCGCAAAACAATCGCAAAATTCTTGTAAATGCGAATATTTGTTACACTACTAATTCAGTTGTTTTGAAATTAAAGTGCACAGACAAACAAACAGACACACAAATGTGTTACAAGCTTTTGTTTTAAGCTCTATAAATAAAGGCAAAGGCTACGTCCATGCTGCCTTTTTACCTTTTTCTATTTTTTTATTCATTTTTACTGTCTTATTTTCAGCTAAACTGGATGTTTCAATCAACCTATTCGGAATCATTTCGACCAGAGGTAAGATTTCCTATCTATAGATTATATAAATTTCGTATACATCTAAATAAGCTCTTTTCGATAGTACAACTTTCCGAAACCCATCAAGAGATGGCGCCACAAGTATTTTTTTTAGGGCGCTTTCAATGTTTCTATCGCATTAGAAGCTGCATACTGACTCCATGAATTATACTTAAGACTTCAAGCATAGCGTTAAACGGATTTACATTACGCTACAATTTGTTGTGAAATTTCGTGGCCTCATAAGATCGAATACATATTATATGTGATTCAACTGCAACGATGAAGCTTGCAGCGAATAGGTAGCCGCTTGTACCGAATCGAAGCCGAGGTTTTTACCTCGAGATTCGTTCATGCTCTGTTACATTACAATTCCATACGATCATTATTAATGTGTGTAAAAATATATAACACCTAAATCTGTTTCCTTGTTTTAGTGCTTGCAAAAAATCTGGATTATGGAATCGAAACAATTTTAATAGGTGAGTGACATTTATGCTTTTTTAACAATTGCTGCAGTCATAGGTACTCATCAAGGCATTATCATAAGCGATATCAAGATTAAACTGGATGCTTCCTCCTTTAGTCATACATCCATCAGCCTTTTGAGGTCAACTGCTGGGCATAGGCCTTCCCTAAATGGAGCCACTTCAACCGGACCTGTTCCCTCTTAATCCCACTATCTTCTTCATGTCATCACTCCATCTAGTGGGGGGGTATGCTCTTTTTGCCTAAACGTGGTAGCCAGGAGGACCTTTCTTCTTCGGTTATCAGTCCTACAACCGATGTGACCAGAACATTACGTATAAGTAAGCTTAATTCGTCTACTAACCTAACCTAACCTAACCCTCTCCGTAGCTCCTTTAGTGCTACCTACTAAATGAAAGTGGTAGAACCCTCTCAATTTAGGTAGGACCACCGTCAGATTTATTTCTGTCTAATAACAACAGACAAACTTAATAGACCTTAATAACGGAAACATACTTAATTTAGGCATTCCAGCTTAGTCCTTAGGAGTAATACATCTGTGGCTAAATCCTACCTAGTGCAATGCCATCTTTACCATAAGGACATTCGGGACCAGTGCCCGGGGCCCCCATCCTCAGAGGGCCCCGAAGGGCGGACTATTTTTCTCACATTTATCAAATTATGTTATGACATTACACTTTTCTCGTTCCACGAAAGTCGTCGAGCCCTTTTGGAATATAAAGAAAGTACATCAACTTTACTTACATTCCAAAGGGGCCCCGAATTCTTATGGCCAAGGGCCCCAGCATAGTATATGACGTTCCTGACCTAGTGTACTACTGATGATAATAATATAATATGAATACATAATAATATACGCATTGACTGCTTACCATCAAGTGAACTGCAACTCGTTTGCTACTTCAATATCATTATATTAATACGTGAAGCAAAAACTTGTGAAGCATTTTTAGGTAATATGCCGCGGACGGATTAGTATGAAATTTTGCACGGTTATAGTGGACGTAGAGAAGCAGTGCAGAATGTTAATATTTTTTTCAAATAATGCATATATCATACATAAAATCAACTAAAAACACATTACACACACTACCGTGCAACAAATTTATAACAAACACATACATAGTAAACGAAATAGAACATTCAATGTCTTACTGTGAAAAACCATAACGTCAAAAATGTCAGATGTCTTTGTCAAAATACCGCTATTGCTTTTAAATGCGGCTTAGTTAAACCTCTTTTTTATATTTAACGGGTGCGTTCAAAATTACTTAATTTTTTTTACATTTTATTTCAATTTGAGAAATATTCGTATTATTTTGGACAATATGAACGTAAGTTTTTTTAATGTAAATTACGGGCGAATTTCGACCGATGCGACGGGTGACTAGTTATAATTATTACCTTTAAAGAAATTCATTTTTTTTCCATCTATCCAACAGCCTTTTATAGTCCGCCGCTGAATATGCCTTCCCTATCCTACTCCCTCCAAATCGTCCAATCATTCCTGTTTGCCATCTTTGTTTATATTAAGTGAAGCTGCAACTTTCGTGATTTTACCGCATTACTGAATATAATATATTAATCATATTATGATTAATTTAATTAATATATTTTACGTTTTCAGTTATCCGAGCCGTTGCCAGAATCCTTGATTTCTGGATCGGATCCCGTGAGTATCAGTTATTTAACATATTTGTTCTAATGCCACTGCCATCCACTGATAAAATAGCTTGGGACTGAACAATACGTAATTAATAAAATGTCAAAGTGTAGCGTATCCTGCCAAACGTGCTCCTTGTTAGGCCAAATGTATGGCAGGATACTGGAGCTAACTTTTGTTACCCATGTAAAAACAAGATGGCGAATAAAAAAAAATATAAAAAGAAAAAAGACAAACCCACTGAGTTTCTTGCCGGATCTTCTCAGTTGAGGTCGTGTTCCGATCTGGTGGTAGTGTAAAAAATATATGTATGTGTAATATATATGTAATTGACAATTTGTAAGCGCCCCTGAAGGCCTATGCAAAATAAAGTCATTTCATTTCATCTAAAAATACTCATTACAAAACATAGGAATTGCCATAAGATTATATTGTCTTATAAAGATTTACATTTGGCGCTATCTAGCTGAAATAAGCGACGTTAACTTCCAAATCAGGCAATATCGCCGCTAGTTAGTATTGCCCGGCGATATTGCACTTAATTATTACCACATGAGAAATTCGTTTAACACTACAAACGTCCTCGTTGAACAAATTTTATTTAACTTGGCTGTAATTTGCAACGATTGTTCTGTTTATTGAATCAGACATGTAGATTTGTTTTTAACTCTAACTAATGCCTTGGGTACATTTCCACGCGGCAGCGATTTGGCTCATTTATTCTATTTATAATTGTAAATTTTAGTAAATAAATTGTAAATTTGGGTTATATACTATAATGTTAACTAAATAAATAAATCCTATTTATATGGATCTATAGAGAAAAAAAACTACTCTCTACGATTTAAGATGTAATATTATCATTAATATTAATATTATCACAGTCTTTACTATCCAGTAGGAAGAAACGAAAATAAGCCTTCAAATTTAGTGTATGTCGCTCTTTGTTGTGCAGCGCTTGCTGTCTCAGAGTAGATGTTAACATAGCCGAAGTTACATTGCTACTTGGTCTAATAGACAACATTGCAAAAGAATAGTTGAATTTTTTATTATTGAAAAATTTCTAGGAGGATTCAATCTTATGATTATTATTCCAATGTATGTAAAATTGGTTACGTAATTAAATTATTATTAGAATCTGTGTTCACGCTTGTTTTACTTCTAACAAGTAAGCAAGTAATAAAGTAGAAGAAAACGGAATAGTAATTTCGAATATTTTTTTCAGTTGGCGTATTCTTCGAAAACAGTAAGTCTATTTTAAATTAATAATATTTATTATCTTGTATGTATTTGCAAATAATATACGTAGTTAAAAACGCATAAACTGGAAAATAATAGTAGCGTTAAGCGCTGTTCTGTTCTGATCTGAAATGCGTGGTAAGAGAGACAATCCCTATTCAGTGCGTGAACTCAGTCAGTACCTGCAGGGCTCTGTAGCCAACAGGTAAGACTCTAATTGTATCTGGGCTAATTACAGATGTTCTGCGGCAGTGATCACTTACCATCAGGTGCACTGCATGCTTATTAGCTAGTACAATATGACATGAAAAACCTTATGCCGTAACAATTAAAGATTACTCTTTAGTAGCTGTGTAGTTATTATTCATATGCATAAACTTTAAATTTTCTTTCCAGTCTTGTTAGCCATCTTCAGAATCGTCTTCTGCCTGTTGGGATCACCTTTCAAGAATGGAAATTACCTTGACGTGTTCTTCAGTAAGATTGTCTTTTCACTTATATTAAATATATTGCATAACTTATGGGTATAATGGTATGTGTTTAATGGTAAACTCATTAAATAGCATTGTTACTTCGTTTAATTTAACTTATTTATATGAAATGAGAACAAAAAGCAACGATGCGTCATATGTATGTAGTCCAATCCGGAGTTGATTAGTTCAAGTAATGACAGATGCCACTTACCATCACGTGGGCTGCATGTTCGTTTGCCAATTCAAAACTTCGAATTACGCTACCCTTTTTTTTTAAGTGGGTAATCCTCATGGATACCCAGCCGCCCGGAGCAGCAGCAGGGTTATGTCGGACTCTTCCCGGCTAAACCCCTACTGTGTTTTCTCCTCGCACCATATGGCGGGAACACGGGTGCGCTTTCACATTCATCCGCGATCTCGCCTAATTAAATTTAATTATTTTATTCTTTAATTCCGAATTACGCTACCCTGACTTACGCGAACCCGAAGTTACGCGATTTTAAAGTTACAAATTTTAGAAACTATAGACAAAGAAAGCATTTCTTCTACAAAATAAGTAAAGATTATTATTTTTATATTTAGGAAATCTTGCAAGAGACCTTTGTGTTGTCAAACTACTTCCTTAGAGTTTATAAAGCCTTCTACATCAAAATAACTTCGAGTGACGATCATGTTTATAACATAGGAAGATATCACATTTTTTCGCTAATTTGCTATATTCTCGTCTTTAATTAATATTTGTTTATTTGCAAAATTATACCCCGAATTACGCGAACCTTTGTTACGCATAGCGTAAATTCGAGGTTACCTATAAAATTGTCCCAATTTTCAGGCCGCAAATACATCGCAACGCCAGCCATATGTGGAAACGACTTTGGAGTGAAGTACGGTTACAGGCGCTACACCGGAAGGTACTCCAACTACGATGAAATCATCAACTTCTATGACTGCAAGAATATCAATGTTCGGATTGACGCACTCATAAAGAAACACAACGGAGTTGGAATCAGCGGTTTGAATAGTAAGTTTACTTATTTAACGGTCCACGCAGCAGTGATTAGGGTACTTTGAAAGGCTGTAGAACTAGTGTTCGATGAAGATACCACCGCCACACCTATTTATAGCGTGAAGCATTTCAAGGCTTTGGTTGCCGGTGTATTTTTATATGAGGCGACTTTTAGTCCTCGGGAGTAGCAACGCATATGTTATTGACTTCAGATAGTCCCACGTTCTATATGAAGTTGTTGACAGATATCCGAGGGTGGTAGTGAACACATACCATCTGGACTGCGTGCTCGTTTGCTACTCAATCGAATCGAATAAAAAAAATAACAAAAAACAAAAGTCACAAAATCCACTAATCATTAATGTATATAAAGCTTTTACATGTTTTTCAACACATTGTTCTTTTTCAGTAACACAAAGGTTGGTCGTTCAAGCCTTGATCGACTTGGGTAACCTGCTGGACAGTGAGTATCGAATTAATACTTCTTTTTACTATTTTCACAAATAATTCCTTAGTTATATTCCGAACATATCTTTCTTGGCATAAATGGAATTGGAGAACACTTTGTACTGTAATTTCGTAGACAAAGACATAGAGGTGGTAAAATCAATGTAGTTCGACCGAGGAAGTACCACCGCCACACCTATTTCCAGCGTGAAGCAGTTCTTGCGTTTCGGAAGATGTGGTTGCCGGCACACTTTTATATGAGCCGACCATCATAGTCCTCGGGAGTAGCAACGCATCTGTAATTGACCTCAGATAGAACGCATGTTTTGTTTACATTAATGGAATACAGTCAAGATTAAGGCATAAATTCTTTTAGAGTATAAAACACTTCAACGTGCATTTCATATAGTTGTTTTTTAAATTTCTCTCGTCAACCCATTATTGTCCCACTGCTGGGCACGAGTCTTCTCTCAGAATGAGAGAGTTTAGGCCATAATCCACCGCGCTGTCCAAGTGCGAATTGGTGGACTTCACACACCTCCGAGAACCGTTTTTTTTTAAGAACTCTCGGGTGTGTAGGTTTCCTCACGATGTTTTCTTCACCGAAAAGCAGTGATAAGTAATTTCTAATACGCACATAAATCAGTGGTGCGTGCCTGGGTTTGAACCTCGGACCTCCCGATCGAGAGGGCAAGTTTCAACCATTAGGCTATCACTGCCCCTTTTTAAATTTATTTAGAGTTAATTTGTTTGGTATTTAGTTGTAGTAACACTCGTAAGACACGCGTTTCTAGACCGCATATCTGTGCTTGAGATACAGGAATCTTTGTTATGAAGTAACAACCCAGGCAGACCCCAGATAGATCTCAAATTAGAACTGATTACAGATCTTTTTAATGTTATCTTTAATGATTTTCGATAGGATTTTTCAATTATATTATTTGTATACCCAAACGCACTTTATATAATTGGATTACCTGTAAGACTAAGACCTATATTCACAAATAAAGAGATTTGATTTGATCTTTGAGAATGACAGTGACCATTTACCAAGTAGACTGCAACATCGCATCAACCCATTATTGGCCCACTGCTGGGCATGGGCCTTCTCCCAGAATGAGAGAGTTTAGGCCATAGCCCACCGCGCTGGCCAAGTGCGAATTGGTGGACTTCACAAACCTCCGAGAACTTTTTTTTTTAAAGAACTCTCGGGTGTGTAGGTTTCCTCACGATGTTTTCCTTCACCGAAAAGCAGTGACAATTATTTTCTAATACGCACATAAATCATTGGTGCGTGCCTGGGTTTGAACCTCGGACCTCCCGATCGAGAGGGCAACTTTCAACCATTAGGCTATCACTGCAGACTGCAACATCGCTTGTTATGATTTTAAATGTGAACTTAATTCCAAAATTACTTTTTCAGGGGACCTGAGTAAATGGCACCGCGATGACCTCATAATAGCTGTTAAACTCAGTAAGTACTTTACACAATTTCATAATAATAATAGCTTCAACGACCCGCGTGGCGGAGCGGTTACCGTACCGGTCTGACACGCAATGGGTTCCGGGTTCGATTCCCGGCCAGACAGGTATCTGAATGATGAGTTTAGATTCATGTTCTGGGTCTGGGTGTTTGTGTATTCGTCTTGTGTGTATCTATGGTACCCACGACACAGGAGAAAATCCTAGTGTGGGGCTATGAGTGTAGAAAGCTTGTGTGTGTGAGTTTTTTTTTAGCTGACCCGGCGAACTGCACCCATTTAATGTAGCTATTTCTCTCAGCAATATCTTTCGGCTGATCTTCAATATTGCGCAATGTAGACAGCCCTTGACGTAACATTGCATTAAATCCAGACGACATTGCATTTGACAGATTCGATGCCGAGCGAGATAGCAATATTGCAAAAAACAATATCGCACAGTTGCCGTATTGCATCATTAGCAATATTGCTGATTTTGTTCTCAGTGAGAATTTCAACAGGACTAAATTCTTATATACCTATTTATTTCCTTCTTGAAAGTCTTAAGATCATAAATGTCTCTAAAAAAATAAAAAAGACTTGGATATATGGAAGATGCTTAGAAAAAAACAATATCGTCATGTACACTTTACAACGCCATCTCTCGCTGAATAATGGCATTTCACAACTGATTAATTTTAGGTAATGTTTTCTCTTTGCAATTCAAAATGGCGACCGCAAAGCTCAAGACTATACTTAAAATTTATTTTAACTAAGTTAACTAAAATTATAATGACGTTTTTATTTTTTGTTATATTACATTTTCGTGTTTCTATATGGTGTTTGTTCTTTACAGTGATCACAATTTCCGCTAGCATTGGTAAAGGACACTCCACATCCGGTAAATATTGTATATCTATACTAATATTATAAAGAGGAAAACTTTGTATTTTTGTATGTATGTATGTTTGTTAAGAATTAACTTAAAAACTACTAAACCGATTTTGAAAATTCTTTCACCATTAGAATGCTACATTATTCCTGAGTAACATAGGCTATTTTTATTTCTAGAATACATAAGAGGTCTTAACTAAACCTTCAGTAAAGTGAATCAAGGTGTACCGGCACACTTTCACATGAGGCGACCATCATAGTCCTCGGGAGTAGCAACGCATCTGTGATTGACTTCAGATGGAACCCATGTTCTGTATGAAGTTGATTACAGATGTCCATGGGCGGCAGATACCACTTACCATCAGGTGGACTGCATGCTCATTTGCTACTTCAGCCGAATAAAAAAACAAAAAAAAAATGTTAAAAAAATAACGCATATGCTATGCGGTACCTATTGATAATAGAACAAAAAGTGATACCAGCATATTCCTCACGGGTAGAAACACACCTGTGGCCATCCTTAAGTAAAAGCTGATCTTATTTGAAGCTGGTATTGATATCCGTGCAGCAGTGACACTTGCCATCGGATATATTGTTTTTTTCTTCTTCTTTCTTCCCTGCCTTTTTATGCAAAAGTTTGTGTCGTGATAGTGGAATATACTTCAAGCTTCAATTTCATACGAATGATATTTCTGCAGTGAGACACAAAACGAATGTGCCTTAAATATTAAAAAAAATACAGTCGAATTGAGAACCTCCGCTTTTTGGAAGTCGATTAAAAAGTGCAAAGAAAATCTGACTTAGTTAAAGTTACTATAAGTGTAACAATATTTAGAATTATTGTATGATGATTTTTGAAATACATATTCTTGATAATATCCTTTATGTAGAAACAAATTCTAATATATATTCTTTTGTTTTCAGTGGGCTTGGACATTATTAATGGTATGTAAAAATGTTACCAAAATTCTACATTTTAAATATATTCATTTCGGCTTATGGCCATACTTGTTAATTGGTTACAAATATCGTTTAGTGTGAAACAGATCAGCGTTTCAAATGATAATCTTCAATCATACACATTCTTAATTTATGAACACAATTACATTGAGAATATCAATTAAAAAAAAATAGGAATGGAGATGCATCCCGATTTTGAGTCACAACAATCCGATGGAGACCGAACATGGCCACGATCACGTCAAGAACTGTAGCAAAAAGTACTCGTTACTGGGTAACGGATACATGGTTCATATTCTGGTAACGAGTCGTTACTCTATGTTGTACGGATCGAACCAATAACGACAGCTTGATGAGATATACAAACTTTATGAAATAGTAGATAGACAAAGCTAAAAAAAAACAAAAAAGAACTGATTCTGACAAGGACGCAACTAAAGATGCGTATACAAAAAACAAGTGAACAGGACTATCCCTCATTTTTTTTTTAACAATCACGTACTTAACGTACCCGTCGCAACTCACAGGGGTACTTCATTTTAGTATCAAAAGTAACGATTACCATAACGATATCAAAGTAACGAGTACCAATTGTAAAAGTACCGAATTCATACGAGTACACAATTTGTTGTCACTTCTAAAGTACTACATTCTTTCTCTCCAACGCTCAATATGTTCATCAAGAAACCACTCTAATCGTCAACATTTTTACTACTAAGATTAATCTTGAATCCAACACTAATAAAACAACTTTCTTTTCAGGATTATGCATCCACATTGGAATCTTCAAGAAGTTCGGATTCGCAGGTAAATATATACTAGAAATAAATTGGCAAAAATCTACAGTAGCTATTTTTTTATACGGTTTAATATTCATCCATTATGTATTAAAATGTAAAAGTTCTTCAATGTTTTCCAATACTACCGTTTAAGTGTTTTTTCAAATCTCTACTTCAACTGAATAATGCAACAAAAATATATATATATCCAATTAGAAAGCCGCATATTTTGCAAAAAGTCGTAAACACTGCATTATACTATTAGAAATAGGCATGCTGGTCGCACGCTTTACCACCTACCTACCAAATAATGATTAAAATGTTAATTTTGCTTTTTCTTATTCAGATATTTCAATCTACCAGAGCGAAATAGAAAAGAAGATCTCTGCTTGTGATGGTTGGTCCTTCAACGGCGCTATAACTGGAAATGGCGGTAACGACGACGGCAATGGCGGTGGTAATAACAATGGCGGCGGAAACAACGGTGGTAATAATGGCGGTAATAACAACGGCGGCGGAAACAACGGTGGTAATAATGGTGGTAATAACAACGGCGGCGGAAACAACGGTGGTAATAACGGCGGCAATAACAATGGCGGCGGAAACAACGGTGGTAATAATGGCGGCAATAACAATGGCGGCGGAAATAACGGTGGTAATAACAATGGCGGCGGTAATAACGGCGGCGGAAACAACGGTGGTAATAATGGTGGAAATAACAATGGCGGCGGTAATAACAATGGCGGCGGAAACAACGGTGGTAATAACAATGGCGGCGGTAATAACGGCGGCAATAACAATGGCGGCGGTAACAACGGCGGTAATAACAATGGCGGCGGAAATAACGGCGGTAACAACAATGGCGGTGGTGCTAGTAATGGCGGCAATGCCAGCAACGGCGGTGGTAATAACAATGGCGGAGGTAATAATAATGGCGGCGGTAACAATGGCGGCGGTAATAACAATGGCGGAGGTAATAATAATGGCGGCGGTAACAATGGCGGCGGTAATAACAATGGCGGAGGTAATAATAATGGCGGCGGTAATAATGGCGGCGGTAATAACAATGGCGGTGGTAACAATGGCGGTAACAACAATGGCGGTGGTAACAATGGCGGCGGTAACAACGGTGGCGGAAATAGCGGTGGTAGCAATGGCGGCGGTTACTGCAATTGCAAAAATAGAGGCAGCAAAACCGAAACCAGCAATACCAATACCAATAACGAAAGCCAAATTAGCAATCAAAATAGCAATAACCAGAGCAAGACCACTAACGAAAACGGCGAAACTGTTATTGTGTATGACTACATAGAGTATGCTTATTAAGCTGCTATGAAAACAAATAACATGTTTCATTAGAGAATCGTTACATAAATCAATTTCATGTCGAATATAAATAAATCCATCGCATCAGAATTGTTAGATAATTGGATAATTCATTTACTGTAACAAAAAATTGATATTTGAAAAAAGCTGTCAGGAACTTCTTATTGCAAATGTTAAACTCAGATGTTATATTATTGTCGATGTTATTGTTTATTATAACAAAAATTCTCTGTTTAATGGAAATATCACGTAAAATTTGGTTTGTAATTGTTATTTTAAATAAATGTGCATAATATATAAGACTTTTATTTACATCTTACAAGCTTATTTCGACTACTCGGCTCGCTTCCGTCGCGTCTACGACGGAAATTGCTTGCATATACTTATCTACGACATTAAATACCTATGTGATAAATTTAAGGGAAATGCGAACTATAGTTTTTGTATGAAAAAGCGACAAACACACTCATGCTCACAAATCTTCACATTAAATAAATTGTGTCCTTATTACGTTATAACGTTAAAGGTTATATCAATATAACGTTATTTTTTTTATTTGAAAAATTTACAGCTAAATTACATTCTAATTAACTTATTAACAATACTGAGTGAAAGCCATTTACAAATTTTCATTTATATCGTTAAAAGGATAATAAAATCCTACACACATGTAAATTACTTGATTAATTGATGAATTTGGACGGTGTAACAAAATATCATTCGGTGTTATATCATTATGTCGTTAAATATTAAAATGTTATATAAAATAACGTTATTACATTATACTTTCAAGAGTAATGGCATGAAATTTTCTAAACTAAAACTTGGCCGCTCACATATTAAGGTGCAGAAACGTACATACATCATCGATCATTGTTTTAAAATAATTAGCCATTTAGAGCGAAAGGAAACATCATGAGGAAATCTAACGCCTGAAAGTTTCTTAAAAGTTCTCAAAGGAGAGTGGAGTCGCAGTTAGCAGCGCGGTAGACCAATGAACCGAATTCCTTTCACTCAGAGAAGATACTTGTGCCCAGCAGTGGAAAATGGGTTGATGACGAATAAATATGTATTGCACGCGTAGTTGAGAATGCATGCATATATATTTTTAGAAGATTGAAATAAGAAACGAGCATGATTGTAGGCAATCACTTCCACCCAAATGGGCGGCAGTATTATACGAGTAGATGTAAATACATCTGTAAGGAACTTCACACAAAAAAAATGTGTGCGTGTACTACCGTACACTCGTAAGAAGTGAAACTTCTTTATGACATTATTTTTCAAAAAATAATTTACTATATGCAACTTTACAGAAATTGGTTAAATAAAAGTTTAATAAAAGGTTTTTATTAAACTTTATCTAATAATCTAATCTATAATAATCTATCTAATATCACGCGTGGTAGGGATAAGAAAAATATGGCGCGTAACGGAAAAAAAATGGCGCGTAACAGAAAAAGATGGCGCGTAACGAAAAAATGTTACACTAAATTTTTTTCCAACCCCGATAAAGAAGTTTCACTTTTGTTTTCCAACCCCGATAAAGAAGTTTCACTTCAAAAATGGATGCTATCGGAAGCCAATCACAGATGCGTCGCTGCTCCCGAGAACAATGATGGTCGCCTGATATAAAAGTGTGCCGGCAACCACACCCTTCTATCGAAACACAAGAAATGCTCCGCGCTAGAAATAGGTGTGGCGATGGTACTTCCCCAGTCGAACTACACTGGTTCTACCACCTGTAAAACCTGTGTGGTACCTTTAAGGTCGAACTGTATACGTTCTCCACCTTTTAAATAATCTATCCTACTTCTTAATTTATGGATCAAAAAACGGCGAATAACCCAATGTCATGTATGAAGAGCACGTTATTTAAGACTTTGCTTATGTTCAGCATTTGTTGATATAAAAAAAATCAAGTGTTATATCTATACACAGTAATAGAGTCCTGTAACACGCAAACAAACAAGAAAGACTTGGTTATAGGATCCGTTTTTATCCCTTAAACACAGAACCCTATATAATGAAACACAAAAATAAGTCTTAAAGATATAATTAATTTGTTTTATTAATATTTCAATAATCACTGCAAGTATATGTACATTATATACAAAATAAATTATTTAAAATAAAAATAAAAACATATTTCTTTAAATCTAAAAAAATAATACAAATTATAAATAAAACAAAGAGTCCATACCGCTGCCTTTTGGGAGAGTCCCAAGAATGCTTGCGGCATTTCCGCGTTGTATGGCCAAACTGATACGTTGGCCAAAATACGTACCAGCCCTTGGGTCTCCTGAAACGTCAACCAGGCGCGAAGACAGTTCTTTGAAAAATCGTCGCGCTTCTGGCCCCCAAGGACCCAGTGTCTCAACCGCAAACGGCACAAATATGTAACCCTCCCCAAGAGCTGCATATTTGCGCCGCTTAGAAGATTCAGCCGTTTCTGCCGCACCACCTGCGCGCATCGAGGTCAAAGATATATGCGATGGAGCCAGTGTATCAACACAAGTTGCATCCCATATAAGTGACCTCCCCTGTTTCCAAGGAACGAGACTCATACCGTCAGGCCTCTTGCCATCGTCACGTGCTATACCATTCGGCTCAAGGACAGCCGGCACGTTGACGGTAACAAGGGCCCTTCGGATGATGTCGTTGATGCGCGCGTGACGCGACAAACGACCTGCACTCCGGCGGCAAGACAATCCATGATGGCCAAACTGGGTGACGTTTTCTCCACAAAGACAGCGGTGTGGCTCATTTGTTTTCACACCTAATCGCAGGCAAACACAAACAGAAAAACTTATATCATCTAAAAAAGTAGCTAAATTATAAGATGGCAAAGCTTGCAGCCAAAAATCTTAAAGTATATTTTGTGGCTTATAATGTCTAAAGGTGTCGGGCAGAGCGGTAGCATAGTCCGCAGAAGGAGGTTCTACTGTCGTTTCATGAGTCACCTGAAACAAAAAAAAACTGCCTGTCGTAAGAGGCGACTAAAAAGGGCTTCCGGGGTTGCAGACGGCTAGAGTGGGAGCTCGAACCGTTCGGTCAGGCAATCCGCCCATCTGGGAGGAGCCCGATGGGGCAACGCGCTCGGAGGATTCCGGTTGAAGTCGTTTCGAGATCCTGGAGTCCTCCTTTTGAGCGCCGAGGACGGCCACCGGGGGGGGTTTTAGTGCGGTAAAAATCCCACATAACCCTGCGTCGCTCCCACGGCGTCGGGTACCTTTTGAAGGTTTCCCCCTCGAAAACAAAAAAAAAAGAAGGACAGAGTTGCGAAACTTGTTTTTTAGACAAGTATTGTTTTTTATGGGATGTACATTTACTCACAGTATACTGTGTAGGGAGGCCGGGGCTACAATTAACAGAGGTAAGTATTAACAAGCGAATATCTTTAAAACTATAAACACTAAATCTGCAGCACGTGTTTTAATTCATTGGCTTCATCACACCGCACATCATAAGATAGGTCGGTTACGTTCCGCGCGTCCTACAGGTGAGCTGTGTACTGGGAGTCATTTTTACGCAGGTAACGAACATTTTCAACTTTAGGATTTTTTGATTTGTACAGGAATTATAAGTTTATAAGTTTAAGTTTTTTGTTTTCCTGGCAGCGTATCAAATACTTTATAATGCTATGTTGGTTCACTGATGGAACTATTGACGAAAATTTAATTATGTTACTTAATACGAAAAATGTACCTACAGGGTTATAATTAACAAATCGGCGGGGTTTGTTTTAACGTGTTAATACTTACCCCGAAAGTTTGGAAAACTACCCGAGGCACCACATCCGTAGATGTCTATGAGTTAGTTGCATTAGAAGTGATGCAGAAGAACAGAAAGTACATAGATGTGGTACAAGAATTTGCCATCTGCTACGTTTCACTGTAAAATTTTGTGAAACAAAGAAAGCAGTTGCGCGATTGGAAATAGGTTACAAAAATCTCGGTTGGTTTTCAATGCGGAATCAAGAAACCCTCATAGCAAAGTATTTGTTAAAATGTCCTGTCAATATAAATAATTGAAAAAAATACCTGCCACCTGGAAAGTTAAAAAGACGGCGGGCAATGACAGAGACACGAAGTTTATGAGACGAAATCCTACATTTATTAGCGATACGAACCCCTGAATGCACTAGTTTTAGCACAGCAACTTCCTTAAACAGGACCAACGTAGGTACAACTCTTTTCTCACAAAAAATCTGCCATTTTTACCGATAGGTACTCCAGAAAATAATGTTTTAGATGAGGAACATAATATTAGAGAATTGTAAAAGAAGAAAATGTCAATAAAAATAAGAGAGAAGGAAAAGGGAAGGGTAAAGGTAAGTGTAAAGGAAATGGAAAACTAAAATAAGGCGAGAAAGAAAAAATGGAAGAAAAATAAAAAGAAAAAATGTTAAATGGAAGTAACGAATCTCATGACAAAGATAGTTGAGTAACAAAACATACCAGTGAGACACTGATTAATATATAGAAGAAGTAAAAAATACTTCTAAAAATATTTAAGTTGATTATTTAAAATAATTTATAGTTTTTGATTATGTCTAAATCATTAGTGATTATTTTAGTCAGTTTAGAAGAAAACGTGGTGTATACAAGTTTATACAAACTTGTTTATTGTTTATACAAACAAATTAATACTAATACCACTTACATTTAATAAAAAATATGTCATAAATATATTTGTTTTTATTTTTATCAGCCAACATAACATAATGTTAATTGTTGCCCCTCTTGTTAATACTTACCTCAAGGCTGTTAATTCTAGCCCCAAAAGTGAGGTAAGTATTAACAACTACCATTTTTGAGAAAAGGAGTTATATCTACTACATCTTGTATGTTATGTTTGATTTGTTTTATTATAATGATACCTAGATAACTATAGCCTCATATAACATAAAAATTTACTCTAAATGTTGAATAGTTAATAAACTACAGTCAAAAGTATGATTTTTGTTAATTGTAGCCCCGGTCTCCCCTACATATAGCTAGTCGAAAGCGTTCGGTGACGATGAGGCGTTCTGTGAATTTTTATAACCAACACGTGCTGGAAGGTTTCACTTCAATAGAAAAACGGAGTGACGGTTGTGCCCCCGAAAAGACTCGGAGTTCTACCAACTTCTTACACAAGTATAATTCGGTACCCACATGATGATCATGGGCGGAGAACTTGGTGTCCTCTTCAGCACCAAATGGCAACAAAGTAGACGACCACCCATCATCTGATAAGGCCGTTGTTAAATCGTGTATAATGTGCCTGAAAACACAAGAGAACTAGAGTGATTATCACATGTGTTTAGTTCATGTGACGACTTTAAGCAACTTATCAAGGATGGCGCTACTAGATTCTGAAACACGCTATTGATGTTTTCTCAACGTCTTGCATATATAGGTCAGAGCTGAAACTGTAGGAGTACGGTCGCTCCCCAGGCACGGTTATCCTGCCTGCCGGAAGGCTTTCTTTTGCAAAAGTGGTGACCCGACGTACTCTCCATTTGTCCAAATTTAAATAGCTATAAAATTCATGACTGCGGCGTGAGATCAATCATTTTTCTTATCTTTTTCTTGGGGGAAACCTACAAATCCCGACGCTGTGGAGCGATGAAGGGTTATGTGAGATTTTTACCGCACTAAAACCCCCCCGGTGGCCCTCCTCAGCGCTACAAAGAGGACTCCGGGATCTCCAAAGGTACGCAACCGGAGTCCTCTGAGCGCGTTGCTCCATCGGGCTCCTCCCAGATGGGCGGTTGGGCCCACCGCTCCGTCTAGTCTTTACGACGATATGCGACCACACATACCGCCGTCCTTCTCGGGGTCGCCTGGCTGGACCGGCCCGGAAGCCCCTTTTAGTCGCCTCTTACGACAGGTATCCCCTGATACCGTAGCCCTATTCTAATACCGGAACTACAGGGACGAAAGACAGAATTCCCTAGTGTTCAGTAAATTTATAAAAGATCCTTACCCTGCGAATTCAAAGCCCAAATCCTTAAACTTATTTCGTTCTTCAACAGTCAAGTACGACCTTAGTTTCTTGTACGAATCAATTTTCTCAACACCAGTCAAATTCGCAGGTGGTGTTGTGTCATCACCCTGCCTACGAATATCTGGATAATGTGCCCTGTTAACAATTATTAGGTTACTTTTCTAAATTCTCGTCAAATCTTATTCGATTCGGGGAGTATCTTCTTTTTCGAGGAGGAAACCTTCAAATGGTACCCGAAGCCGTGGGAGCGCCGCTGGGTTATGTCAGATTTTTACCGCATTAAAATTCCCCGATCTTAGGCTCCAAAGACGAATCCGGGATATTCAAAGGATCACGACAGGAGGATCCTCTCCGTTGTCCCATAAGGCACCTCCCAGGTTAGCGGCTGGGCCCATCGGATGATGCATGATCATTTGCTTGTTCTGTATATTTACATATTATAAAAAGGTTTACTAAATAGAAAAAGTATAGATAAATATAAACCTAAGCATTTTCTTCCTCCCAAAGTTATCGCTGTCAGTTTGATTAAATCCAAGGGTTTCTAAGACCTTATCATCCATTTTCCGCTCATAATACATGTACAAATTTGCAGCGATTATGTCGTAGTTCATTTTCAAATCTGTTAACTGTGGAGATAAAAAAATGTTTATTATTTGTTTCAAAAAACCAGTACCGATTTTGTAGCGTGATATTGAAGGTTTTTTCGACTGAAGTAGCAAAGGAGCATGTAGTACAACCGATGACAACTTCATACAAAACACAGTTTTATCTGGAGTCTAACAGATGATTCTCAAGGTGGTAGAAGCAGTGTAGTTCGACCGGAGAAGTACCACCGCCACACCTATTTCTAGCATAGTCCTCGGGAGTAGACACGCATCTGTGACTTCCTTCAGATGGAACCCATGTTCTGTAATTGATTACTGAAGTCCATGGGGGCCAGTGATGCATGCTCGTTTGCTACTTCAGTCAGATAAAAAAAAAGATGCGTCGCTATTCCCGAGGTCTAAGATGGTCGCTACATACAAATGTATGGTGATCCTTTTCTACGAAAACGCAGGAACTCCTCCCCAGTGGAACTATATACAATCATACAAATAACTATTTAGGAACTGAAGGCATGGAACTCACCTTACTTTCCAAAATGGATAAATACTCTGTTGTTTTCCTAAATCTTCTGAGGACAGACGCCAAATCTTCTCCGTAAATCTTCTGCGCCTCTGCTTCTACGTCATATTTTCTACACGCCACACCTTGGACACCTTAAACATAATCGGGAAAAAAACAAGCAATAAAATCTGTAAGGACTAAGGTGGCCCCCATCGATAACATGCATATATTTTGACGATTATCCGATTCGTTGCCCTCAGTGAGATCTAGTGAAATTTGCTTAGCCCGCTACCTCCCCCCCCCCCCTTCTGCTAGTCGCACCATTTTGTTAAATTTTCTCGTAATTCACAAAGCTTTTTAAAGAAAACTGTGTACAATTCACCCACGTCCGAAGTGAAGTGATTCACTGCAGTCCATATTCGGATATCTTGTTTTGTATATACCGAACTTCATAAACGAGTTATTTTACGATGTAAAATCGTTAGCGTGATTCAGAAAGGGGTACAGCGCCATCTAGTTTTATATTCTATACCCAGTGATATCTCTGCTTTGATTTAAAAGTCCATGTACCAAATTAACAAATAAATTTAACAAAATCAACGTACCAAACATGAAACAAAATATAGAAATATACCACTTTGTATGCATGTTAACAAAATACTACACATACCTATTTTTATTTATAAAATAACATGATATGTTTACTGTTGGAATTATAGTCCATAAAATAGTAATATAAAATAGTTATAACTAGAAAATGTTTATATAACTTATAGGGAAATATACAGTTAACTTGCATGACGCCCCGTCCATCGTAGTAATTAGTATGCACAATGGGTTTCATACTCGATTAGACCAGGTAGACAAACATCTAAAAATTAAAAGTAGATTTCAGGTCTTGGCCTGTTTTCTTGTGTCCATTGATTCAGGAGAATATCATAGTTGGGATGGGATATGAGTGTAGAAAGATATATTTGGATTTTTTTCTGATATTGTATCTTACACATCATGTGAATAATTCACATTATTGTTCCCAATTATTGGGAACAACAATACCTATAATAACTTGCCTTTGTCTAAATAGACATAGGTATACCCAAATGCGTTATATCTGATCTATTGTAATGAATATATAACTTGTTAATAGCTGAAGTTTTTTAATACTACTCTGTTATATATGTATATTCAAAGATAATTCACTTTCTGGTTCGATTCCGAAAAAAGGAGGTGTGGCGACGGCCAAACCTATTTCTGCCTGATACAGCAGTGTAATAGCGCTCTGTCAAGCCATTAATGACTACTACAAACAAGCATCATATATTTGTAATGATATTTATTATATTAATGTATTAACTAATACACTGTTATAGTAATATTTTTTTCATACCACGGACCTTATATAATTTCTTATGGAATAAATTATAATAAAACATTTATAAATACATTCCTTTATTTCTTTCTATCATACATAACCTTTTTACCAATTATAGGGATTTGGGTACGGCCATATGAACGATAGTCGCCTCTTCCTTTATAATAATTATCCCTTTTAGGCTTATACCTGTCATATTTGAAATCTGAAACTTGGTATCCCACAGGGCGTTTTGGACCTACACTGTTCTTAATCCACCCTTTCGGATCAGCGTCGAAAACTTTGGACAAATCTCTGTTCTTCTTTGGAATTTCTTTAAAAACATCCAGTTTCCAAGGTGCTTTTTCGATACTATAATCATTATTTTCTGATTTACGAAATTTTTGCTTTCCTCGTCTCTTTCCTAAAAATCCTTCTTCTTTATCTGATGGAGCTGAAAATTCAAATCTCTTATTGATATTTTCATTTAACTAACTTATACGCTAAACTTGCGTTACTCTATGCAGCACAGGGTGTATGAGGCCTGGTTCAAATATACATTTGTAAAATAGATTAAATAATTTAGTCGAGTTTTATACTTGTACGATTTCATGAATATCAATCAATTTAGTCGACTTTCATGCGCATACGGCCAATCCAGTTGTTACCGATATTTCCCTACTAGTTTCCTAGTAACCTGCTGCAAATTTTCCAGCTGCCCTGGGTAGTGCTTGACTGGTAGAGATGCCATCAGGCATAAAGTTCACCTTATTGTAACTTCTTGTATTGTACACGCTTGCCTACTACCACATCATCACAAACACAAAAATCGGTTCGGTTTAAAGAACTTTATTGTATAAAGAAGTGTATACTAACGTATATTTCTTCTCATTTCTTGCAATATTTCTTTTAAGCTTCTTGTCATGTCATCTCCTTCTAGGGATGATGATGAAGACGATCTGAAATCCATCATTTCATGATAGGCTTACATTTTTTTCCTAAGTTTTCTTTCCATGTTACAAAAAAGAGGCAAATCGTCGCATAAGTTCTAACACCGCGGATCTCAAAATTAGCAACTTTTCAGGAGCGCAAATAAACTGTCTCAAATAGTTATTTTTAATTCTACAACTACCAAATAATATATTGCGTTTAAAATATTGATTAAATACTGATATTATAATAATTTTATTATGAAAATATGACATGTTCCTATATTATTTTGAGATACCATTATTTCATTAAATCAAAATGGGCATTTTTTGAGTTACGCGGTGTTAGAACTTAAGCGACGAAATATTAAAAAAATATTTAAGGTCCTTTTTTTACAATTTACACGAAACACACGAGAACGTCATTTTTGTTATAACTATTAATTTAATAGATAGACAACTTACTGAGTTATCTTTTTAAAACTGTTTCTGTACTCCTCCAAAACTTCAGGATTGCTTATTACGAAAATTCTAGGCTGTACTTTCTCACCATCCACTCCTTTTTCGAAAATTTCATTTGCGTTGTAATTATTTTGCAATAACTTCATTACCTGTTTTACTTTCCCATTCAAATTTTGATCAACCAAATTTTGGTACATCGAAATAGTTTCTGCAATTTATAAACTTAATGTTATTTTCTCTGATTGAAGTAGCAGATGACCATGCAGTAAAAATGATGGTAAGTGATCACTGCCGTCAATAAGCACCTTCATATAAAACTTGGGTTCCACCAGAAGCCAATTACGGACGCGTGGCTACTCCCGAGGGCCAAGGCGGTCTAACCACACCCTTCCATTGAGTGCAAGAACTACTTCACGCTAGAAATAAGTGAAGGTGGTAGGTATCTCCCAGGAAGGACGGCGGTATATGTGGTCGCATACCGTCATGAAGACTAGATGGAGCGGTGGGCCCAGCCGCCCAACTGGGAGGAGCCCGATGGGGCAACGCGCTCAGAGGATTCCGGTTGCGGTCGCTCCGAGTTCTCGGAGTCCTCTTTATAGCGCAGAGGACGGCCACCGGGGGGTTTTAGTGCGGTAAAAATCCCACATAACCCTGCGTCGCTCCCACGGCGTCGGGTACCTTTTGAAGGTTTACCCCTCGAAAACAAAAAAAAAAGGTATCTCCCAGATCGAACTACACTGGTTCTACCACCTGTCTGTTCATTACATCTTCAATTGTAATTAACAGTTACCATATTCTTCTGCAGACATCCTTGACGCAATACATAATACAAATTAATGAGTAAAATAATTAACGTATACTACCTTTGTTTTCCAAATCATTTAGCACCGGATTATCTGATACTTGATCTTCATTTTGGGAATGAAGAAGTTTGATAAAGTTTATCAACTGATGATAATTTTTGTCGCTTATCTGCGGTCCGTCATTTGAGGCGATGCCACGTGCGTTTATCGTATTAATTCTTGATAAAAAGCCTAAAATCGGAGGACTTCAGTTTGCGATGACTTTGATATTTAATAAAACATAAAGTAGCAAAAATAATAAATATTTTTTTATTGTTTTCATGTCTTTGTCTTCAGATTACTCGAGGAAACTACAGACCAAAATAATATCCATTTTAAGGTGCAATGTTGGACACAGGTCTTCCCTAATCTAATCTAGGTAATCTAATTTAGTCGTAAGAGGCGACTAAAATGGGATTTCCGGGGTTTCGGGCGTCAATCTAAAGATCTTGAACCGTCCACTGTCCAGCCAGGCGATACCAGGAAGGACGGCGGTCGGCGTGGTCGCATATCGTCGTAAAGCCCAGATGGAGCGTCGAGCCCGACCGCTCACCTGGGAGGAGCCCGATGGGGCAACGCACTTGAACTCCGGTTGTATTCCGTTGGAGATTCCGGAGTCCTCCACGCAGCCGAGGACGGCCACCGGGAAGGTTTTAGTGCAAAGTCGCTTCTCGCTGTCTGTCTCTAAGTATGCTTAGATCTTTAACACTACGCTACGGATTTTAAAGCAGTTTTTTAATAGATAGAGTGATTCAAAAGGAAGGTTTTTATGTTCTAAAATAATTTTCATAATCTAATCCAAACTAAGTATTAGGTATCTATTAAGACAGGTATTGATTTCTTAAATTCTTACCAATAATAACAATATATAAAATCATAATTATTTCAATACAATGTATTTTCCAACATATTACACTAAAAAAGTGTTTTCATATTTTTACGATGTTATCGATAATTCACTTCTATTTCAAATAAAATTGAATTGCTTTCATAATAAAATATTTACATTTTTTATTAGAATCCGTCTGAAAACAGAAATAAAACAGTTACGGTAACGGAAAGGTAGAACCACCGCCACGCCTATTTCTAGCGTGAAGCATTTCTTGCGTTTCGATGGAAGGGTGTGGTTGCCGGCACACTTTCATAAGAGGCCATCTTTGTTCTCAGGACGCATCTGTGATTTACTTCGGACAGTATCCCCGTTTTGTATGAAGTTTATTACAGACTAATTGACTCGGCGAACTTCGTTCCGCCTAAAAGTCAAAAATCTAAAGTTATCTGGGTTCCTCCACTATATTATTCATTTAAACCTTGTATTATACATATAAACCTTCCTCTTGAATCACTATATCCATTAAAAAAGCTGCATTAATATCCGTAGCGTACTTAGTTTTAAAGATCTGAGCATACCTACCTACATAGGGACAGACAACGAGAAGCGATTGTTTTATACTATGTAGTGACTATGTGGTGATGTCCATGGGTGGCAGCGACTATTTACAACCAGATGGACTGCGAGGATGTTTGCTACAGCAAATGTAAAAATAAAAAAACAACTCAATCAAAATGTATGTCATATTTTTAATGGGCTCATAGGTCAATTATAAGATTAAATCTGTTTGTAATTAAAACGGGTAATTTTGGCTAGATAAGATATTGCAGGTGTACAATAGATAAAAGGCAAATTTTCTTTTTTATCTTTTATCTGCAACTTCACGGATACGTAATAAATATAATTCGAATCGTAATATGATTAGTTAATCAATTATTATTTAATTATGGCGGTGTTAGCACGGATTTTACTGCTTTGTTTTATCGGGGCTGTATCAGGTATTCAATTTTCTTTTTTTATCTAAACGAAATAGCTAACGAGCATGTGTTAATGGTAATTGACGCCCATAGACATCTCTAAACAACTTCATACAGAACATGGGTTCCATCTGAAGTCAATCACAGATGCGTTGCTATTCCCGAGGACTGTAATGGTCGCCTCATATAAAAGTGTGCCGGCAACCCGTCCATCGAAACGCAAGAAATGCTTCACGTTAGAAATAAGCGTGGTGCTTCTCCGGTCGAACTACACTGGTCCTACCACCTGTAAATGCCACACATGACTCTAATATTCCATGCTGCTCAGAAAAACCTACAATGTTATCAAAAACAGGAAAGATTTATTCTACTTTGTTAGAGCCCGTTTTTTATTGGAAACTTTGGAAAGGAACCATAGTGCCTTCAGAGAGATATAATACATTTAGTGGACTTTCACAGCGTGGAGTAGAGGAATCCAAAATCTTTAAAGCAATATTTTAAGATTTTTAAGAACTTGGGAGTAAACTAAACTTAAAAAAATGTATAATTTAAACGAGCAAAAACTTTTATAAGGCGCGTAATGATTTAATGATTCAATTCATTCTTAATTAATTACTGTGATCCTTATCCAGCATTTCCAGCTGACCCCGTGATCCAGAAGCTGGATGAGCAGCGCTTCCACTACATCCAAGGTCCAGATGGAGTGACCCACCTGGTGGACGTCTGGTTCAAGGTCAGCGACTTCGCCGAATCTGCTAGGTACAACCCAGATAGACAGAATGTGTACCATTTGTTTACTAGGTAAGAACCAATTTTCTGTTTTACAATAATTTAGTTTATTTATTTAATTAATCTTTGACGACCCGCGTGGCGGAGCTACCATACCAGTCTGATGCGCAATGGGTCCCGGGTTCGATTTCCGTCCAGACAAGTATCTGAATTATGAGTTTAGATTCATGTTCTGGGTGTTTGTGTATTCGTCTTATGTGTGCCCATGGTACCCACGACACAGGAGAAAATCCTAGTGTAGGGCTATGAGTGTAAAAAGCGTGTGTGTGTGTATGTGTTTATTGACCACAAAAATATGTGCCAGGTGGTAGAACCAGTGTAGTTCGACCGGGGAGGTACCACCAGACTTATTTCTAGCGCGAAGCAGTTCTTGCGTTTTGATGGAAGGGTGTGGTTGCCAGCAAACTTTTGTATGAGGCGACCATCATAGTCCTGGGAAGTAGCAACGCATATGTTTTTGACTTTACATAGAACCCATGTTCTATATGAAGTTGCTTACAGATGTCCATGAGCGACAGTGACCACTTACCATCCACTGGTAAAAATGTCTAACGTCCATTACTAAGACTTATTTGTCCATCAGTCCTTCTTTCCGTTTGTCTGTTATCAAGTTGTATATCAAGGACCGTGACAGGTAGACAGTTGAGATTTCCACAAATGATGTATTTCTGTTGCTGCTATAACACCAAATAAAAAGTAATTGAAATAAATATTTAAGGAGCTCCCATATACCAAACGTACTGTTTTTGTCGTTTTTTATGGATAACTAGTCAGTTATCCATAAAAAACCATGTCAACTACCAGGCGCACTTCGTTCCGCCTAAAAGTAATAATTCTAAAATTATCAGTGTTTTTCCACTGTATTATACGTGTATCATACATAAAAACCTTCTTCTTGAACCTCTCTATCTATTAAAAATAACTGCATTAAGATCCATAGCGCAGTTTTAAAGATCTAAGCGTACATAGGGACAGACAGCGGGAAGCGACTTAGTTTTATACTATGTAGTGATGGTACGGAACCCGTCGTGCGCAAGTCCGACTCAGATTTTGCCAGGATTTTTATGAATATTGGGAAATTTTCAGACAGAACCCAACGGTCAGCCAGCCGCTACTCATGGGCAATACTGGTTTGATTGGTCTAACTAACTACAATGCCAGGCGGCGCACTGTCGTCTTACTCCATGGTTGGTTGGACTCCGTAACAGCTGATATGAACACCGTTTTAGTTCCTGGTGAGTTACACGTTGTCTTTTGAATTATATGTTGTACTAGCAAAACCGTTTCAATGCACAAAACGAGAAAACCCGACAACCACCCTTCCCGGCAAACTAAACGCAAGTAGATACCTATCTAGGTATGTCTGTCCGTCACATGAATATCTATAATTTTGGAAATAGGAGGATCCAAGCCTCCTCTCTCGAATTCTAGAAATGTAAAAAGACCATTATCAGTGTCAGAAAACATTATTTCGAGTAGTAAACGAGTATGCTCTCCACAGCGTTAAGTTATCACTGCTGACAATGGACATCTGTAACCAAAGGACAGCCAACTTGTCTAGTTTCTCAAACGTATATACACGTAGAAATTGTTGTTGCATTTAGGAGATTCAAAATATATTCAACAATAAGTTTCGCAATCACTGAATATGACATAGGTGTATAGTAAAGAAAAGAAAAAAGTATGTCTATTTCTACTTAATTTAATTCAATAGCCATGTGTCATAACGCGGTTTTGCTATTTCGAATTGGCAGGCGCAAGCAGTGTTTCAGCATTTAATTATTATTAAACATAATATTTTATTGCATTTGTGTACAACAATATGAAATTTGAACCCTTGACCCCAAATTGGTTAAAGTTTTAAGCACTGTTTATCTATCACAGTTAGAAGATAATGTCATTATTTGTGGAAATATTACTTGCTCCTGCCCATTTAAAATAGCAATATTTCGGTTCAACTTATGGCTATTTGTCTGAGTTAAGGGAAAATTGATGTTATTTTTGTTTCATTATATTACAAGAAGTCGGATAAAAAGTCATGTTCTGCGACTGTGAAACTTGTTCTATAATATATTATGGAAACTAAACGCAAAAAAAATCCTACGTGTACCTACCGACATAGATTTGAGAAGCTAGGCAAAGAGCCATAAAAATCTTGGCCTCCTTTAAATATAACGAGGGTTTTATTTGAAGCCGATTACAGATGCATTGCCACTTCTGAGTATCATTGCCACATATGAGAGACAGTAGGCATACGCATCTACCGAAACGGAGAAATACGTCATGCGAAAAATAAGTTTGGCATCGATACATTCCCGATAAAACAATAATCATTCCACGAGCTTCAAACGTGGTAAAACCTTTATGGTGGTAATTCGAATGTGATTGGGAGGTACTGCAAGCCGCACCCATTCTAGCGTAAGCGGTTTTTGCGTTTCGGCTTAGGTTGCCAGCTCACTTACATATGAAGTGACTATCATAGCCTCCGAGAGTAGCAACGCATCTGTAATTGACTTCTAATAACCCATGTTCTATAGTGAAATTGCTTGCAATAGTCCACGGTCGGCAGTGGCCACATACCATCAGGTGGACTGCGTGCTCGCTTACTATATTATTAAAAAATCTTTTAAATGCTCATGATTTTTTTACTCTTTCCAGCATTCCTTGCAGCAGAGGACGTAAACGTAATTGTAGTGGATTGGAGTGGAGGTGCCGGCACCATTAACTACCCAGCGGCTGTAGCTAACACCGTCACCTCTGGTAAGAGACCACTCAAATGGAATAAATTATAGAAACAAACACGACTGCTCAAAATTTACCGAAAATGGAAAAGTACGAACTATGTGGCAACTTTCCGCAACTCCCAAAAGATGGCGCCACTTGTATCACGCTAACAAAATTTAACTTCTCTTTGTATAGGACGCCGAATAGACTGTGATGCACGGCATGGTTCAACGAGAGGGATACCACCGCCACACCTTTTTCTAGCGTGCAATTCATGCACGAGGTGAAATAGTGTGGTTGCCAGCTCACTTTTATATGAGCCGCTCATTTTAGTCCTCAACGCATGTGATTTCAGAAAGAACCCCTATTCTGTTTAAGGCTGCCTACAGATGTCCACGAGCGGCAGAACCCACTTACCATCAGGTGGACTGAATGTTGTCTTGTCACTAACTTCAATCGGAATTTTTTCAGGTCAGAGCGTGGCTCGTTTCATAGACTGGTTGAACACAGCTACTGGCGCTGTACCAAACCAGTACCATATACTTGGACATAGTCTTGGTGGTCATCAGGCCGGTATCATCAGTCGAAACCTTGGTGGAAGAATAGCGTATGTTACTGGTGAGTTAGAATGTTTTTGTACTGGTGTTAGACTAAAATCAGCTACAAAGAATAATCTGAAATATCCCACGAATGCTTCTATCTCAAACAGTAATAAATAACTCGTATTTAATTATTTATTACTGTTCGAGAGTCATCTGAGAGAAGTAGGTAAAAGAAGATCTTGTAAGAATGAAGCTGAGAGATAAGTGAACTGCCAAGTAAATACTGTTTTATATTAAAACAGCGTTTGTTTAAAATATGTATACAACCAACCAAATAAGGGTCGTGAATAGATATTACTTAAACCTCCCTTTCCAGAAGAAAAAAATAATCGAAAAAAACTCTTGTGTAAACTCTTGTGCAACATACTAACCAAGATTGTATGAAACATTGCGCGCTTAAGGACAAAAATAGGGGACGAAAATACTAGGATATTATAAATATGCAGGAGATTGACAATACTTTCTAAGAGATGCTGAGTCTCTCTCGCTCTAAATGTGTGAGCGGGAGGCAAATAGGGTTGTTACTAACGTGTGAGTGAGACAAAAATATATTGTCGATTTCTTTTCATAACGATGGAATTATATTTGTCTCACTTTCACATGATAGACGGTATTAAAATTCTTTGTACGTACAACGCCATCTAGTAACAAGTAGCGGAACGTCTTGTTTCTACGATTCATCGAGAGATGGCGCTATACTTCTATTGCTTTAAATTTTATTTTTCACCAGCTTTGGATGCCGCGTATCCTGGATGGATAAACAATTCAAATAAACTCAGACCATCAGACGCGGTGTACACAGAGGCTATACACACTAATGCCGGGATTCTGGGGTACATAGGAACCTTAGCAGACGCCGACTTCTACCCTAATGGGGGTTCCGGTATGCCAGGGTGCAATTCTAACGAATGCGACCATAATAGGTAAATATTGTCTTTTTATATAAAAATAACATGCAGTCTACCTTCTGTTAAGCTACCACAGTCCGATGGACTGCATGCTCGTTTGCTACTTCAGTCAGATAAAAAAAAACGTAAAATCAGTCGTACCTACAGTTTAAGGATTTTTTGTAATAAACAGATATGTAAGTTTCAATTTTATTACTTACTTTCAGGTCTTTCCACTACATGGGCGAATCTTTGAGAACTGGTGGTTTCACTGGGAGACGATGTGCAACTTATTTGGGTGCTTTGAGTGGCAACTGCTTCCTGTTCGGCAACCTGAGAATGGGTGGACTTGTTCCCAAAACTGGGTAAATGTTGCAAAAGTCCTTAGTGTGGTTTTGTACCTGTGAATTATAAACTGAAGGTGGTAGAACCAGTGTAATTCGACCGGAGAAGTACTACCGCCACACCTATTTCTAGCGTGAAACATTCCTTGCGTTTCGATAGAAGGGTGTGGTTGCATGCACACTTTTATATGAGGCGACTATCATAGTCCTGGAGAGTAGCAATGCATCTGTGATTGATTTCAGATAGAACCCATGTTCTATATGAAGTTAATTACAGATGCTCATAAGCGGCAGTGACCACTTACCATCTGGTGGACTGCATGCTCGTTTGCTACTTCAGTCACATAAAAAAAAATACTAGCCTATTCCCGCTTCGCCCTTTTCGGTCGTGTCTACCACGATATTGAATACTGGCAGTTTTTGCTTGATAGCGTAGAAAACAAAGTTACATTCGCATTTTAAATAGTAGTACAGAATTTGAAATAGAGTAAAGTAAAGCGCACTTGGGCATAAACAGTGAGCATAACTCAGAACGAAAAATCGAACTAACAATGTCTGTTCTGTCCAAACCAACAGTTTTGAGGAATTTGGAGCCTTAAATTATGAAATGTATTGTTTATGAATATTATAATTATGACTGAACCTATACCCTATGCGAGGGACAGGCGCGGAATAAAGACTTGTAAATTTGTCGATTAAAATACAAAAAGGTCCTCCTATTTAAAAATTGTCCTTGATTATGCTAACAATCTAAAAAAATGCCTATACACCCATACCTATATAGCATTTTATTAGATTGTTTTATTTTTTATATTGTTTAAGCCCAAATAGATCTCTCTTCCGATCCACATCCCATGAACTTTGTTGTAGTCAATAAAATATTAAATAAATTATGTAAAAAAACCGAACGCCATCTGTTGTTGGCTAGTCGAAACATTTATAAATCATTGAACACTTCTCTTACAGATCCAGTGGTATATTTTGGTTGGAAACCAATGCCAACCCACCATTCTCCAGAGGATGAATAAAAGATTGACATTATTTGAATTATAATTTATATGAAAATAATTATTTATTATTTATTACCTTTTTATTTTTTTAAGTAGCAAAAAAGCTTGCTTCACCTGATGGGGAGTGGCCACCGCGATGGACATGGACATTTAATAGGTGGTAGAATCAGTGTAGTTCGACCAAGGAAGTACCACCGCCACACCTATTTCCAGCGTGAAGCATTTCTTGCGTGAGAGCAGCGGAATAAACATTTAAAGTCCTATGTAAAAACGACTTTCTCGCATTTGCTAAGCTGTAGTTACTCACCGTCCATCCCTCCGTCCGTTAAAACTCACCCTTCCTCACGTTTTAAATGGGTACAACCCATTATTGTCTCACTGCTGGACACTGATCTTCTATCAGAATGAGAGAATTTTAGGCCACAGTCCACCGCGCTAGCCAAGTGCGAATTGGTGGACTTCACACACCTCAAAGGACTTCCTTTTTTTTAAGAACTCTCGGGTGTGTAGGTTTCCTCAAGATGTATTCCTTCGCCGAAAAGCAGTGATAATTAATTTCTAATACGCATACACTGATTTATCAGTTGTGCGTGCCTGGGTTTGAACCTCGGACCTCCCAATTGAGAGGGCAAGTTTCAACCATAAGGCTATCACATTTTAAATATAAAAAATAAAAATCTGAATGATTATAAATTATTTTAATTTAGTTATATATTATTACTTATGCTTATGAAAATATAGTTTTAATTATTGATACTTAAAGTAATCGATATACCCAATGTACAAACTTATTTTACACATAATAATATTAACTATTAGATACATCTCTCTTAGGAAGGGAATGAAAAGGTGTGCATCAGAATCGCGGGTGTACCTGACGGATTTAAATATGTCTTTTATCTTGCAAACGTACCTGTTGTGTACCTCAGTGTACCTAACCTAAAAGTCTGTGTACCTCCTTCTATGCATAGATATAAAATAAAATAGGTACACACGCCATCCTGACGTCAGAATCGCGGGTGTACTTCTAATCAGCATATGTACCTAAGTAAAGAGTATATGTAGATTTGGTACCTCTTGTGTACCTGCAGAAACAAATATTGAATAAATAAAAAATAGTAAGGTTGCTGAGAAAATAAAAAAAACAGTTTTCTTTCTTTGACGTCGTTTTTATTTTATAAAAATTACTACAGTACTAATAACTAAAGTTGAAATTAAATATTAATGACATCTATTAGAATAACAAAAAAATATATCCCGTATGTTTTTTTTTAATTGTAAAAGATTCATTATTCAATTCATATTATATACATAAATGTGTGATTTTTATTTAGTTACAATTCGAATTTATATTAAATTAATAAAAAAATCTTTAAAAGTCGTTCAATTTTGATTCCGAAAAAACCGATAAACATGCTAATCCTAAATCTTTTACAATTAAAAAAAAAACATACGGGATATATTTTTTTGTTATTCTAATAGATGTCATTAATATTTAATTTCAACTTTAGTTATTAGTACTGTAGTCATTTTTATAAAATAAAAACGACGTCAAAGAAAGAAAACTGTTTTTTTTATTTCCACAGCAACCTTACTATTTTTTATTTATTCAATATTTGTTTCTGCAGGTACACAAGAGGTACCAAATCTACATATACTCTTTACTTAGGTACATATGCTGATTAGAAGTACACCCGCGATTCTGACGTCAGGATGGCGTGTGTACCTATTTTATTTTATATCTATGCATAGAAGGAGGTACACAGACTTTTAGGTTAGGTACACTGAGGTACACAACAGGTACGTTTGCAAGATAAAAGACATATTTAAATCCGTCAGGTACACCCGCGATTCTGATGCACACATGAAAAGCGGTTACAATGAATTGGAGTACTTATGACGTCATATTTAAGAAATCGACCAGAAGTGTTGTCTTCCAGCAATTTATGTTATTTGTTATAACACTATTCTGTTGATAATTTTGATGTAAAAATGGAAATAGTTAATTTAATGGATTATTATAAAAAAAAAAAAAACGTGCGGCACTCGGGGACCGCCGCGGTAAAGCTATTGCATAGTATTTTTTATCAACTTATGCAATTATAATTACATATTTATCTATGCAGATTTTTTTTCTTTGATATTAATTCAAGTTTTTTTTCTTTGATACTATATACTTTCTCACAAACAGCTGCTTACATATTCGTCCGATTTCCGAGCAGCTCGTCTTGAACCGTGCGAACTGTGCCAAATACATACCCGTTAAGCGAACGCTCGGCCGCGCTACATACCAGGCGGAGTGACGGGTGTTAGGGTTTTTCGTTACGGAATTTCTTGATTCGGATTCGCCGCGCTCAAAGTCAAAGCTATGCAATAGCTTAAAAAACTGACAGCTTCTAAACAATCAAGCGAAACTATTGGCAATAGTTTTAAACAAGTCAGCTTTTTTTGTTTTAATAATTTTACAATTTTCCTTGCTTCACTAATTTGAACGTGCTAATCTTTGAAATACGCTTACGCCCCCGACACTCATAGCCCCACACTAGGATTTTCTCCTGTGTCGTGGGTACCATGAACACACACAAGACAAATACACAAACACGTGGGTGTTTGTGTATTTGTCTTGTGTGTGTTCATGCAGAACATGAATCTGAACTCATCATTCAGATACCTGTCGCCGGGAATCGTACCCGGGACCCATAGCGCATCAGACGGGTAATCGCTCCGCCACGCGGATCGTGAAAGACCTCTGATTTATCACATTTCAGTAAATCTTCCTTATTTATTTCTCATTTATTTACGAAAGCTTTGGGATATATTTTACTAAAGTCACATAACTGGAAAGAAATTCAAGTAAACAATTCTATTTGATTTCTCATGGTATATGAGTCGCAAACATCATCATAAGTCTATTAAAATGACGCTGCCTCACTAGAAAAGATTTCAATGCTTATATAGCACAAAATAGTACAAGGACTTATATAGCACAAAATAGTACAAGAAGGTAGGACTAAAATTATTGTAAAAATATAGCTCAAAAGCTAAACCATTAATACTAAACCTTACTGTATTAAATATAGCATTTGCGTCTCGCCTTATATAAATATTGTCACTTTTAATATGCTAGCGGCTAGACAATTGCACTATTAAGAGTACTTTTAAATATTAAATCAATTTGTCAAGATTATAAGTTTTTATACAACACTATTAGCAAATTTGAAACATAGTTTAAGCAAACACATAGTAGTAGCACGCTTTCTACACTCATAGCCCCACACTAGGATTTTCTCCGGTGTCATGGGTACCATAGACACACAAAGACGAATACACAAACATCCAGACACAGAACAGGAATCTAAACTATTCATTCAGATACCTGTCTAGCCAAAATCGAACTGGGAACCCATTGTGTGTCAGACCGGTATGGTAACCGCTCGTCCACGCGCGCCGTCTTAGTAGTAGAAGTTTAAACCTATAGTTTAAACATTAAATGCTCAGAAACTACCACAATATTGATCCAACGTCACGCATTATGAAGGTCCTTAAATTTAAACAAGTGATGCTTCAATAGAACCTTATTTGTAAAGGACATTCCACAAGGACATGTGTAGTTTGTGGCCGTTGTCTCTTTATCTTCATGTTCCACATATGTATGATGTATCATACTTTCTTCATCCAAACATATCTCTCGACATAAAATACATATATGCACTTTATTGGTCAGTTTCACACCCCGCCATCCCATAAGATTCTGTTTCTTCCAAATAATCGGGTATACACGTGGCATGAACAAATTTATGGAATAAGCCGCACTTTTCATCCTACTGGCTTTTTCATTCGGTGTTTTGTGAACTGAATTTATGTGTGTATTGAAGTTTTCTTCCTTTTTAGTGACAAAGCCACATAACTCACACTTATAGTACCGTTTATGGGACTTTAAATGTTCTGCTAACTGTTTCCTATCTTTGTATTTAACGCAGCAGATCTTACAAGCGGCTATGCTTTGTAGCTTGTGACCACGGAAGTGATACCAACTGTTCAATATCCGAACCATTTTATAACAGGTGGGACACTTAAATCTGTATTTCCCATCTTTCTTCCTATGCACGTAGGCGATGTGATGAGCTAGTAGTAACTTGTTGAAGAACAATTCTCCGCATGTTTCACAGATGAAGATCTCTCGTTCCACGCGGATGGCTGTCTCTGAACTAAGGAGGTGTTCTGATTTTATGTGCCTTATCACAGCATCTTCGCTGTCAAATTCCATTATGCACATCTGGAAGACATAAATATAAATTTGTTTTCTTTAATTACCTATAATATGCACATATATAAAACATTATACCATAAAGCTACCTCTTGCTCTAACAATATTACACTTATTTCTAGCATAAAGCAGTTCTTGTGTTTAGAAAATGCATCATTACAGGCTTACGTTCATATCAGGCAATCAAATTAGTTTACGGCAGTAACACATCTATGATTGCCTTCAGATAGAACTGTTCCATATGATGTTGCTTCTAGATGTCCATATGTCCAGTGTCCAGTGACCACATATCAGGTAGACTGCTTGTTTGCTACTTCAATCAAACAAAGAATATATAAAACCACAGTTCGGTTTGCACGGTCTTTCCACCACAAACGTGCAAGATGTGGAATGAGCTTCTTCCTGAGGCATTCCCGGGGTGCTATGACATGGGGGTGCTCTTCAAGAAAGATGCGAAAAGGGCTCTCCTTCAAAGCTGGCGATGCATTCCGGTGTTGCGAATGTCCATGTGCGACGGTAACCACTTTCCATCAGGTGGCCGGACTGCCTTATCATTACGTACAAATATGAAAAAAAAAGGCAACCATCTAGGACCTATCCACCAAAATTGTTGGCAGCTTCTGACTTTTAGCAACTCTCCGAAAAATCACTAACTTTTGTTTCAATTGTGTCTTAATGCATCTCCACCGAAAATATTTGTTACCAACACTTGTTGACAATGCAAAAATTTGCAACTTATGTTCAATGGAGACCCGGCTTTATAAAACAACTAGCAGAACCGATGCGACTTCGCGCAGACTATAATGTAATCTATCCTACCATTATACACTTAAGCACCACTCCTGGACATGTCCCTCCCCCCATTCGTAATGGGGAGTTGGTCAATAGTAAAAAATAGCTTAAGTTGCTCAAAGATAATGTAGCATTGTACAACATACAAAAATACAAAGTTTTCCTCTTTATAATATTAGTATAGATGAAAACTTACTTTGCAAACATGTTTGTCCGTCGATCGAAACAAACTTGCAACGGTCTCCGTATGGTCTTCAGCTCGGTGTAGCTCCACCTCTGTCTCACTGCCCCATCCCGCTGAACAGAAGTTGCAGTAATACAAGGAAGACGTATTTTCATCATCATTTTCGCGCTTGGCTGGTATCATGACATCAGTAGAGGAACGAAACATGTTCGATATTCAAACCATTGAATTTGGAATCAAAATATTTATAGAATCTCGAAATTATTAAAATAATTATAGTGTATCTTGTAAACAGATTGCAATTTGTTATAATACTCTGATCATGATAGGAAGAAAAATATTTGCTAGAACTTTGGAAATTGGTAATATAATATTTATCACTTTTCTGTTTGTGAATTACTTTAATAGTAAAATGACATTTGACAGTGACAATTGTATGCCGCCATATTGTTAAGACTGTTTTATGTATTCACGGTGGAGGCAAAGAAAATTAATGCATACTGCTAAAATATATTTTAAGTATAAAATTTATACTTACTATATATTTTAGACAAAACTCTCTCATTCTGAGAGAAGACCCGTGCCCAGCAGTGGGACAATATGAGCTGTACCCCATACAATTTATAGACTGGGCCGGCAGCTTTTACATGTACTTCAGGTAATTTAATATAATTATTACTGGGAGTATCGAAAATTCAAAGCAATTAATTGTAATTGTATAAGTTAATTTCTCATTTTAAAACAGAAATAATAAACAAGCATATAGTCTACCGAATAATAAGAGGCCACTGCCACCGCTTGGGATCTGTTAATAGACCAGAATACTATTAGAGAACTGAGGTCCGAAGCAGATGCGATGCTACCTCATAGGTTAAAACACCTCGGGTAAGCATCTACTTAATTTAAACCACAACTTATTAACCCTTATGTGAGTGACAAATAAAACACCTTTAACAGAGTGACGAGGTACCCGGGTACCTTCATACAGTTTATACGTAATGTAAATAATGAAATTCTGTTTTAACGTTACCCACACTTTGAATATTATTATTTTAGCTAAGCTAAACAGTTAACGTTCTGTAATGATTGAAATAGGAGGAGGGGGGAGGGGTTATCGGCGCGCAAGAAACACTGAATGCATTCAATACATCGTACTTGATATTGATACTTGACTATTTACTTTGTTCGTATTGTTCGCGCTTATTTATATTTTGTTGGTTTATTATTTTTTATTATGAATATTGGAGGGAGTTTTTCTGAACATAGAGTACTTGTTCGAAGATATAATTCAACAGAATTACAAGCGATATTAGCAGAATCTTCTAGTGACGAAGGTGAGTTTGTTGCTTCGGATAATGAACACGATTATATCCCTTTGGTCGAAGAGGGTGGATTGGAAATTTCGGATGTTGAGTCAGAAGCTGAAGTCTAAAATTAGATTGACCATACAACGCAAAACAAAACGGTGGTATTTACTACTTTTTTACAATATCGACGATATTACAGCTTTGGCAGCATAATTATATCATTTATATGGAACATAACCCACAATATGTCTCAAGTGAGAAATATAGAAAGTTTTTAAATTCATTCAGTCTACGACTGTGTGTTAAAAAAAAGGAGAAAAATAAAAAAAAATGCATTGTGACATCAAAAACACATGGGAGATTTGCAATGCAGGACGTTCTTGGCCGAGAATTAGGGCTTACGATACTCCCTGGATCTACAGCCTTTGTAAGTCAGACTTGACGAGATTCTGCAGGGCGTGTTGCAGACGTCGATAGTTGCCGCATATGCAGAGAACTCAAACGCAAGCAAAGAAAAACACGAAAACCTTGCACTAACTGCAAAAAGCAGTTTGTGATTGGCATGCAGTATCTCGTCCAACATGTAACACCTGCTTTGGGAGCTGTGCTAATTCGGCATAAACAAGGAATTTCAAATCTTTATAGGGATAAAACATCACAACAAATGTTAATTGTTTCATTTATACATGAAATTATAAGTACTTTTTTCATTTACATACAGGACACAAAGAGGTACCCGGGTACCTTGTCACTCAATTGTGATTTAAAAATTTGTTTTGACTATTATAAAACATCGTAAATAGTTAACTGGGTTAAAACATTAAAAATATATAATTTATAAATAGTTAAGAGCTCTCAGGAAATTACAGCTGCCTACAAAGCGTAAAACATACTTTTGTTTAAATTTCAAAATGCTAAAGGTACCCAGGTACCTCGTCACTCACATAAGGGTTAATGATAACCATCCATACTTCCATACTAATATTATAAGTTTCAAAGTGTGTTTGTTTCTCTTTCACGTCGCCACATAGCTTTTGTATGATATGGTTTAATGGTTGAGAGATAGTTAACCGATTCATTGCGATGTCAAATTTTCAAACTTCTAGCTGTGGCGTTGAACAAAAATACCGTGACACTGCTGCCGTGCCAAGCGCCATACGATTAAATGACACGGCTCCTGTGTCTTCAGCCATGCGGAAAAGAAACCAGTGTTTTAGTCATTTTTACGTGATTCTAAGCCTAAAAACTCTTAGTTTACATTCGAAATCTAACGTGGACGGCAAGGAGCGTTGTTTCAAGTGTTAAAAAGGGGCAAAATAAGTGTATTTTTGGAAATGGAGGGTAAGTTGCTTTTTTAATACAGGTGTGCTAAACCTTTAGGTCTAAAAAAATTGTTTTGATTTTTCTCGTAACAAATTTCAAGTATTTTAAACTATGCAAATGAAAATTTACCAAGTTTGATTAAGTAGTTATTAGATATTGTCATGTAATGTAATAATAATCAAACTTAAGTAGTCAGTTATAATTATTATTGTCAGTATAAAATAACATTTTGCTAAATTCTGCCATTATATTCTGGTTATCTATTGTCTATTTATTGTTTAAGAATTACGGCGTAAGCGTAAATACATTCCCGAGACAGAAATTGAAACTCAATTCGACTATGATGACGAAATGTTTGAAAAGAATTCGCAAACATATTTAGAGGACTGGGAACACTCAGAACACTGGAAATCTATACAAAAGGATAGTTCTACGTGCATAGATAAAGTGATGGTAGACAAAGCAACGTGCATAGAAAAAGAGATGATGGATAGAGCAACGTGCATAGAAAAAGTGATGGTAGACAAAGCTACGTGCGTAGAAAACAATATGGTAGACAGTGCAAAGTGCATAGAAAAAAATAAGGATGATAAGTGTCAGGACCCAACTGTATTGGATATCCATGGGTGTAAATATTTTGGCCAGTTAGTTTCAAATGAATTACTGCGCTTCAAACCATGCGACAGAAATATAAAGATGCAGAAAATTTTAGATATAATAAGAGAACAATTTTAATATTTAACAAATCTTAGGTAGTATAGAGAGTAGGTAAGAGTTAAATAAAACCAGGTTTTAAATTAATTGATATATTAATAAAAATGTTACATAAGCTTATTCGATTCACTTAGAGCGGAATATCTAAAAAAATGATACGATTTTACGAAATATACATATGTATATCAATCTTTTTTTCGTTTAGTGTATGCTACTTGCATATGTTATCTAATACCGTAAAAATAACATATCCAACGTTTTAATAAATTTTAATCCCGCTCAATGTGAAGCGAATCGGAAGACCTTAATGTCAATATATGGCATCAGTTTTAAGTTTAGAGCCTAGCATTTAACGTAGTGCAATTTTTATAAATCTTCATCAATCATTTTAGAGACCACCTGAAACAATCAACCATGCAGATGCATCCATATTTTTCGCCGCGAGTGTATTTAGAGTAGTAATAGTGGTCCACTGAATTTAAACGAGGTAAAATGCCGAGGCGAGCAATCAAGTTTTAAAAATTGAATTTGTAAAAAAGTTTTTAAAGTCGATTTGCAGTTTGTGTTATAGAGAATTTCAATATTTGTGAAATTCTCTGAAACAATTATTTAGGCATAAGCCTGGAAATCCAGGGCAATCAGGACAGCCAAATAAAACAGAAACTCTTTTTTTAGTTTTTAAGTAACAAACTCTACATCTTTTTCTAAGAGTATTGCCATCTGCTCTCTTTGGCAAATTGGCGGGTAAATGGATTTTTCCCTCTGATGGAGGCCGAGAAAGTCTAGATCTATTTGGCATTGGCAATAATTGCTCAATTATATCTTTCCTAAATTTGTAAAATGTAGTTTTATTTCCATCATTTCTAGCGTTAAAAAGCAAAAAGCCATTCACAAGACATATTTGAATTATATGTATAATCACTTTTTTGTACCAGCGTAGGGTCTTATGCTCACAGCAGTAGTAACTGAGCATCTGGTCATGTCGGTCTATTGCCCGCATGTATTTATTATATTTTATTTGTACGGCTGGTTTGTATTTGATTGTGCGTACACGGCGACTAGTAGTCCCTTTATATTCACTGGTGTGTTCACTACTTATAAACAATATTTCTCGTTTATCATGCCACTTGGTGACTACAATTTTTTCCCTGTTGTGCATTATACACGATTCTCCAGGTTTTAACTTAGCATTTTTTACCTCTTCTGGATTCCCAATACGGTTTGCTCGTAAAGTACCAGTAACATATGTATTTTTGCATAAAAGCTCCTCACTTAATCCCACGCTTGTATAATAATTGTCCAAATATAAGGAATGGCCTTTTTCAATGTACTTTTCCATAAGCAAATGAACCACTTTTTTATGTGATTTCTACCGCCAACTTGTAAATCTTGGGACCCTGCGTACACGTGAATTTTTAAAATAATTCCATTAGCATCGGCTAAAATATATAACTTAATCCCGTATTTATGGGCTTTTCCTTTAATATATTGACGGAAGAAAAGTCTCCCTTTCCACAAAATAAGAGACTCATCGATGGTTAGCTCTCTCAATGGATAATATACTGTGTTAACAGTGTCATTGAATAAATCTATTAAAGATTTAATTTTAAATATGCTATCTGTTCTTTCATCATTCTGAACATTTAAAGCTCTTAAAATTAAAAAAAACCTGTCCCTCGACATGAATAGACGTGGACTTAGGCAGAACAAATAATGAGTGGACCAATAGTCTATCATTCTATTTAGTTTTATTGTTCCCATCAGCAACAGTATGCCTATAAAACGTTTACATTCGTCAACACTTATATCAGTCCATTGTGTAAATCGAGCTCGTGAAGTAGTCGCTGCTGCTTTCAGTCTGTTGCCGCACTTATTAGTGCATTCTAATATTAAATTTATAAATTCGGCATTAAAAAATAAAAAGAAATAGTCCAAAGGATTTTGGACGTGGTCGCCATGTGGCGTCAAAATACCACTGGTTCCCGTAAAGGTAATATCAGGCATATTATTAGGATTACCCGGAAACCAGCCGGTAGTTTCTCCTTCCTCTACGTCCTGTGGATCTATCTGAGAATCGTCAATATTAATTATTTCATCATCCGGATTTGCACTACTCATTTCATCCAAAACGTCATCGTTGTTTCCAATCAAAATTCCGTACAAGTCTTCGTCACGAAATAAATCTAAGCCTGGCATATCATACAATGGCTCATTTTGTTCTGGAGACATGATTCTTCCTAACTCCATGGCTATAGGATCTTCGAGGGATGATGGTCCGCGCATCGACGAACTTTGGAGATCCATATTAAACGGGTTTAAAGGATCCATGGCGGATGATAATCCAGGTTCCGGAGAACTCGGAGAGGGGTATTCCATATTCGTTAGCCTGCAGAAAGAAATAGGTATTTGAATGAAACACCCCAAGTAAATAATCTATTTTAATCGGTGATATTTCGTATAGAACACGCCAAGTGGATAAAAGTTGTGTTCTCATTTCTAGGAAATCTTAATCGCAAAACTTCAACAACACCCTCAAAACCGTAAATTCTTAGAATATGTTGTTATATTATATTCCTAGTTGATGAGTCATAGAGGTGGGAAGTTAGCTAAATTTTATGCAACCCTTCCAATAAAAAAGGTGCAGAATTGAACAAAATAATGATAAAAAGGTGATTGAACATTTCAGAAACATGACAAAAAATGCATTTAAGTAAATTGTTGTTTTGTTGCAATTCATAATCTAATCTAAAGCAAGTAAAATGCACCACCAGTTCGATGATCCACCAGCCGCTAATGTCTGGAATCCGGTGTTATTTTACAATTAGCGTCTATTTTAATTTGTAAAAAGTTCATTAAAAGCAGAGTTACAGGGTACTTTATTTGACCAAAATTAAATATTAATATTAAATAATATTTGGCAGATACGAAATAATATTTTTTCCCGGTATACCGGTACGGTAACAACAATTAGGTATGTAACGAAAAAGCTTACTTGAAATTCACGGCAAGCTGAAATGCGTGTACACAGGCTGAATAACGACACACCGGCACGCTTCTTCACACTGGCAGATCCACTTCAAAACCACAATAGTCACAACGCAAAATCCAGTCCAGTAACACAAGCCACAGTTGTCATGAATGAAAATCACACGAGTCCGGATATACAAGCTAATGTCGGTAGAGTAAACAGCAAATACTCGTAGGTACAGTGCGCACGTCTGATTACTAAGGATAGCAAAACAGAAGTAACTTACAAAACGAAAGACAAAATTAAGATGCGTTAATCACTTTTGTTAGTTAAGTTGTATCCTTCCAAGCAAAAATAAACCATGTACACAAAGCGTATCGTATATTGTGCATTGTACTTCGTAGGGTTTCGTGACTAGCCATCCCTCACCGACCGGGATCGTCCATTGTTTAAAGCAGGTAGTGATCTTTTATCTTTTTCGAAAAAAAAAACGATTTATGGCAAATGCGATTCTCTTTCGTAGCATCAAGACTCATATAAGCCATATTGACCCGAAAATTAAAACAGCGTGGTACTTTTCCATAACTTATGATCATAAATCCTGTTTATGGTTTAAGATATTTATTTTCCGAAAAGAGTACGACTCACTTACATAGGAAAATACATTTTGATTTTAAAATAATTATACATCAAGCATAGGAACATTATTAATAACGTTTAAGAATTGTAGGTAGGAGCGATTTAATACAATTTGTGGAATATTTCAACGTATGACATGTTTGTGTGAACTGTTTGTGGTTTATAATAGTGCAGAATTTTAACAATTTATAAAAAAATTGCGATCCGTCTAGCTTTGCACGTTTCAATTTTCAAAAAGGTTGATTACCCCTATGACTCTTAAAATCGTATAATATCCAGAAACGAAGGCTACTAGCTTGATTCACGTGAAAAATTAATATAGTTTTGTTCTGGGTAGATCTCCCTAAAACTTAATTTGAAGGAGTTACCATCAATTTCAACATGACACGGTTCTCGTGCCTAACGCCACACGAAAGAAATTATCATGGCACGGTAGCCGTGCCATCCGCAACGAATCGGTTAAGAGGGCGAAGAGTGACGTAGGCTACTTTTTACCGCGCTCTCTCATTCCCACGAGAATATCGATGTTTTGTTTTGATACATATTTAGTAGTTCCAGACGTTGTTAATAGATGGCGTTTGTGAAATTCCTTGCATGTTCTGATCACGCTATCAAATGCTAATGTTAATTCCCTTTGACCGTGCGGGCGAAGCCGCGAGTAAGAGGTTGTTGCTTAAATATTGCAGTTCAGAGCCAACCTACAGAGAAAATGGAAATGGTACACAGAAATAATAAACAATTTGGCAAGAATAATTTATTTACAACTTTGACACCATTTGACATAAGAAAATAAGCACCACTTAAAGACAACAACAATATTTTTTTCTAATATATACGCAGGAAATTCCTACCATTCCACACAACATTCTTCATTTAACTTATCGTGATTTTGTATCTAGTATTTACATATTACTCCCGTGACCGATAATTTAAAACCTGTCAATTGCACTTTCCTAGGTGTATAAATATCATAAATATCGTACGATGGGACCGTGGGGGCCGGAAGCGAAACATTTTTACAAAGAATTGTCTTCGCGCCTGATTAACGCCTCCGGTGACCCGAGAGCTGGAGCTTACCTCGGCCAACAAATAAGTTTAGCAATACAGCGAGGTAATGCTGCTAGTGTCTTGGGTACATTTCCACGGGGCAGCGATTTGGCTCATTTATTTTATTTATAATTGTAAATGTTAATAAATAAATTGTAAATTTAAGTTATATATTATAATGTTAACTAAATAAATAAAGCGTATATATAGTATAAATATATATTTTAATTTAAATATAATTATACAGAAAGATTTTAATGGATATTTTTTTCTTTTACACTGTGCAATAATTTCACTGTCACGTCAACGCACTGAGAGATACTAAATTAGAAGCACATATAATTTCAGCTGTTTTGGATTAGAACCTTAAATATCATTAACCCTTTTTGTTTAACCTTTATAAATTTAACTTTTAACAATTTGTTGATTATAGAAATGGAAAAAATGCAAAACACATCAGATTATATTTATCAGTGGCGGCGTAAGACGTGAGCGGTGTGCCCCCCAAGCCCTCTTACGGCCTCGCGCGCGATACAGGGCCTCCCAAGACTTAGTTTTGGGGGTCCGAGGATTTGCCGACCTTTTTTTGGTCGTCAAATTGCAGATAAACCATAATCTATATACACTCGCGACAGAAATTATGACGCTTGTAAGTGCAATGGAAAATTAACAGTGTTAAACTATATATTTATTCCTTATATAACATTAAGCCAAGGTATCTTTGGGATGTTTACATTAATTATAGGCGTATATGGGGGGGGGGGGGGGGGGTGAACCGTAACTTAGGCTGTTGCAACCCCTCCCCCTGAACAAAGCTATAGCAACGCCCACCGAAGCTTTGTAATAAAATTAATTACCTAATTAATATATATCTATCACATCAAATGTATTTTTTCTTAAAATAATTACTTAGATTGGTTGGATAATAAGACTTGGTTGGATAATAAGTTGACCACGCCGTCACAAGGAAACGACAGGACTAGTTATGATTCTGGTAACTAGTAAATTAAATCACACAATTCTAGTCTAATATATAAAATTCTCGTGTCACAGTTTTTGTTGCCATACTCCTCCGAAACGGCTTGACCGATTTTTACCAAATTTTATATGTTTATTCAGTAGGTCTGAGAATCGGCCAACATCTATTTTTCATACCGCTTAAGGGTTGTCCACCCTTAACATTTTTTTTATTTTGTATATGGCAAAACAACGTTTGTCGAGACTACTTAAAAACTAAAATTTTAACCCATTTATCGTTCCGTTATACGCCGCAGGTTCAAATGATTATGGTGACTAGTTTGGTCAATATATTAAACCTTGCTACACTAGTCTCAGCCCGTAACTTATTTTTTTATACTTTAACCTAACGATAAGGCAGACGGGCTACCTGATGGAAAGTAGTCACCGTCGCCTGTGGACATTCGCAACACCAGAGGAGTCGCCAATGCATCGCCGGCTTTGTAGGAGAGCTCTTTTCGCACCTTTCTTGAAGAACCCCATATAGCGCTCCGAGAATACCTCAGGAGGAAGCTCATTCCACAACTTGCACGTCCGTGGCAAAAACGAGCGTGCAAACCGAACCGTGGAGGACCGCCACGAGTCCAGTTGGTGTGGATGGAACTTCATGTTCATTCAGAATAAAAATGTTTTAATGGTTATACCTAATGAAGATAGTTGACACCAGTTGTGCTACTAAGTAACCACATATAATGTTTTCTTGGGCCATTTTTATGAATAAAGCCAACGCTCACTTGTTACTTATACGTTGTATAGGAACTAAAAAACCTTGTACTCTTAAGCTTTCTTTTCCCGTCACGCACGTTTGTACACGCGTGCTTTTCTGATCATGCACTCGCATTCTATTATTTCATACATACTTTTCCTGCCATCTAAGCTATAAGGACGTAGATAGCGGAAATCGAGCGGTTTCACGTGTCTTGGCTTAAGAACGCGTGACGGGAAAAGGCCCTAAGTGGCATTTCACACTTAACACTTTCCACTAATTTGATACTTTTTACCGAATGCGCAACACTTTAGAATTAATTCACGCGTGTGAGCGTGACAGGAAAAGTCCTAAGTGGCACACTTTTCACTACTCTTAATACTTTAAACTGAAATCGCTTCTCTATAGGAATAATCCACGCCTGTGGGCGTAGGACTGCGTGACAGGAAAAACCCTAAGTGGCATTTCACACAACACTTCACTACTCCTGATACTTTTAACTGAAAACGCAGCTTTTTAGTACTGTTAAGTCTTCTTTGCCCCTGTTTTGTTCCCTGAAAGAAAATAAATAGGATTATTATAAAAAAACATACTTTTTTTTTCAAATTCATAAAAGTGACGTTCAGATAATTAGACCAAAGGAGACATTGTCGTCATTCCATTATTGTTCCACTGCTAGGAACGGGTCTTCTCTCAGAAAGAGAGAGTTTTAGGCCATAGTAAACCGCGTTGACCAAGTACAAATTAGTAGACTTCACACAACTAAGATTTCTTTTTATTAGCTTCACCTGTATGTTTGTTTGTAACTAACTTCTTTGGGCGCGATTTTGACCCACTTTAAACGGCCAGATTTCGTTCAAACTTTGTAGATTTATTGAGGACCGATGACAATACACTAATTTGATAAAATTATTCCATTTTTTAATTTGACTAAAAAGTAGAAAATAAATAATAGTTAAAAAAAACTAAAAAACACGCTTTTTATAGAAAACCGAACTAAAAAATAGAAAACAAATTTAAATGAATTTAAATTAAGAAAATAGTGTTAAAAATTTCAATGAATATAATTTAATAATAGTGTGAATAAAAAAAAAAAAATTTATTTAAAAAAAACATGCACCCCACGCTTTTTTTAATTTCTATTTTTTAGTTCGGTTTTCTATAAAAAGCGTGTTTTTTAGTTTTTTTTAACTATTATTTATTTTTAAACTCTCAGGTGTGGGTTCCCTTACGATGTTTTCCTTCATCGTAAATTAGTGATAATTAACTTCTAACACTATTATAGTCAACTAGCTAACCCGGCGAACCACGTTCCGCCTAAAAATTCATAAATCTGAAATTATCAGTGTTCCTCCACTATATTATACATGTACTAGCTGTCCCGACAAACGTTGTTTTACCATATAAAAAAAAACATGCGTGCGTACAAAGTACACATGTCAGAAGTGAAACTTCTTTGGCGAACTAATTTATAAATCTTGTTTATATTTATACAAATCTAAAACTATAAATTTCCAAGATTAAGAGGAAGGGAAAAAGGCGTGATACGACGTTCGCTCTGTCTCACTTTTTCTCTCAATCTTTCTCACTCGCTTGCTCCCTACTCTCACTCCACGGCTAGTTGCTCATGCTACGTTCGCCCTGTCTTACTCTCTCTCAATCGGTCTCGATCACTCTCTCTCTCTTTTCCGACACTTCCGTTGCATACCGGCGTGACGTTTCATCTGTAAAAATTTTACCCTCATGCGCCTAAAGAAGTTTCACTTCAAAAAAATGTTAAGGGTGGACAACCCTTCCACAACAACCACAATGAGAGAGTTTAGGCCATAGTCCACCGCGCTGGCCAAGTGCGAATTGGTGGACTTCACACACCTCCCAGAACTTCTTTTTTTTTAAGAACTCTCGGGTGTGTAGGTTTCCTCACGATGTTTTCCTTCACCGAAAAGCAGTGATAATTAATTTCTAATACGCACATAAATCATTGGTGCGTGCCTGGGTTTGAACCTCGAACCTCCCGATCGAGAGGGCCGAAGGAAGTTTTAACCATTAGGCTATCACTGCTCTACAACAACCATTAAGGGGTATGAAAAATAGATGTTGGCCGATTCTCAGACCTACTGAATAAGCATATAAAATTTGGTAAAAATCGGTCAAGCCGTTTCGGAGGAGTATGGCAACAAAAACTATGACACGAGAATTTTATATATTAGACTACACATAAAAACCTTCCTCTTGAATCACTATCTATTAAAAAAAACTGCATTAAAATCCCTAGCGAAGTTTTAAAGATCTAAGCATACATAGGGACAGACAGCGCGAAGCGACTTTGTTTTATACTATTTAGTAATGTCGCATATCTGTGTTTTGACTTCAGACTCTCGTATGCGAGGTGGAGTTACAAGCATTAAGCTATCAATGGTCATAAGAGACTTATTTTTTTTTTATTTGACTGAAGTAGCAAACGAGCATGCAGTCCACCTGATGGTAAGTGGTCACTGCCGCCCATGGACATCTGTAATCAAATTCATACAGAACATGGGTTCCATCTGAAGTCAATCACAGATGCGTTGCTACTCCCGAGGACTATGATGGTCGCCTCATGTGAAAGTGTGCCGACAACCACACCCTTCTATCGAAACGCAAGAAATGCTTCACGCTAGAAATAGGTGTGGTAGTGGTACTTCCACGGTCGAACTACACTGCATCTACCACCTTGAGATAACTCACCAATATACCTTAAAATAAAAGTAGGTATCACTCACCTGTTTTTCAAATACTTTTCATAACCGCCAGCCATGATACCCATCAAAATAATAAGACCCACTAATGAATTCGATTTGAACTTCGAAGCACAGTCGTTGGGGTTGTCTGGATTTAACGTGTATATCTGAAATACAAAAAGAAACTTGTACATTTCAAGAAAATATTTCAATATATTGGAGAATCTTTCAAGTTGGAGGCGGGTAGGAAGGTCGTCGAGTGGCGACCACGTTTAGGCAAAAGGAGCACAGGTCGCCTCCCTACCAGGTGGACCGATGACCTGAAGAAGACAGCGGGAAACCGTTGGATTCAGAGGGCACAGGACCGGTTGGAGTGGCGTCATTTGGGGGAGGCCTATGTCCAGCAGTGGACATCAAAGGGCCGATGGATGATTTCAATCTATAAGACTCTTTTATCTATATTCCCATAAGATTAGGTCCCACCGCAATGTCTATTTCTAACGTGAAGGTGGAAGAACCAACATAGTTCGACCGGGGAGGTACCACCGTCACACCTATTTCTAGCGTGACGCATTCCTTGCGTTTCGATGGAAGGGTGTGGTTGCCAGCACACTTTAATATAAGGCGTCTGTCCTAGTCCTCGGGAGTAGCAACGCACCTGTGATTGACTTCAGATAGAACCTATGTTCTATGTGAAGTTGCCTACAGATGTCTATGGGCGGTAGTTCCCACTTTCCATCAGGTGGACTGCATGCTTGCTTGCTACTTCAGTCAGATAAAAAAAAATTAAACAATGCCCTTCATTTCCATATTTTTATGTATATATTATAATAATAACGATAAATTAAAAGGCCATTCACCATAGCACAGACCAGGCGCAGGTCAGGTCAGATCAGACCATTAACCTGAGTTTTGAATTTAACATTTTTTTGGATAAAACTATATCCTTTACTTAAAAGTTGATAAATTCTAACGGGTGCAGGTAATCATGCAAAGCGATATGTCCTGTCTATTTTTTCTAAATCTAGGAATGCTAGATTGTCTATTATTATATCTCCATATGTACCTAATCTCCCTAAATCTTTTTTATCTGTTTGAAATTGCAAATTAACATGCGGCCTCCCTCCCAACGAAACGCAAGATCCGCTCGACGCTAAAAATAGATCATATACGATCGAAAAACATTACCCATCTAAGAATCTCACCTGTCTCGCAGCGTGCATAGCGTATGCAGCGAGCGCAGCCCCGTACCCCACACCGAGCCCCGCGGCCACGCCCAACGCATACACGCTGCTCGCGAGTACTAGAGGTAACGTCATTCCTACATACGCTCGATAAACATTACCTATCTGACGCAGTCGGCTAAGAATCTCACCTGTCTGGCAGCGTGCACGGCGTACGCAGCGAGCGCAGCCCCGTACCCCACACTGAGCCCCGCGGCCACGCCCAACGCATACACGCTGCTCGCGAGCGCTAGGGATAACGTCATTCCTACATACGCTCGATAAACATTACCTATTTGACGCAGTCGGCTAAGAATCTTACCTGTCTAGCAGCGTGCACGGCGTACGCAGCGAGCGCAGCCCCGTACCCCACACCGAGCCCCGCGGCCACGCTGGCCACGCCCAACGCACACACGCTGCTCGCGAGCGCTAGTTATAACGCCCTGCCTACATACGCTCGAGAAACATTACCCATCTGACGCAGTCGGCTAAGAATCTCACCTGTCTGGCAGCGTGCACGGCGTACGCAGCGAGCGCAGCTTGATACCCCACACCGAGCCCCGCGGCCTCTCCGGCCACGCCCAACGCACAAACACTGCTCGCGAGCGCTAGAGATAGCGCCGGTTTGGTGTGCGCGCCGAATGTAAGCGCTGTTGACTTCATGCCTATACGCGCGTCGTCGAGTTTATCCTGTGGAATGCTTGTATGTTTAGCTTAGTGATTACTGTTGCGACCTCCCGCGACTCATCAAGAGATGGCGTTACTAGTATTCTGAAACACGCTATCGAAGTATTCTGTATATAAAAGTTCCGAATAACGACTGTCGGAGCACGGTTGCTCCCCAGGCATGATCACCTAGCCTGGCTGGAGATCTCCCTTTGCCAAAGTGGTGACCTCGACGTGACTGTGCAACAAGTACTGATTTCTGTACAATAACTGAGTAATACAATAGGCTCTCGGGTTTTAAAATATTTTTAACCCAAAAGACTGACACTGACGCTTGGTAAGCGGATGTTTCGTACATTCGCTTGGCAAGCGTCACTGTTAAACGATTTTCAACAAAGCAAAGTAGCGAATAGCAACAATTTTCAGCAATATTTCGTTGCCTAATACGAATGGATTCATACTCAACGCGTTCTTTAACGCTAACGCTTAAAATATAGGTAATCGATAATGCGGGTAATTTACATTCACAAAATTTCCCTAAAATGTGGCTATTTCAAGATTACCCTCACCTGATGTGCATATATAGTATCATACACCACCGTCCACGCTAGCGCCCCCACGTACAGAGGGACGCAAATTGAAGGGTCTATAGTACCCTGCATCGCCGAATACCCAAGCAGCGCCCCCCAATTGAACGTCGCTCCTAGGAATATTTGCGGGTAGTTCGTGAATCTCTTCGCTAGCGGGTAGGTTATAACTAGGACTGGAAAGAAAAAATACAGTATAAATAAATGTTAAATTTTAAGAATATCTTAAAATAAGCAATTTTTTGATTCATATAACGATACTCACGCATACTACTCGCTCCAAGGACAACACTATAGCAATTGAGCTGCAGCAACACCATCAGAGCGAGGCTCAGTTGGACTGCGAGGAAGCCGACCGCCTGCTTCGAACTCACTGCGCCGGACACCAACGGCCTGTCTCTGGTTCTTTCCACCTGGAGACAAAAACACACACACGCTTTCTACACTCATAGCCCCACACTAGGATTTTCTTCTGTGTCGTGGACATGGACACACACAAAGACGAACACACAAACACCCAGACCCAGAACAGGAATCTAAACTCATCATTCCTTCATCAACCTTTCAAACATGTATGTACAAATAAAAATATACCTTACTACCTGGTTCTACTACCTACCTGGTTCTTGTCTCTCTTCATGCAACTCCTAAACTACATGTATAACCTAACTAAAGGTACACAACGCCGTGGCTGCGACGCGGGTTACGCGGGGGTTACCTTCCCGGGGTCGCTTGGCTGGACGTTTCGAGCTTCCACTCTAGCCGCCCGGAACCCCAAAGGCCCCTTTCAGTCGCCTAGTGCGATAGGCAGGGAATTCCGTAGCCCCATTCAGATCCTGGGACTACAGGGACAATATAACCGAACCTAACACTTCTATTATGTGGCAGAAATAAGAACAGAGGAGTTACCACCCCAGCTGAACCATAGCACCTCTACTACCCGATGGAAACCTTGCTACATACCTGAGCATCAACATCGCGGTCCCACAAATCGTTAATGGTACACCCAGCGCCCCTCATGAGACCAGCTCCAACGAGGAACAGGGCGGCCATCTCTAAGCTTGAGGACAGAGGCACTGTGCCCGGAATGGACCCCAGCGCTATCGACCACGAACATGGCCAGTAGAGTAGGTAGACGCCTGTTGAAATTGAGAGGATGATTTAACGATAAAATTTATTCTATTTATTCTGTTAAATGATAGAAGTTGCCGCTTGATTTTACGGAACTTTTCTATGACGTTCTATTTTCCATAAACGTTCAACCATTACATGTACAGTTACAATAAACTGGATATATTATGTCAATGTGATAACAGATTACAATAATATTACTTGAATGAATATAACTCACCTATAGGCTTATCCCATCTCGCCAATTTAACGTATGGTTCGATTTTATCTCTCAAATTCACAACTCCACCATCTGTGGTTCTATCTGGCAACACTTTTTCCAACCGTATCTTGTCTATGACAATCTTCGGCGTGGTCGTCTCTATGACAGCCTTTTGTCTATGATCGCTTTGCGTCGAGTGCACTCTTACATTTCTGCTATTTATTCTATTATCTATGCTATTTAGTCTTTGGTTTTTGTAATACAATGTTCCGCATAGACAGAAACCCGTTTGGTTTACGCTTGTATGCTGTTCTACAGCTTTTATGTGTCTTAATTGTAAAAATGCTTTGGAATACAATTTCTTGTATCCTCTTAAACTAGTGTTCAACATTTTGAATTATCTTAGTGTATGGCACTTCTGTAACAAGAAAATAAATAGTAGTTATTGTTTATATATGTACTGCTGTAGTATTTAGACTTGCCAAGAGATGTCGCCTCTAGTATTCTAAATAAAAAAATTATAAAATAACATTTTAAATATGTAGCTACTTGGAGAGCACAGAAACAATTGAATGCATTATTCAATTGTTACAGTAGACCTGGTAAATATTATGCAATATTTTTTGATTTTATCGTTTCAATGAATTGAATATGGTAATTCAAATACTATTAACCATGGTCTAGAGCACAAAGTTTTAATTGTGGGCCGTTTTAATTCATAAAACAGGGTATTTTTACTTAAAATTGATGATATTTTAATAGTGTAGAACCAATGTAGTTCGACCGGGGAGGAACCACCGCCACAAATATTTCTAGCGTGAAACAGTTTTCATGTTTCGGTGGAAGGTTGGTTGCCGGTTCACTTTTATATGACGAGACCATCTTACTCCTCGTGAGTATCAAGGCGTCGCTGATTGACTTCAGATAGAACCCCTGTTCTTATGGAGTTGGTTACAGGTGTTTATAGGTCGGCATACTTGCCCAGTCTCAATTAGGTAATTAATACTCTAAGCACAAACACTACATCCACAGATAATAATCGCTTGAATAAATCAAAACCATTTATTTGTGATTAAAATAAGCTACTTGGCTATGGAACATTTTTTGTTTATTCGCTAATTCTGCCACTGAATGGCTTAGAAATATGTGGTGAAAAAAAAAAAATTAATTGCATTAAGAAATTAATAAATGTAACCCTTTTTAGAAGTTTTTGTCAAAATAACAACATTAAAGTTTATTATATTTATTTAGATATTATTATTTTTGAAGCAGACGCCATTTTGAAAAATAAAGTGCATATGTCACTCTGCCAGTGTTGCCAAGTTAGGGGTTTTTCCCCCAAATTTAGGGGAAACAAGTAGAATGGGGTTTTTTTAGGGGTGATTTTAGAGGATTTTATAACTTCAACTTCGACATATAGGAGGAGAGTTTCAGACCGGAGGTCGATATCTTCCGCCAAGTGCAACCCTTCACTGCGATGAAGACCAAAGCAAGGCCAAAAAAAGATCATGCACTACACACGATGACCTTTTTTTTTCGTTGTCGGTGAAACCTGACCGGGAGGTCGCCAGTAACTCCAATTAACTGTTTATTAATTTACAATTAACAATTAACTGGGATTTTATTGGCGTTTTAGGGGGATACATTTTCGAGTTGGTAACATGGCATATAGGTAGGTATACAAAGAAACAAACAAACAAACATACATACATACTGTATAGATACTCAAATCCTTAGATTTTAAATACATCGACCTCTTTCTGACGTAGTCGGATTTTATTTTTTTTATCATTTTATCATACCCGTTTTCTTTAAGGCCACGAAATACGTAATATAAGTTGAAAAACTTGTCTGTACTGTGTCAGACCGACGAAAATAATGTTGATCAACAAAAAAAACGGGTAAGTGCGAGTTTCACTCGTGCACAAAGGTTCCATACTATTATCTATATTTTTTGTATACGTGCGGCACTCAACGGGACTCAACTTATCAAGTCGGGATTTAAAAACTTTTTGATTAAAAAAAGCGGGATTTCATAGTCAAAACCGGGACAGCAGAAGCGGCCTTAGGCGTGGCGTGGTTGGTTTGGGCTTCTGCCCACTGCCTCGTGCCTCAGAGACACACAGACAACAGTTTTCGATGATGTAGGGGGCTAGAGGATCGCCAAAAGTTTAGACCGAAAAGCGGGAATGAGCCTATCCCGCACGGGACATTTAGTTTTGATCAAAAAACGTCCCGCCAAAGTCTGGCATAGCTGGTATGTATGTATGTTCATTTATTTAGCATGCGCCACAGCCCAAAGGGCTGAGCGGATGGTAGGATATGATATGACACATTATAAGAATCGACTTTGTTTACAAAGTGATATCTTCTTTCTTCTTCTTCTTTATAAAAATGAATGTTTGTCAATATGTCCTCTATAGACTCGTAAACCATTCATTTGACCATGTGATGATATTTAGCAAGTTTTTATTCATAAGCTTGCAAAGGTTTCTGGTGTATTTTTTTATGATGGCGTAGCAACGCGCGCAGGGTACAGCTAGTAGACTATAGTATATTTATAAAATATAATGCCTATTATTAGAGGAAAAGGGGGGAGTGGTACGATTTTTTTTAAATCATAATTGGTAAGTATTAAATGAAAGCTAAGAAATAGAACAATACTAAAATCGTCCCTTAGCTTACAACACCGCTCAAGTCGAAAATTGGCGTTTTTGACTTTTTAATGCCATTGGCTAGAGCTTTTCATTGCGCGTCTAACCATCGGCCATAATTATGATGTAGAATTGAGCCATTTAAATGCTTTAATTTGAAAAATAGTAACAGCGCGCAAATCGGTTGGCCTCGTAACACCGCACAAGTCATCAGTTTTGCATACATTTCTCGTAAAAACATTGCTCGCTGCTAGATTTTTATAATTTTATGTGATTCTTTTTACTGAAAGGTCTATGAAAGATTTTTTAATAAAATATTAAGAGGTAAGCTATATAATAAAGTAATGCTTACTGATTTAATCGTATTATTATACAAGAAAATAAATAATTTAATTACACTACGTATGTACGCGCTTGCCTGATACGTATGTAGGTTTGCTAGAATACATCAAATGGCACTATTTGATACAAAATTAGTGATGATCTTAAACCATTACCACATTGTCCCACGCCAATTTAACAAATAAATCATTTACAGAAGTTGTGTTAAGCTAAAATACCAGTCTTCGCGTTTACCGCTAAAACGCCCTATTTGTCACAGCGCCAAAGGCCCGAGGAATCCTGCTAACGATTGATAAAAGCGTGGTAGGTATTTTGTGAGTTGACATCTCATGTGATGTACTGTGCCGGAGTCATTAAGAAGGAAAATCCAAGTTGGCGTTGAAGAAATTGGGCGTTCATAGCAGCGCCAGGCAGTACTTCACTGGGGGCATTTCGCTATGCTTTATAAAGCACAAGCGAGGTAGAGTATATCTCCATACCCACATAGAGTAGTTCTCGCATCTCTGGGCTGGAGCACCAAAGTATTAACCCACTTGACTCCATAGAAACACGACAACGCCATCTCCGATAGGCTAGAACTCTTAAGCCTACGGAGGGACATTGGTTCCCTTTGCGTGTTCTACCGGCTTTTTGACCTGGACCTGGCTGCTTTTTGACCTGGTACCTACATCACCCTTCTTCCATCACCACTCGCTGAAGGAATGAAGTTCCATCCCCATCAATCGCTCGGTTTGCACGGTCTTTCCTGCCACGAACGTGCAAGATGTGGAATGAGCTTCCTCCTGAGATATACCCGGAGTGCTATGACATGGGGTTCTTCAAGAAAGGTGCAAGAAGAGCTCTCTTTCAAAGCTGGCAATTCATTGGCGACTCCTCTGTTGTTGCAAATATCCATAGGCGACGGTGACAACTTTACATCAGGTGGCTCGTCTGCCTTATTGTTAGGTACAAATATAAAAAAATACCAATTACAGAGCGAATGTATGAAGATTTCCAAGACCTAAAAAGTGTATTACCGTCTACATGCCACTCTTTTTATGGTGATTTTCGCACAGCGTCGCTAAAGACTGTGCAAAATTCACTTATTTTTTAAAGGTTCATGTGTCACCAAATAAGTTTAAGTAATCGATCTTTAAATGTAATTCTCAAGATTTATGTTACAGATACTAATGTTATAACAATCACTAATGATCTTCGATATATTTCTTAATTAAAACTTTTTTTTTGTAAATCATCTACTACCCTATTTTCTAACATTTGCGAATTCAACACCGCCTAAATCTGATAAAGTTTCAGTCAACACAGCTCAAGTCATAAAATAAATGTTAATATAAGGCAAATCTACAAAATGACCATTAATAAATATTTTTTAACTGCTATCTACGATATTTATCAAGTAAAAACATAAAAAAGATCACGGATTTTGAAAATAAACTGTTATTTTCGTCTCCTGTAAAGTTGGTAAAAATGACTTATGCGGTGTTGTTAGCTAAGGGACGAAATATAAAATAATTCATGTTGGCGATTTGAAAAAAAATCTAAAAACGGCTAAAAAAGTATGTAAAATAAACGTAATACCAGCCTGCAAATTTAAGTTTAAAACGGGTTTTTATTATTGTAATTAAATCTTAATCTTTAGTACAGAACCCTAACAAACACGTTGACCGACACCAAGTGGAGGCCAGTTTTTTATATCTTATTACATTGGAGTTTTTATATCCCTATTGTAATAGGCTATTCATATTCTTATTAATATTTTATAATGGAGATTGTAAGTTTCGTGTGTCTGTGCATTGCATACATTTCCAAAAATAGTTCAGAAGACTATGGACTAAAAGGATCATATGTCTTTTTAACACCTCTGAGCGTGTACCAACTTTAAAGTCTATCAATTGAATAGTTTTGGAGTCAACATACCACATAAATTTGACGTTCACATCACTACATAGTATAAAACAAATTTGGTTTGCGCAGTCTGTCCCTATGTATGCTTAGATCTTTAAAATGACACTACGGATATTAATGCAGTTTCTTTTAATAGTTAGAGTGATTCAACAGGAAGGATTTTATTTATATTACATTTATAATATAGCGTAAAAATACTGTTTTTTTTTTTTTTTTGACTTTTAGGCAGAGCAGTTTGCCAGGTCAACTAGTTTATAATATTAGTTGGGATATTACAAATATTAAAGATGGATGAAACTACAAAGCATGGATAGTTCAGAGAATATTATATACATAAAATATTTACGTATATTAACTAATACATTACTTCATAGTTATATAACTTTGTTTCTATTTTAATATTAATAATATTCATGCAGGTTATAAACTATGTATGAAGTATCAGATTAAAATTTGTAAGTTTAGTGAATTTTATATAAATAAATAAACATTCACTACATTTATAGCCCCACACTAGGATTTTCTCCTGTCTTGGATGCCATGGGCACACACACACATGGAGATTAAATATGGAACCCACAGGATGTCTGACCAGTTTAATAAATGCTCTGCCACAGGTTCTTATCTCACTGAAGTAGCTTACGAGCATGCAGACCACCTGATGGTAAGTGGTCACTGCCACCCATAGACATCTTTAACATAGTGAACTTCATACAAAGCATGGGTTCCATCTGAAGTCAATCACAGATCTATGCGTTGCTACTCCCTAGGACTATGATGGATGCCTCATGTGAAAGTGTGTCGGCAACCACAACCTTCTATCGAAACGCAAGAAATGCTTCACGCTAGAAATAGGGGTGGCGGTGGTACTTCCCCGGTCGAAATACACTGGTTCTACCACCTTTAATTTCTAATAAGTAAGCACATCATAAAAATATCAGAGGTGTACCTGGGATTAGAACCTGGGAACTCCCGATTCTCAAGCATTTGCCTATCACTACTCATATTACTATTTAAGTACTTAATTATAGGAAAATTACTTACCAATTAAAATATAGGTAATAGGTATATATAACACCACTCGCTTATTGTGAAATATTAATTATAAATATTTTGCTTCTCATAAATATTGCATTTATGTAAAATCGACATACACTTTGTACTCAACACTTACCTGTGACGTTAAAGTTACTATTATTACGTTAAGAATTACACGAACGAGCGAAATAGTGTTTTGCTTTATTTTCAAGGTTACTTCCTCGATATATTATTGGTATGAAAATTTTTGTACGGAATATTACACGTTACTTTTTAAGGCCGTTTGAGTTTAAGACATTTCACTTAGTGTTTTATATATTTCGTTATATAAATAGGCGAAATATTTCGTTTTCCGCAATCTCGAATCAACCGCGTTGACAATTTAAGATTTTATCAACTGTCAAATTGATAGGGGCTGTTGTCATGTCACTGACAGTTTTTTTTCACTGCCACAGATTCTAATCATTGATCTTTGTATTAGAGTTTTATTGTAATTTCGTAAAACAGTAAATTATACAAAGATAGGTTTATAATGTATATTCAACAAGTAAAATATGAAGTTATTTTAAGAGCGTTCCTTTTACTTAAGTTTATCATAATTGTTGCCTATGATTGGCGGCTTTGAAAAGAAAACGGTATTTTAACTTTGTAACAGCAATGTCAAAATTTTTATTGTCAATATTAAATCAAAATGTCAACAAATAGAAGAAAAAGGGAATAATTATTTAATTTTCGCTAATACAAGGAAATAAATAGAAAATTGTAATTGTTCTAATAGTTAGTCGTAATTTATTATGTATATTTATTTCTATTAATTTCTTTAAGATCCATATGCGTAAGATATATTTTAAGTGTATATAATTATTAGTGTTAAAAATTAGTAGGTAGTTTTCGATACTACCGGCTTTTAATTAATACCCCTGTTATCAAACAATAACTAAATAAAATACGGTAGATTGCTTTAAACAAAAAAATTGTAACAATAATCAAAAACAATTCTCTTTTCAGTATTTTCTGCCAAGAAACTTCCTTTCAAGGGCTCATATAGTATCCTAATAGTATTAAACATAATAAATAGTCAATAAGATTATAGTCAACAATGTCAAAAACGAAGAATACTACAAAAGATGAGAAGAACAAGATAAAACGCAAGGCAAAATTCAAAGTCAAACATTTCCCTTGCAGTTATTGTGATAAGGTTTGTAAAAACGACATTTAAAAGTAGTTAATACCAGAGTTCATTGCAACGCTTATTCTCACAGCAAAGCAGTTCTTGATGGAAGAATATCTTTTCTGCGAAATAAATCTGACTATCTGAACCATGCGGTTTCACTTGCGTTAAAGTATATCAATGTATTGATTGTCCAGTGGGAATAACATATTTTCCTACAATAAAAAGTAGCCTATATGTTAATCCAGAGTGTCAGCTAATTCCCTATCAAATTTTACAAAAATCGCTCCAGTTGTTTAGACATGAAGAAGTATCAAACAAACACTCAAATTTTTGCCTTCATAATATTAGTATGAGTATGATTAGAAAGTTTTGAAGAGATAAAATTATGGTTCAATTGTGAGCTCCTTTAAACTCAATTGTGGACAGTGGTGCTATCTCCCTAATTTGATCACTCTTTTCTTTGGACAATTTGTTTTTTATTTATAGGTTTGAATTAAGCAAAAGGCATGCAGTCCATGTGATGGCATATAGTCTCTGCAGCCTATGTACATCTGTAATCGACTTTATCTAGAACATAGGTTCTGTCTGAAGGTAATCATAGATGCATTACTCCTGAGGAATAAGATTGTTGCATCCTATGAAAGTGAGTCAGAAACCATACCCTGCTATTGAAACAAGAACTGCTTCATGCTAGAAATAGGTGTGGTGGTGGTACCTCACTAGGTGAACCATTTTCAGCCTCTTGTCAACCTATTATTGTCACACTGCTGGGCATGGGTCTTCTCTCAGAGTAAGAGAGTTTAGGCCATAGTCCACCGCGCTGGCAAAGTGCGAATTAATAGACTCCACACATCTCTGAGCGTGGTGAATGAGAATTGGTGGATTTTCAGCCTACCACCTTGAAAAATAATGAATGAACCACTGAGGTTTAATCACTGACTGACTTAGACGAGAGAGTGAAATGAATAACTGCATAAACTTAATTTCGAGAGTATGTATGTATGGTCATGAGTACTTTTTGCTAAAAATTAGTAGACCATACTTCGTGCCACGTGAATGCCCACCGATGATAAGTAATGTTGAAATGTTATACAGGCAATTTTCTATATGAACAGTGTTGTTTGATAAGCTACAAATTGTTTTATAATCCTATTTTCTTATCCGCAGACGTTCAAAGAGAGGTCATACCGTGATCAGCACATGAAGCTGCATTCCAGCGCCAGACCATTCTCCTGTGAGCTCTGCTCGCACACCAGCAAGACCAAGAAGTACCTTGCTAAACATGTCAAGGTATACTGGTTTATAACATTTACTTCTTTTTCTTACCTGAAGAAAAGGCGGGCAATATAATTTCTCCCAAATATTATGACTGCATTAAAAGGAGGATAATATTGTCCCCTTTACATATGTATATTGACGGGCCCCTAGAACAAAATCGTGTATGAAAAATTACCAATTTATAGTATGAAGGTTAGAAGTTTTGTGGACATACAAACATTGATTACTTACGCCAAGAAAGACGATCTATGGAAAATCATTGTAATAGCAATTAGTAGCTGATTTAATAAGTTCCTAAATAGCTATTACAATCAACAAAGCTTAATACTATAAATTGGTAATTTTTCGTATACAATTTTGTTCTAGGGGCCCGTCGATATATGTTTCTATTTATGTATAACTTCCATATGCATGCTACGACCCAAATTATATAGTGACAGATTGTAACATATGACATATTATTGGAATCAATAACAATAAAAAATTGTACTGTAGTATGTATATTAACTAGTTTCTGTATGATATTTATTTTCAGGTCGTACACAAGCCACCATCTAAGTTCAAATGCGAATATTGTGACAAGATGTTCCACTATAAATGTATATTGGAAAAGCATATGCTCGTGCATACAAGTAAGTTTTTTATTTAAGTGAAGGTTTCTATTGGTTTTTGTGAAGGGGGTAAGATTTTTCCCTAATTAAACTTGTCTTTCACATTGACAAAAACTGTACATAGTTACAGGTTTGAAGGTGGTAGAACCAGTGTAGTTCGACCGGGGAAGTACCACCGCCACACCTATTTCTAGCGTGAAGCATTTCTTGCGTTTCGATGGAAGGGTGTGGTTGCCGGCACACTTTCACATGAGGCGACAACCATAGTCCTCGGGAGTAACAACGCATCTGCAGATAGTACCCATGTCCTGTATGCAGTTGATTACAGATGTCGCAGGGCGGCAGTGACCACTTATTATCAGGTGGACTGAATGCTCGTTTGCTACTTCAGTCAGATATAAAAAAAGGTATATCAGATATGTCTCAAAATTCCTATGTTGAGAAATATCTAAAGCTATTGATATAACTTAAGCTACATGCAGTAGGTCACACATTATTATTTATACAACTCTATAGTATTTATTTAATATTAACATTACCATTAATATGAAGATCAACTTTCACAAACTTTCAAATTTATAATATTTATAAGATTATTATTATATAAATTTATTTTTCGTTGCAGATTCGAAACCACACAAATGTAACATTTGCGATAAGAGATTTAATTCGACTTATTCCTTATCCGTGCATCTTTTGATACATCAAAGTGAGTATTCCTAATTATATATAAAAATGTGATAGCTCCAACTGTTTGTATGTGCACGTATTTTAAAATACTTATAGATAGAAGTATGGTAATCGGAGATCTCCCGCCAGGCTAGGTGATTATGCCTAGGGAGCGGCCGTGCATTTATAGTCACACCCATTTCTAACGTGAAGCATTTCTTGCGTTCCGATGGAAAGTGTGGTTGCCAGCACACTTTTATATGAGGCGACTATCATAGTCCTCGAGAGAAGCAACGCATCTGTGATTGACTTCAGATGGAACCGATGTTCTGTATGAAGTTGCTTACAGATGTCCATACGGCAGTGACCACTTACCATTAGGTGGACTGCATGCTCGTTTGCTACTTCAGTCAGATAAAAAAAAAAGTCTTTGTTCGGAACATGTATATGCAGAACGTTGTGAAAACTTCGATAGCGTGATTCAGAATACCAGTGGCGCCATCTCTTGATGAGATGCGGGAGTTTGCCACGGATAGACGGACTTAAGAAGGAACTAATCGATAGACGGAACCATGGGCACAGAGACAGACGGAAGGATGAGTGAAATTGAATATATATTTACAACACAACAACTCTAGATAAATAAGCTTGTATCGATTCATCGACGCAATCTGACGGCTTCACACATTGACCATAACTTTCGACGAATCTGAAAATAAGGAAACAGTGTGGTTAAATTGGCCCCTCGATCAAGGGACCCGGGTCCGAATCCTATGTAAGCACCACAGATTATTCTAAAATGATGTGCATATTAAAAGTCGCTGAGTAATGGTACACCAAGTTTTCAAAGGTGTGTTAAATCTACCAATTTGTATTTGGCCAGCGTGATGGAGTATGGCCTAACACTCTCTAAGAAGAAAGCGAGCGTCGAAAAAAAAGTAAAGTAAATGGATAAAATTTGTTAATGCCAGAAACCGTTAACATTAAAAAAAGTGAATTAAATTGGATGAAGAGTAATATAAACGCAAACAAACAAACATGCAGGCCGACACACAGCGTCCTCTGGCGCCCTGGACTTCTGTACTCAAGCCCCGACAAAATCAGGGGGGTACAACCCATTATTGTCCCACAGCTGGGCACGGGTCTTCTCTCAGAATTACACAGTTTTAGGCTATAGTCCACCGCGCTGGCCAAGTGCGAATAGGTGGACTTCACACACCTCGGAGAACTTTTTTTTAAAGAACACTCGGGTGTGTAGGTTTCCTGATGATATTTTCCTTCAGCAAAAAGCAGTGATAATTAATTTCTAATAAGCAAATAAATCAGTGGTGCGTGCCTGGGTTTGAACCTCGGATTTCCCGATTGTGGGGGCAAGTTTCAACCATTAGGCTAACACTGATAAATGACAAGCCTTCACAAAAGCCCACAGATTTGTTGCTACTCCTGAGGATTAACTTGAAACACCTCGAATAAATATGTGGTCGTCCCTGTCGTTCCGGGATTAGAATAGGGCTACGGCATCCCCTGCTTGTCGTACGAGGCGACTAAAAGGGGCTTCCGGGGTTGCTCACACTAAGATTTTTCCGTCTCGTTAGTACCAAGTACAAATATGAACGAATATGCAAACACCCAGATCAAATCCAAATTTAGATCCGTTTGACCAGGGAATCTAATCCGGAACACTGCACTTCAGGCTGTTAGGGCGATGTTCATTCACGTGTCAACTAACATGATATTGCCACCTTCAAAAACCTTCAATTAGATACCCAAATCTACGAAAACACCCGGGGAAAGATATAGTCAAGCACCGCTTAGACTTAAGCTACATTTTATCCGGATTTGCAAATTCCTTGTAAAGATGCATCTCTATCCTCAAGTATCCTCCTCCTCGGGTCGTTCACTCATTGCTAAGCATCGCGATGCCCCTCAGTCTTATCCTTTATGAGTTTCCGCCATTCCTGATGGTTAGTGGCGCATTGCAATGCTTAGGTGATGGTGGTATTTAGTTGCTCGGATACCTGATCCGACCATCTCTTTGGGCTTCGCCCACTGGTATGTCCCGTCCTCGAGTATACCACCTTCGAGAATGTTCAATTACATACCCAGATCTACAAAAACACCCGGGTAACGATATAGTCAAGCAGCGTTTAGACTTGAGCGAAATTTTATCTGGATGCTCGTGTTCCTTGTGCCGATGCATCGCCGCCCTCAAGTATGTAAGCAAATTGTTCACATCTAAGATGTCGTGGCGAAGATCGGTGTTCTTGCCTAAAATCTTTTCTAGAAGTACCTGGAAAGAAGAGAATTTTAAGGAATCTTTCTAAAGCGTGCGAGGATTTTCAATATACTACACAATTTCAATACTAATGTGTCAAGGTTGAACTGTTTCTATCGCGGAGCTATCACCACAACCATTGGCGTGAAGCAATTCTTGCGTTTCTGTGGAACGGTGTGCAGTGGCGGCACAAGACCCAGACTTAATGTGTTGCAACTACAATTCGCGAGGCCCTCAGATTAAAATCGAATTGGTCGTTCTGCAATTGGTCGACCAAAAAATGAAAGGTCGCCAAATGTATACAAATTGAACTCGATCTGCAATTTGACGACCAAAGAAAAGTAAAGGTCGCCAAATCTAGATCCTCCGGCCCCCAACACCCGGCCCTGTGTCTGTGAGGCACGAGGCTTTGCACCGTGAGGCCGTGCCTTACGGCGCCACTGAGGGTGTGATTCCCGGCTAACTTTCATATGAGGCGAATATCTTTATACTCGAGAGTAGCAACGCAACGATTGACATTAGAAACCTTTTTCCGTATGATTTTGCTTAAATATGGCTTTGGGTGACAGTAGTCACTTACCATCAAGTGGACCGCATGTTCGTTTGCTCATTCAATATTATGAAATACTTTTCCCGTGACTTTTTCCACTTCAGTTACGTCTACCACCATATTGAGTATCCTATATATTAATCAAGGTCACCTATTTGTGTGCCAAATTTCAGCGAAATCCTACCTGTGGTATTTGCGTGGAAGAGCAACACACATACATCCTCACAAACTCGCATTTCTAATATTATTAAGATAATAAAAACAAAATAGGTCAAACCTTTTGGCTTAATTACCTCAGTCATGTCATCAGTAAACTTATATTTGGTCTTTACGTATGTATTCAGGAGTTTGGTCATGATTCTTAAGAAGCCTTTGTCGTAATTCAACCTACGAGTACATTTCTTCAACTTTGAAACGATTCCAATCCTCGTATACCTTGTACAGCCGCTGTTTCTGGATGCCGTTTGAATGATTTTCGTAACATCTTTGTATAATTGTTTCTCGTCTATAGTTCCATTTGCATTTTTAAAATCCTTCATATCTTCATTTTGATTATCAATTTTATTTAAAGATTTTCTCGATATCTTTTCATGACCATCTTTATCAATAATCTTCGCTTCTTCGATATCTATTTTATTTGAAATGGCACCTTTGTCTAGCAGCGGTACATCTTTGTAATTAAAAGTTGTCATTTGCGATACATGTCTGTTTATTATGTTGTCGAAATCCATTCGTTTCAACCTGCAAATTCAATTCTGAATTAAATCTAGATCAAATAATCTTCTAAGCCGCATCTGGTCGAATCACATGAAAGTAAATGTCAACCAGCGCTTATTTTTTAAGATTAACATTTAGTAAGTAATGGGGAAGGATTTATTAAGGACTACTTAAAATTACTTAAGTAGTCCTTTATAAATTTAGTCCTAAGTTCAACACTACGAACTTTTCTTTTGATGGCAAAGCCACGAGAATCATTTAAATTAACATAGTTACAGCGTTTCCGTGTTTTTTTTACACCAACATGTTTATATTGGCTTACCTTTCTACAGCACTAACTATATTCTGACAAACAACCGGACAGGTAAAGCCAAGGGGCATCCATGGTGATGCGTTTGAGTCCTGACAATATACTCTTGCATCTAAAAATTCGAAAATATTTTGTTATGTAATTGAATTTCTTCATTCAAAATTTGACATCCACCAGGGTGCAATATTAGGACCTCAAGTTTTCTGATGATCATCTTTAGTTATTGATATTTGCAACGAAATTAAAACACAGGCATTTTTTTATATATTATACAGATATTGAGGTTTTTCCAAATTAAATAAAGACTGTTACACGCTGAAAATGTAGCTTTATATTGGTGAAAATAATTCTTAAAACCTGTCCAGTATTTTTCGAAGTATCCATTACAAAGATTATGAAAAAAAAAACTTTCCTATAATATTAAGTGTAGAAGCATATTTTAAGCATTTTAATTGATAGAGACCATACCGATACACATATCGAAAATTAAGAAAAATCATCCACCTATTGCTTTTTCCATTGCTGGCTACGAGTATGTCCTCATGAATGGCTAGATGTAGCTGTGATGCCTCCGGAGTGGGGCAATGACAGAGACTTCTACCATCTTCTGGATCATTTCTATTCGTAAAGTTAAAATTTTAAAAGAATTTGTTAATATCTCACCAACCACATATAGGACGCTCATCACAATTTTTAAATGGTCATACATTTTCATTATATCAATACCAACTTTATTACGGTCGATTACAAATTTATGTGCTTCTTAAAGTTAATGATCGTTTTATCGATTGATTGGTTTTATAGCTTAACTATCAACTGTACAATACTACCTCTTACTACTTCGTATGTAATACATGGTTGCCTAATGTTTGAAACTTGCCTTTTCGATCGGGAGGTCCGAGGTTCAAACCCAGGCACACAGCACTAATTCATGTGCGTATTATTTAATAATTATCACTGCTTGTCGGTGAAGGAAAAACATCTTGAGGAAACCTGCACACCCGTGAGTTCTTAAAAAAAAGTTCTCGGAGGTGTGTGAAGTCCACCAATCCGCACTTGGCCAGCGCGATGGTCTATGGCCTAAACTCTCTCATTCTGAGAGAAGACCAGTGCCCAGTAGTGGGACAATAATGCTTTTTTTATTTTCTGTACTATAATGACCGCCACCAATTTTATCATCATCGCTATTATTTACATTATCGTAATCCTTGTCTACTTCATCTTTAACTTTGTTCCCGAGATTCTAACCTTACTATCTAACTGATCTATTTATTTTTAATATTATAAAGGCATGTATGTACGTTTGCGTTTTCTTTCAAGCAAAGACTATCATTCTGATTTCGTTGAATTTTACACACAGATAATTCATGACCTATATTAACACAATGGATGAATTACCATGGTAATAGACACAGTAACAATTAAACAAATTTCCATTTACCCATATTAAGTCGCATATAATATTTGGGTGCAACATTGCCTTTAATAATAAACGTGTTGTGAAAAAAGATCCACATTTAATACTTTGATCTCTAATTTCATCAAAACAAACAACATAATAGTTTAAAACCTAACTTGATAATAAAGGTTAATGTTCCGTATCTAATAGACGTAAGAAAAGAGACACAGAAAGAGAGAGAGAGAGGGTGGGTATAAGGGAGAGTGAAACAAGGAAAAAGACTCACAAATGAGAAAGAGAGAGAGATTAACACACGCTTAGGTATAAGCGTGTGTTAATCTCTCTCTCTTGCGCTCAAATACTTGAATTATTTGGTATCTACGTAGAAAAATATGTCATCTACATTTTATAAGTTTAAATATGTAACTGGTCTGTCAGTCTGGGACTTTTTTGTTCTTTTCTTCAATCGGTCCTGTTCTTCTGAATCCAGCGCTTCTGTCTTCAAGTCATTAGGTGATCTGGTCAGGGGAACGACCTGTGCTTCATTTAGCTAAACGTAATCGCCACTCGATTACCTTTCTTTATCGGTTATTGGTCCTTCGAGCAATGTAATTTTATGTGAACGATGAAAACATATAATAAAAATATATAATAAAAGGTGATAGAACCAGTGTAGTTCGACGGGGGAAGTACCACCGCCACACCTATTTCTAGCGTGAAGTATTTCTTGCGTTTCAATGAAAGGGTGTTGCCGGCACATTTTTATATGAGGCGACCACCATAGTCCATGGGTGTAGCAACGCATCTGTGATTCACTTCAGATAGAATCCATGTTCTGTATGAAGTTGATTACAGACTTCCATAGGCAGCAGTAACCACTTACCATCAGGTGGACTGCATGCTCGTCTGCTACTTCAGTCAGATAAAAAAAAATGTTTTCCGCTTACAGATTTAAAACCACACAAATGTAAGTACTGTGACTACGCCTGCCGCGACACTTCCACGCTGCGAAGACACCATGAGAGACACATGGGGATCGTGCGACGCTATGATTGTAGTATATGTGATAAACGGTGAGACAAACTTATTTTTTTAACTTAGTACGTCAGGACTGTAGTGTTTTTCGATAGTATTTTTATATGTATAGTATTTTTATATATATTTTATATGTATGTCCATTTTTTGGCATGCTCTTAAGATTAAATGGTTTGACGGATTGTAACATGCTAGTCACCCGTCGCAACGCTCGAAATTCAACCGTAATTCAACTCAAAAACAAAACTTTTCGTTGTCAAAGGTAGCACGAATATTTCTCAAATTCAAATAAATTTTAATAATTTTCAAGGTTTTTTGAACGCACCCGATAAAGATAAAAAGAGGTTTAATGACTAAGCTGCATTTAAAAGCAATAGCGGGTATTTTGATAAAGACAATGACATTTCTGACGTTATGTGTTTTCATAATAAGACATTGAATGTTCTATTTCGTTTATTATGTACGTGTTTGTGACAAATGCACGGTAGTGTGTGTAATGTGTTTTTAGTTGATTTTATGTATGTTTTAAGCATTATTTGAAAAAAATATTAGCGCTCCGTACTTCTTCACTCTGTCAACTACTTATAACTATGCAAAACATACTCCTCCGTCCGGGGCAAGTTAGTTAAATTTAACCCCACGTTCTTGCTTCACGTATTAATATATAGATGTAACCATGTTACGTGGTATATTCATAGATCATTTACTACTATTTTAGATTTGCCAAAAAGCACACGCTGCAAAGTCATGTGGCAGAATCACATATGAATATCGAGGTGAGAAAGCACCCGTGTGATGAATGTGGCAAGAAGTTCAAAACGAAAAAGATGTTAACTCATCATGTTGTAAGTATTTGCTACTTAAATAATTTTACATGAAAACACAAATGATCAGACAGTCAAACACACACACACACACACACTTTCTACACTCATAGCTCCTCACTAGGATTTTCTCCTGTGTCGCGTGTACCATGGATACACACAAGTCGAATACACAAACACTCAGACCCAAAACATGAATCCAAACTCATCATTCAGGTACCTGTCTGACCGGGAATCGAACCCGGGATCCATTGTGCGTCAGACCGATATATCACGCGTGTCGTCAGATAAATGGTAAGTGGTAAATGCCACTCATTGACGTCTGTAAGCAACTGCCTACAGAACATGGGTTCTATCCGAAGTCAATCACAGATGCGTTGCTACTCCCGAGGACTAAGATGGTCGCCTTATATACAAGAGTGCCGGCAACCACACCCTTCCATCGAAACGCAAGAACTACTTCACGATAGCAATAGGTGTGGCGGTGGTATCTCCCCGGTCGAACTACACCGGTTCTACCACCTGCCTATGTTTTACAAATAACACAATATATTTCTTGCATCGATATAGAAATATATTGTGTATACACTAGATACAGTCTCGAACAAAAATGACACCTAAAACTGTCGTCAAATTTACGTAGCTATTTGTAGATGGTCATAACGTCAACGGTCAATAAAATCTAATAATTATTAGATAATTATTAGATTTTATTGACCTAATTTTAAATTTGACATTTTATAATTATATTTGTATTTGCATACCTTATTGGTGAGGATAAGCGAACGATAAAACTGTAATTTATAAAGAACTTATGTAACCTTTTCCTGCAATAAATAAATTGAATTGAATTGAATTGAATTGAAAAAACGACCATATATTTTAGCAGTACAACCTTACGTCCTTGATTTAAAGTTGTATTTACAACGCTTTAAGCAAAAAGCAATAAATAATTTACTACTTATAATGAGCGCTCAATTTTGACATTGAGCGCTCTTTTTCACCGGACAGTTTTGAGACGCTGAATGTGTATCTTGGGTTTTTCTATATCGATGATTTCTTGATTTTAATATTGTCTCTTGTTCCAGAAAACTGTTCACCGCAAGAAGAACGCGACGACATGTGATATTTGTGGACTGAAAATTTCGAATAAGTATAACATGAGTATACATCTGTTGAGCCACGTCGATGCGAAACCTTATAAATGTACGTTTAGAGGGTGCACGAAGAGATACAAGGATCGGGTGAGATATTATTTCTCAAATTCAAATAAATTGTTACAATTTTCATGTTATTTTGAACCTGTTAAAGGTAAAAGAGGTTTAATTAGCTCAGCTGCATTTAAAAGCATTAGCGGGTATTTTGACAAAGTCATCTGACATTTTTGACGTTACGTGTTTCATAGTAAGACATTGAATGTTCTATTTCGTTTATTACGAATGTGTTTGTGACAAATGCAAGGTAGTGTGTGTAACGTTGTTTTTAGTTCATTTTATGTATGTTTTATGCATTATTTGAAAAAATATTAGCATTGTGAAATCCTTCTCTACATAAACTATAACCGTGGGTAATTTCATACTACTCCGCCTGCGGCAAGTATCATAAAGACGAATCACAAGTTTTGCTTCATGTATATTAATATTTAGATAGTATCTAAAACATTATAACAAATTATAAAAGTTTGTAGTTTTTGGACTGACAGAAGAAAAAACGATCTTATAAAAATCTTATTGAAAAGAAGAAGAAACCGTTTGGTATAAAACCGTTATTTTTCCTCATTTTATTTATTGATAAAAATGTTTTTTTTTCGTTGTCTCATCATTTTTTCCTTTTTTTTTATCGGACAACTTCATTTAATTTTTCCATTGTCACATATAGGGTACTCTGAAGAAGCACGCGTTGATCCACTACCCGGATAAGCAGTACCCGTGTAAGATCTGCGGCAAGCTGTTCACGAGACGGGAACGAGTGAGGAAACACGAGAAACAACACGTGGTCAAAGTGAAGAGTGTGTGGTGCGATTATTGTGGGGTGAGGTGAGTGGGATTTGAATATCTAGGTTGCATTAAAAATGAAATGATAAGGCAGTGATGAAAAATGAAAGGAAGAAAGATACGAAGAAGGAGAAAAAGATAGGACGTAAGAAAAGAAGAAGAATGGCAAATTAGTTTATACCTTACTAGATGACCCGGTGATCTTCGTTCCGCCTAAAAGTCAAAAATGTAAAAGTATCAATGTTTCACCCACTATTATAAATATATTATACATTAAAATCTTCCTCTTGAATCACTCTATCTATTAAAAACTGCATTAAAATCCGTAGCGTAGTTTTAAAGATGTAAGCATACATAGGGATAGACAGCGAGAAGCGACTTTGTTTTATACTATGTAGTAAAGAAGTATAGAGCGTGCTGTGCGATTATTGTAGGGTGAGGTAGTTGGATTTTTTGGTATAACTAGAGGGTTCATTAAGATTAAAAAGATAAGATAGTGAGAAGGAAAAAAACGAGTAAGATAAATAAATAGGGAGAAAAAAATAGGAAAAAACATAAAAAGTTATGAGGAAAAAAAGAAAAAAAATGCAACCATTTGTTAAACAGAAAAATGTCTTCAGTTGTCTGCCTATTTATCAGCCCTTTTGATGTCTACTGCTGGACATAGGTCTGCCCTAAGGACGGCTTTACTAAGACTCCTTGCCAGGCATGTGTTGGTGTGGGCAGAGGGTGTTGATATTACACGGAAGACGCTGGTGCCAAGTTCAGATGTTGTCCCTTAATCGCTTACAACACAGGCATTTCCAATTTTTTTTAATTTTATCTGTGTCTTGAAAATCATCATTTGAGGACCCGCGTGGAAGAGCGGTTACCATACCGATCTGACGCGCAATGGGTCCCGGGTTCGATTCCCTTCTGACAGGTATCTGAATGATGAGTGTTCTGGGTCTGGGTGTTTGTGTATTTGTCTTATGTGTGTCCATGGTACCCACGACACAGGAGAAAATGTGACACAGGAGAAAAATATGGGGCTATGAGTGTAGAAGGCGTGTGTGTTTTTTTTATATTAAACAAAAACTATTGATCATAAGTAGCTTAAAGTATCATTTAATATTCAACTACGCTTTCAAAAGTTATAGCAATTTAGAGTAATTTTACCCTTTTACGGGGGTCAAACCACGTTTGAACACTATAGTAGTGTTCAAACGTGGTTTGACCCTCGCAAGGTTTAGAAAAACTTCAATACCATGATTCAGAACACTACTAACGCCATCTCTTGACGAGTCACCGTAAATCAACATTATGTTTCAGCTTTTACAACAAGAACTACCTCATCGTCCACATTCGTAAGAAGCACACGAAGAAACTGAAGTTAATGTGTGATATGTGTGACTTTGTAACGAGCAATAAGCCAAGTCTTATTGGACATATAAAGAAACATAATAGGTTGATGGTAAGTATTTTTATAGAAGAATTTTTTTTTCAGGTGCTGGAAATGATGTAGTTCGATGGGGAGGTACCACACTTATTAATTTTTTGCATGAGTCCACCAGCATGCAAGTCCACCTGATGGTCACTGCCGCTCATGGACATCGTTGGGCAAATTCAAATAGAACATGCGTTCTATCTGAAGTCAATCACAGATGTAGTAGCAACGCTACTCCCGAGGACTATGCTTCACGTTAGAAATAGGTGTGGCGGTGGTACGTCCCCGGTCGAACTACATTGGTTCTACCACCTTCGTAATTTCGATGTGGAGTCACCGTAGCCACATTTACTACTAGCGTGAAGCATTTCTTGCGTTTCGGTGGGGTCGCCTAAAAATTTTGTATGATATATTGATTTTAACTGATCATATTCTGTCAGACAATATTACGTATTGTATGTATTATTTGATGATTTTCAGAGGGTTAAAAAATGTTCAATTTGTATGAAGCAATATAAAAGGGCAGATTGGTTGAAATATCATCTTCGGCATGAACATAATGTTGTTGAAGAAAATAGGTGAGTGTATAATCTTACTAATCCTAATATTATAAATGTGAATTTAAGTTTTTTGTTCATCTTTCACACCCAAACTACTCTACCGATTATCATGAAACTTTGTACGCATATTCTTAGAGGTATTACACAGGACATAGATAAGTGAAGAATAATAAGTGTAAGAATAACTTCGCTACTTAAAAAAAGATACATTAATATTGTTTAACTTTGTATTTTGGATTGCAGATTGATGTTAAGAACAAAAAAGTATCCTTGAATAGATAGTTATATTGGATTGTATCAAATATTCTAAATGATGGGTTTATACAATTAGACTATTAGATCCGTTAATTAAAAAGTAAAATGCAAAGACGAGAGAAAATGGTTATTGACGACATAATATTTTTAGTTTTATTAACTGAAAGGTATTGTAGGTATTTTGATGAAAAAAAAAAATGTAGGGTTCAACGCGAGCTATATGAAAACACATGTCGTCACGGAAAGTTTGATTTTCTTAATACTTTTAAATACAATTTTATTTTCTTTCTAGAACCCCTACATTAGAAACAGACGTTAAGGTGGAACCGCTTGATGTAAGCGCTTTACCGGAATTCGAGCTATTTGAGATTGAAAAGGAGGAAGTCTTGGATGGTAAGTAATAAGAATACCTTCCTCATATGGTCTTTGGTCTTTTCAATCAGAGTGATGATTTTCGACAATTTACCATTACATTATGATTAGTTTTAACCATGAAAGATACCTATTAGTTTACCTTCTCCATACGTTCTGTTCATTGGTCTTTTAAACCATCAAGTTGGTGATTTTTATGAAGATTTACCATTACATTATGATTAGTTTTAACTATCATATCATACTTCATACTAATATTATAAAGGTGAAAATTTGTGACTTGTATGTTTGTTACTTCTTCACGTCTTAACGGCTGGAGCGATTTTTATGAAATTTGGTAGGGAGCTAGCTGACAATCTATCTAGATTAACATAAAGGGTACTTTTAACTGTAGGAAAATATCTTATTTCCACGGAACAATCGATAGATCGATTTTTTAAACGCGGGCGAAGCTGCGGGGTTTAGCTAGTGAAAGATAAATCTATTAGGACCTTTAGTAGTTCGACTCTGGTGGGACGACTGCCACATCTAGTTCTGCCTAATAGTAGTGTTAAACGCTAGTGTGTTTGTTCTGAAGGGTATGATAAGGGAGACATACTTACCCGAGGCGTTCCAACCGAGTCTTTATGGATAGCAACACAGAGCGCTATGACATGGGGCTCTTCAAGAAAGGTGCAAAAAGAGCTCTCCTTCAAGGCCGGCGATGCATTGGCGACTCCTCTGGTGTTGCAAATGTCCATAGGCGACGGTAACCACTTTCCATCAGGTGGCCCGTCTCATCGTTAGGTAGAAATATAAAAAAAACTTACCTTTGTTATAACTCAGTACAGTATTTCAATTTGATACCATTATATCATTTTCAGAATTAAATTCCATTAATAATTCAGATTCGGACGATAATTTTGATATAATAAATCAAAATCCAGAAACTTTGGAAGCTATTCGAGTAGGGTTTGAAAAGATTTTACAAGCTACGGTACGAACAGATGCAATAACAGAAAATAGTCGTATAGAACTGAATTCAGATCCCAAAAGGAACTTACCAGGTGATGGCAAGATTGTGAATGACACAGAACAGTTATCTGATGCTGAAATAAGTCAAAAAAGTTCTAAAGATTTTATTTCCCAACAAAATATAGCCTTATCAGAGGATGACAACATTTCGAATAGTGTAAAACATACAAAAGATGCTGTTATAACTGAGAAGAGTAACGATATTGATACTCAACATAGAAACGAACTAGTATGTTCTAGAATTGATTTATCTAGTGAAAAAACTATAAATGAAGAACGTGTTGTAGTTGATTCAAATGTATGTAATCCAAATTCACAAGATCCTCAAGTTTTACTTCGAAAACCAGATGCAGAAAATTCGAAAACAGCAATAATTGATAGTCAAGGAACAATTACTAATGAAAATGCTATTGATAAAAGTACAAGAAGGAAAAAATCAAGACGAACTAAAATCCAAGCATCACAAAATTCAAATCACAGTAGTTTTAACGAATATATAAAAAACATAGATGTTGATTTTGTGAATAAACAAGGAGATCCTTGTAAAGACAATTCAGATAAAGATTTTAATCAAAACAAAGCTTGTTCTGAAGCAGCGTCGACAGAAAAAACATACGGTCCTAATAAAAACATAACAGAGAAATACATTAGACATTCTAAACGTATTCAAGCCAAAAATAAAATGAGTACGAAAACATTGAATGTTGAACAAGACTTAGAGATAGAAGAAGAATGTAATAATAAAAACATAAAACAAAGAAAGAAACTGATTCAATCTAAAAATAGTACAAATAAAGTTATGGAAAGTTCTGATAAAGAAGAACTCGAACAAGACATAGAGTATTCTAATACGGTGTTAAAAGAAGATGTAACGCGATGTATGAAGCAGAAGAAACAGATAGGATCGTCTGAAAAGAAGTTAGATAAGTTCTTTATAGAACATATCTTTAAGCGGCAGGAATTGGCAAGTAAGTTTCTAATCAAGTTCATCTTATTATTAATATTATATTTTGACGACCCGCGTGGCGGAGCGGTCGCCATACTGGTCTGACGCGCAATGGTTTCGATTCCCGGCCAGACAGGTATCTGAATGATGAATTTAGATTTCTGTTCTGGGTCTGAGTGTTTGTGTCTTTGTGTGTTCATGGCACCCACGACACAGGAAAAAATCTTAGTTTTTTTTTGCGCCCAGACAAAATTGGAAATGGGCTACCTCCAAGTGATAGGACGGTTGTGAATGCTCATGCATACCAATGCGGCCGTCCGCATTGGTTATGTGGGACTCAGGAAAAGACCTACGTTCCTACCCACTAATCACCACCAGCTGTTGGCTTTGGCCTCTAAGGCCTTAAAGCCGACATCGGACAAGTATACTAGAGTGGGGCTATGAGTGTAGGAAGAGTTTTTAAGCGTTTTAAGTTTTCAATATCAAAATTGGCGAGGATGTTTGCATTTGTTACGCTTTCACGTAAAAACTACCAGACGGATTTCGCTGAAATCCGGGTGAAACCGCGCTAAACCTAGTATAAGAAGCGCTAGTAACGATAGTAATAATTTTTGGACTACAAACCTAAAGTTTTACAAGGTGGTAGAACCAGTGTAGTTCGACCGGGAAAGTACCACCGCCACACCTATTTCTAGCGTGAAGTATTTCTTGCGTTTCGATAGAAGGGTGCGATTGCCGGCACATTTTCACATGAGGCAACCATCATAGTCCTCGAGACTAGCAACGCTTCTGTAATTGACTTCAGATAGAACCCATGTTCTGTATGAAGATGATTACAGATGTCCATAAGGCGGCAGACACCACTTACCATAAGGTGGACTGCATGCTTGTTTGCTACTTCAGTTAGATAAAAAAAAACCTGAAGTTCGAAATTTGAATCCAAATTGATTAGACGGACATGAAATATTACTTTGTATTTTGAAATCAACTTTTAAAAAGTTAAATAAAAAAGTGTCCAAATAGTTTTTGTTATCCGATTGACGTAGAAAACTAGCATTCATTCCACCTGATCGTAAGTTGCCGCCCATGACCATTTGGAACCAAAGTCAGAACAGATATAGAACAGGGGCTCTGTCTGGAGGCAATCACACACGGGTTGCTACTCATGAGTTCACCTCATTTCATTCCAATTTTAATAGGGTTCCATACCCAATGGGTAAAAACGGAACTCGCTGTCCATCTATCCTTCTAGCCGTCGGTCTGTCTGTCTGTTACCAAGCTGTATCTCATGAACCGTGGTAGCCAGATAGTTCGATTTTCACAGGAGATGTATTTCGTGCGCAATACGGAACCCTTCTTCTTTATGACCATCTGCCACCTAGGATATAGCCGGGGCATAGCCGGGGCTTCGGTTTTATTTAATTACAATAATTTAGATTACGTATTATTTCAGAGTATAATAAAAAATATAAGGACACTGAAATAGACAAAGATAGTGAAGCATATGTGAAAGATTATTTGGAGAAGCTTTTGAAAGATTCTAGGAGAAACAAAGAGATAAAATTGATGGAGATAACTAGAAAAGAATATAACGCAAGGATTAGAAAAGCAAAGAATCTATTTAAAGGTAAATTGTATTTATAAGTTTATTTTTATCCAATTTATTTAGCAAATTAGTATGCAGTCCAGATGGTAAGCAATTACCGCTCATTTTATGATTTTATCTTTTCCAGACAAAGTATCAATAAGACATTTCGATAAAAAACACTTAAAACAAAATAATGATAATGAAGTGCTCATTAATGACTCTGTAAGTGAAGATATAGAAGGAAATAAGATTCAAAATGATAAACCTATAAATGACAACAATATTCCAAAACATGGCGATGGTCATACGGAAATAGATATTCAGAATGCAAGTAATAATGAAAAAGATAAAAACGTTGACTTTAATATTCATGATTTAACTGACGATATAAAGGATTGTGATAGTTCCACACAAGAAAGAGATGACAATAGCCATGATGAAGGAGGGAACGAGACAACAATAGAAGAATTACACTCGTCTTCGATTAATATAAGCAATTATGAGTCAACCGACAAAGATAGCAATGATGGTGCTAAAGGAATGAAAGAGACGGATAGATTTAGCTTAAGATCTGCCTCGGGTCTTAAGAGAAGACGGTATGATGTTGATGATATGAATGTGGGTGGAAATGAAAATGTGGGTGAAGCAAGAAAAATGAAGTTGAATACTCATCAATGTTATGTATGTTTTAAGGTAAGTTGACACTATCATTTTAGAAAGTAAAAGCTCCTTATTCACGGTTTTCGCATACGCGTTTTCGTTATTCGTGGCTTATAATTTCTTTATTTGCGGATGTAGTCGCTACAAGTCATTCAGAGATTCGTCGCCTTTTGTTAGCGCGTCAACTTTCTTTAAGCTCTGCTTGGTCATTCACGGTTTCTAAATTTGCGGCACATGAACAGAACGAAGCCCCCGCGTAAGGAGCTTATATTGTGTAACAAAAATAATATGTATATTAAAAATATGCGCTACATAGACTATTCGTTTTCAGTTGTACGACACAAAAGACAAGCTAATAGATCATTGCAAAGAGCATTTCAAAGTTTGCAATTCGACTATTTTGAAAAAATGTCCTCTATGCGATTTTGCTACAACGCAAAGCATAGTTAAGCATATGGCCAAAGAACATGATGTTCAAATTAGTATACCGAATAATGAACTATGTGAAAAGGAATCTAGTAATGGTTCAAAGTATATCTACAAAGTTAAAAGCACAAGCATTGAAGATATAGATGTAATACCAAGCGTTAGTTATTTAAATAAGCAAGCTTTCGTTAATATAGATAGGAAGAATAGAAAACTTAAAGACACAGGAATAGCCAAAACTAAATTGGTTAAGAAAGGAAACGAGTGGGTAGTGGAAAGAAATAATATAAAAGTGGATAATTTAGACGATTTCCTTTTACCAGAGTTTAAGAATGACGATATTATGTCGGTCAAAATTGATTCCAATGACTATTTGGGTAGATTGAAGAAGCTATACAGATTAGCGAAGCGATATAAGAAGAAAATGCTCTTCCCATGCGAGAGTTGTGATAAAATATGTCAATCCTTATGCGCCTTAAAGTTACATTGTCGTAAACATGATACGGAATCCAAGCCGTTCAAGAAAAAAGTCTGGAAACATAAGAGCCATGAATTTGTTCAACCAACAGTTAAGAAGAAAAAAGATAGACGCGTAGTTGAAATTGATAAAGTCGTTGAAAATAACGAAACAGATTGTAAGAAAAACAATAGATATAAGAAACCAAAACCAGTGATGAACAAACATAAGTGCGACCCAGAGTTGATTAAGTTCTACGAAACGAACATCAAGGGCGGTGATATAGAATTTTGGCAGTTTTTGAAAATTTTCAACAAAATGACCAAAGATAAAGTTAATGATTTTGAAGATTTAAACGACAGACCAGAGTTTGGGATTCATTTCGATAAACCAAATGCTAAAAATGATGATGATGAAAATTCAAAAGATATTGGCAATAGAAATAGCAAGACGACAACAGTTAAATCAAAGAGTTCGAATATTACAAGAAATATCACTAAAACCAAAAAAGTTAACGACACATTTAAAAGAATAATACGAATCAGTAGGAAAGACTATGAAAGAAGGAATTATTTAAAACAACAGCTTAGAGAAAGGATTCATAAAGAACTTAATACAGAAACAACTCTGCTCTAAGAATGTAGTGTAAATTCTTAATTTTACCTTCCTTTTCGTTGTATGGCGTCTTGAATAGCACTTCTCTTCCTGTAAAGAGGGATATTGGTCCTAAGAATGAATTAGGAGATTGGTGCTCTACCAGGTGGTAAATAAAATAAAATAAATAAAATAGCCTTTATTTCAGAGCATTTCATACATGTTACATTAACTTATATATTAGATATTAACATTAACTTATATATTAGATTATGTCTCTCTGCTCTGTGTGCCTTACGGCAAAGGCCTCCTCCAATGCTTTCCATTGCTACCAGGTGGTAGAACCAGTGTAATTCGACTGGGGAGGACCATCTTCACTTGTTTCTAACGTGATGTGCGGTTATTGCGTTTCGGTGGAAGGGTGTGGGTGCCGGCACACTTTTATATGAGGCGACCATCTTAGTCCTCGGGAGTAGCAACGCGTCTGTGATTGACTTCAGGTGTAACCTCTGTTTCATCTGAAGTTGCTTACAAATGTCATAAATATCAATAGCATCAATAATTTCTTCGTTAATACAACAGTGTTACGCTACTGCTATGTTCGATGATTGAATTATTAGATATATAAGTATGTATATTAATTCTGAAGCGTCCCAACTTCAGCGGTAGCTACGCATTTGAGTAAAGATTAGCTTGGTAAAGATTTTTTCATTTGATGAGTATGAATACATATTTTAATATTATATATATATATGTCCTGTAATGACGTATTTCTACACCCCTATAGGATTGAAAAATGTTTCGTGTGAGTACATATTAATAAGAAAATCTAATCACAGGTAGGAGATTATTATTCAGTAGTATTATAAAAGATGAATAGTAGAGATAAATTAAAGTTAGGTAAATTTGTACATTGTTAAAAACTTAAATAATTTAATTGGTCATACCCAAAAAAGTTACTTTAGAGCAGTTTAATAGAATATGCTCTATGGCTATGGGCGTATGTAAGAAGGGGGTACCTATGTGTTTTGGACCCCACTATCATGAAGGTGGTAGAACCAGAGTAGTTCGACCGGGGAAGTACCACCGCCACACCTATTTCTAGCGTGAAGCATTTCTTGCGTTTCGTTAGAAGATTTTGGTTGCCAGCACACTTTAATATGAGGCGAACATCATGGTCCTCGGAAGTAGCAACGCGTCTGACATTGACTTCAGATGGAACCCATGTTCTGTATGAGGTTGACTACAGATGTTCATGAGCAGCAGTGACCACTTACCATCAGGTGGATTGCATGCTCGTTTGCTACTTCAGCCAGATATAAAAAATCATAAAAGCCGTAGACGAAAAAAAAACTGCAATCCCATATGATTGTTGGTTCCCCCTGCCCGTGCACATACCTTTACAGCTAGGCCCATGTCTATAGCAAAGCGAGTATATTATACGGGAAAATGCAATTGTTTTTTTGAAATAAAGTAATTTTGTTACTATAAAAGATGTTTATTTTCATGAATATATAATTCATATGATTCTAATAATTAACAAGATTATTTGGACAAGCTTTTACATGATATAAAATTGTACAATGCAACAAAATGATGGATGTGACTACTACAAAAACATATTTTTTCAATTTCAGTGCATTGAAATAAAAGCTTGTATAACGCTGTAAAATAAGACACCAGAAAACTACTTTTTACCAACATTTTATTCTCAATTCTTTTTCAATAATGACAGTTCTGCCACTGCTTAGAATCTAAGCAATAGCTTAAAATATTTTAAGCTATTGCTTAGATTTTATTGCGGGCTTTGAGCGCGGTGATCAAATCAAGAAATTCCGTAACAAAAAAACCTAACAGCCCCCCACTCCGCCTACCAGGTAGCGCGGCCGAGCCTTCGCTTAACGCATATGTGGTACGACAGTACGAAGCTTGCGTGGATCGAGACGAGCTACTCGGAAATCTGACGAATGTGTAAGCAGCTGTTTGTGAGAAAGTATATAGTATGAAAGAAAAAAAAATACTGCATATTTAATTATAATTGCAAAGTTGATAGAAAATGCTATGCAATGGCTTTACTGCGGCAGTCCTCGAGTGGCGCACTTTTTTTATATATTATTTCATTATTTCCTTGCTAACATAACGACGTAATATGTTCCTAATGGAATCGTTGAATTAATGTATATACCACGAAAAAGTAAACGAAATTATGTTTATTCCAAAATTATATTATCTTAACAAGTAATTATTGATATAATAAACTTAAACTATGTATACATTATTTATTCTGAAAAATACTGATTTAACATTTCCATTGCTTGAGTCCATATTTTTTCCAGCACTTTTTTTCCACATAGTTTTAATCACCATGTATCTGAAATCAAGCAGAAAAAAATGTAAATTGAACTGCGTCATCCACAAAGTAATTTGTAATGATATAAGTGGATATGATAAACCTTATGGATCGTCTTAAGACACTTAATAATTTGCTGTTTTTTATAGGTTAAAGTAGCAAATGCGCATGCAATCTACTTAATCAAAGTGTTCTCCTCCTGTGGACGTCTATGCGCAACTTCATATAGAATAGGGGTTCTACCTGATGTCAATCACAGATGCGTTGTCATTTTATAAACCTTTTTTTTTGTTCTCGAGGGGGACACCTTCAAAACGTACCCGACGCATTGGGAGCGACACAGGGTTATGTGGGATTTTTACCGCACTAAAACCCCCCCGGTGGCCATCCTCGGTGCTACAAAGACTCCCGGATCTCCAAAGAAACGCAATCGGAATCATCCGAGTGCGTTGCCCCATCAAACTCTACCAGAAGGGCGGCTGGGCTCACTGCTCCGTCTAGTCTTTAGGACGGTATGCGAAGGGTACGCCTGGCTGAACGGTTCAAGCTCCCACTCTATTTTTTAAACCTAATATTAGTTTGTTGTCCTTACATCAGAAATTATTGTGGTTTAAAATATTGCATTGACCTACCGCTTCAGCTATATCTATCCAATCCATGGCTCGTACAATATTATCGTTCTTTGATGGTTTCTTATCCCAATTCCACAGTGTATACTCCTTAAATCCGCCAGTCACCTGCAAACACCATTATCCTATGGTTAAAGAATAATTATTGTAATGTAGCAATAGTCGTATGCTTTAGCGACACCAGCACTGGAGAGGTAACAAAAGGGTGAGATGAGGTAAAGAAGAGAATGAGGTGAGGCAAGGGGTGCGATCCAGAAGGCGCTTACAAAGCTCTAAACGCCCAGAACGTCATTCCACAAGACGACGGCGGTCGTCGTGGTCGCGCCGAATACGTCACTCATGACTTCATGACTTACGCCCACGCGAGCTCACGACGACCCATCTAATAAGGTGGGTCGAAATGATCATTCCACTAGAGATTATGTCAGTAACGCTCACAAGCTAATGGACCGGGAAAAACTGTGGTTGTGAGCTTGAGCTTTGTGAACGTCTAATGAACACTCAAGAAAGGCTCTGAATTCAGAGCCTTTCTTGAGTGTTCATTAGACGTTCACAAAGCGTGATGTAATTAATAGGTTTTTTCGTTACGGAATGTGTGTGTGTGAAGTTGCAATTTTGCAACTTCTATCATACCAATGAAATGTGCATTAAGCAATTGTATTTTATAACAAGAATTACAACTTAATCCTGTTGTTTGACCTGAAATCTCCTCTCAGCATCCTCAGATAATGGCCGCTTGGCTTCAGTAACCACTAAAGCCTGATAACCCTCTGGTAGACACACCTTTGTACCATCTAATGGATGCCCTCGGAAAGTTGCAGATAGTTCTGCAAAAATAAAGGTTTTTTGTTCAACCCCTATACAGTAAGAGCTTGTTTACAGAGGTTATGTTCACTTTTGATCATTATTTCATTAAAATTAAACTCAAAATATTTAGCAATTTAAGTCCTAAGTCATGTTATTAATGTTATAAATGTCATGTTAAAATAAGCCAAGTTTTTGACTGAGATACACCTGGTTTGTTATTAGACACATAAAGAACTAGTTAACTTTGTTCTGTCTAAAGATCAAAAATCGAAAATTATCTGTGTTTCTCTACTATATCACTACATAGTATAAAACAAAGTCGCTTCTCGCTGTCTGTCCCTATGTATCTAAAATCTTCAAACTTACCTCCGTTATTATTGTCTGTAATATACGGTTCAAAATACTTTTTTACATTCGCAGGACCATTTTCTTCAATACTACAATGCATATAATGCGCCTTTTGTTCAAATAACTCACTATTATCGCTCTTTTTAAGGTTATTTTCTACGCGTATAGACATCTTAGATGGAAAATGGACAATATTTTTAATTTAAGCTCACAGTAAGTAAACTTAAAATGCTTTAGATTATGTGTCAAATCGCGGTTCAATATTTAATTTTGTATTCAGTGGAGCTTATCACAATTATTCTATAAATTTCTATTTACAATACATTTTTAATACGAAAATGATATATTTTAACGATTGCCGCCCAAAATATATGTCAAAATTCAAAATTTATGAATGAACGCCAAAGATATTGTCAATGACAAATTGTTTTTGTCAATGACAAAAGGACTGTCGTTTTGGTTTTTCATAAGTAGGCAATACTAAGCTTAAATGGATTTAAATTGTCAAAAATAGTTGAGCTTCAAATCACTTTCGTTCGTTATATAACTTATTTTTAAGTATCATGGAATACCTAAATTTTATAATTGTGTAATTCTACAGTAAAAGTAATTATATTGAAAAATCCAAAATAAATCGATACAAATTACAAGGAAAATATTGCAAGTGTGGCAACATTGAAGTTTGTTCAGATCATAGTATACATTCAACAAATCCCTTATTTTTATAGATTCCATTATAGTGTAAGACTGTGGTTGTTATTTTGTAAATAAATTTGATTATTATTTGTATATGCAGTATTTTAAAAATAAATACAAATATTTGAAGTGTTCATACATTTTATTAATACATTATTAATTTTATTTAAGTTGTAACTTGTCAGTTATTTAGTATCTGAACGTCACACACAAATAATACAAGCAAAAGCCCTTCAAAATTAAAAGTAAAATGTCAAAATATTTCATCATATCATGAAGTTGAATTGGTATTTCCCTCATTACGATTTCACAACAGTTTCAAAATCCGAGCTATCGCCCATCTAATTGGGATTGTACAATTGCATTTTATGTAAGACATTCGGTTACTGGGTTACTCTCGTCTCTAGTACAACGGCTTGAGTGATAGTGAAATTTGTTTGAACAGTTGCAAATATTATTGTTGTTCTTACGTCATTGTTAATAATTTGACTGTGTTCAGTTTGTTTATTCACAACAACTGCGTCCGCCGTGTTGGCAAGAGCACTTTTACTGTGACCTTGAACCTAGTGAACAGCTGGTAGACTCCGTGAGTACCCTTGATTCTATTTTTAAACAAAAAAACTACTTATTATTTTCATTGCCTTATTATATTTAAAAACTAAAAATCTCTTCTATCTGTTTTTTGTAGCCCGCGAAAATTACGCGCGCTTTGATTTCATGCAGAAATTTCCAATTTACTATTCTATTTTCACATTTTCTTCCATATTTTGTTGTTTTCTATAAACAATAAATTTAATCTTATCTGTTTAATAATTCTTTATAATGACCGTCTTATCAATTTTATTGTTGTCAATTACCATTGTTTAAGATTAATTGCCTTGCATACTTTATTACACCAAAAAGAGAAAGACAATTAGAATGTTACATTAAAGTACGCCTTGCATTGATTAGAGTTATGTGCCATAAAATGTAGATTATAGCAATGTATTAAAAGCAATCAACATAATATGGAAGAATTGATTAGTTAAGGCTTATTATGAGACTGTAAAGAATATATTATTATTTTCTTAGAAATTACCCCATATCATGCTATTTGTCATTACTTTCATGAAATTGTCCTAATAAGATTCACTATCCATTGGCACAGTAATATATATTGTCATAATGAACTCATGGAAATTATTTAAAAGTAATATTCATTGTCAACCGATTATTTCCTCACTGCTGGGCACAAGTTTTCTCTCAGAATAAGAGTTTTAGGCCATAGCCCATCGAGCTGGCCAAGTGCAAATTGGTGGACTTCACACACCTCCAAGAACTTTGTTTTTTTTTAAAGAACTCTTGGGTGTGTAGGTTTCCTCACGATGTTTTCCTTCACCGAAAAGCAGTGATAATTAATTTCTAATATGCACACTTTACACACCATTGAAAATATTTCTTTGTAAAATGTAATTATGCAGTACTTATTGGTATTTATCATATGGCCTTAAACATTTATTGCCAATTTTTCTAATTTCCAACTTAACTATATACTTACTTAAAAAAATTACATTGTGTATTGCACTGACATTCATCTAGTCAGACATATATGTTGTTAAAACTTAAGGTCTGTGTGTACTTTGCATATATTTGTAAAAGAAAATTGTTTGTAGTATTGAGACTAAGTAGTACATAATCAAAATATCTTCTACAATTATAATTTAATTTAAAAGGACTTAAAATATTTTTTTAGTAAGGTAAAAGCACCAAAGCCAGACAGTGAACCAATGACACTTACAAAAAAAAAACCAATATAAAGAATACTTTTATTTGTAAAGCAACATGTATATGTATTATGTACATTGGGAGAACATTAAATCTTTGCTTTAATATAATCCATGTTTGTACTCATGTTTTTTATCAAAAGGTGTCCCTATGTAAAGTTATATTACATTTTTTTTAACTCTAGGGAAAATATGGGGTAAGCTGGTGACTCAAAATCTCCTTATGAGTCATCTCATTTGTAGGTACCTCCTGATGCAATAATTGAAAATTGGTTGAAATTTACATGATTGTTGTGTAACTCATACGGGAAAATTGCTACGTAATATGAATGAGTTATATTATGTATAATTAATTTATTGTATATTATATATGTATCATGAGTTAAAATGATAATAATGTATATCCTACAAATAATAAGAATGAATGAGTGTTTTTATACTTAATAATGCTTTTTACACTCATAGCCCCACAGTAGGATTTTGTTCAGTGTTTAAGACACACAAAGTCATTCGACTATAGCACTTAAACACTGAACAAAACAACAAATATATACATAAACACTCAGACCCAGGACAAGAATCTAAACTCATTCAAATACCTGTCAGGCCGGGAATCGAACCTGGGACCCATTGCGTGTCAGACCGGTATGGTAAATACACCACCATACGGGTCATTAACTTCATATTTACATGGTACTTCATATATATTGTCAACTCATTATTGTCTCACTGGTGAGCATGGGCCTTCTCTCAGAAAGAGAGAGTTTTAGACCATAGTCCATTGCACTGGCCAAGTACAAATTTGTGGACTTCACATACCTCCGAGAACTTATTTTTAAAGAACTCTCGGGTGTGTAGGTTTCCTCCCATTGTTTTCCTTCACCGAAAAGCAGTGATAATTAATTTTTAATATGCACATAAGTTTGACTTAATACACCAATTTGTAACAAATTATGCTAATTGAGTGGTTAATTCATTGAAAGATTTATTAGAAATTGTGGAGGGATTCCTTTCTTTTACATGTTATTTCAATGAAAATACAAAATTAAGTAAATTACATGATTAACAAATATATTGATTGGTTTCCTTATTCTAAATATATTCATGTAAGTGGCAAAAAAATCTGAGTTATGTATTATATTCTAGGGTGTTATGCAATATTTTTATAAAAAGTATGTGTCACTAGAACTGGATCCAGGAACATATTTCTTGACTCTTTTACAATTTAAAGGTTAGAAAGATTATTTGTACTATTTTAGAAATAACAGGGCCCTATTACTAATACTCCACTATTTGTCTGTATGTTATAATTGTTTTGCCGTTCTTTTAGTTATAATAGTACGGAACCCTTTGTGCGCAAGCCCGACTCGGCTTCGCTTTTTGTAATTCTTATGATTGAAAATCCATAAATTAAGGTGATGATAGCTTTGAAAAATATGTTTCGTGCGACATTGTTTTTAAACACAGTCAACAAACACCACGGTGTTTCATAGTTACAAAGAAAATACTAGTTGTTTTGATAATATATCAAACAAATTATATAAGTAGGTATTATTGATTATGACAAATACAATTTCGGTAATTTTCGTGAATAATACGATAATAATTCTTTATCGTTATTTGACCGCGAAAATTATCTTACAATTAGTCATATTATATATGGGAAACTGTGAGAATATTCCGTATTATTCTTTCACGCAAAAATACAAGTGGGATGTGGGATTTCGCTGAAATTTGGCAAACTTATAATCTTTCTTTTTCTCAGATTGAAGTAGCAAACGAGCATACAGTCCACCTGTTGGAAAGTGGTTACTGCCACCCATGGACTATAAGTAGTACAAAGCAAAGTCGCTTCCCGGTGTCTGTCCCTATGTATGCTTAGATCTTTAAAACTATGCTAGGGATTTTAATGTCGTTTTTTAATAGATAGACTGATTCAAGAGCGTAGCGTAGTTTTAAAGATCGAAAGACACAGCGAAAAGCGACTTTGTTTTATGCTGTTTAGCGATGCTTATAGATAGACGGCAGATACCACTTACCAACATCAATGGACTGCATGCATGTTTGCCAATTCCATCTTATAATAAATGAAATAACCGAAACGGGTAAACCCGCAGGAGTAACCTAGTCAAACAATTATACTTGTTTGTTGCTAGAAATGTTTATGGAACAAATTCGACTGGACGATAATTAGAATGCAGAAATGTAGCTGGCAATGGCGCCCTTTTAAAAACAACTCAGTATCTAATATTTGCAACAACACGCTAGAATATACGCGCATTTCTTAAATATAGACTTGGCAACCTAAACATTATTTATGCGGTCGTCGAATTGCAAAATCAGCCAAATGGCGTTACGTCTAGTTGTACAAAGCCCCGTTTAAATGTAGCTAGATATAAATGGGATTCTTCCAGGACCAGAATATTGTTACGGTATCCCCTGCTGTCGTCAGAGGCGACTAAAAGGGGCTTGCGGAGTTGCAAGCAGAAAGAGTGGGAGCTCGAACATGCGATCCCGGGTAGGAAGACATCATGTGTGGCCACATGGCCGAGCTCACTGAGCATGCTTACTGGGAAGAGCCCAAATGGGGCATCGCGCTTGGAGGACTTCCGTTGTGTTCCATTGGAGATCCCGGAGTCCTCCACGCAGCGCTGAGGATGGCCACCGGGGGGTTTTAGTGTGGTAAAAATCCCATGTAATCCGACGTTGCTCCCATGACGTCGGGTACCTTTAGATAAAATATATAAATGGGGTTCATGTCTAATGTTTATGACATTGAATATATGACAGGCAAAATAGTATATAATATATAAGATATAAGATTAACACTACTACCCAACATAGTGAAAGAACGTACGATGCCGAACATGGAGGTTCCACCGCCACACTTATTTCTAGCGAGAAACAATTGTAGAGTTTGGTTGACTTGCCAGCTCGTTCTTAAATGAGGCAACCATATTAATCATCGCTAGTCGATTATCGGGCCTATGTTTCTATGATAAAAAGTGAACAAAACATTTTCACGAAGAATCAAATCTTGAAGAAAATCCAATTAAGCACATATTTGTTGCTACACAAGCAATGTCGCAGGAAGAATGTTAATTCAGTACAGATATAAACACACCAAATCATTCTCTTTGATGATATTTTCGTGCCAAGATTTCTTCAAATCACATGTTTATGTTTTTTTGCATTAATGTACTGTGTTTTCAATCACGTGAGATTGCTATGTTGAGTAGTTTAAAAACTGTTTTATGTCAACGAAATCAGAAATAAAGGGAACCTTGTTCTTGCATTTCGACGGAAAAGTTGCCAGTACACTTTTATACGAGGCGACTTTAGTCATCGGGAGTAGCAACGCATCTGTGATAGACTTCAGATAGAACCACACCTATTTCTAGCGTGAATCATTTCTTGCGTTTCGATAGAAGGGTGTGGTTTCCGGCACGTTTTCACATGAGGCGACCATCATCGTCCTCGGGAGTAGCAACGCATCTGTGATAGACTTCAGATAGAACCACACCTATTTCTAGCGTGAAGCATTTCTTGCGTTTCGATAGAAGGGTGTGGTTTCCGGCACGTTTTCACATGAGGCGACCATCATCGTCCTCGGGAGTAGCAACGCATCTGTGATAGACTTCAGATAGAACCACACCTATTTCTAGCGTGAATCATTTCTTGCGTTTCGATAGAAGGGTGTGGTTTCCGGCACGTTTTCACAAGCGGCGACCATCATAGTCCTCGGGAGTAGCAACGCATCTGTGATAGACTTCAGATAGAACCACACCTATTTCTAGCGTGAATCATTTCTTGCGTTTCGATAGAAGGGTGTGGTTTCCGGCACGTTTTCACATGAGGCGACCATCATCGTCCTCGGGAGTAGCAACGCATCTGTGATAGACTTCAGATAGAACCACACCTATTTCTAGCGTGAATCATTTCTTGCGTTTCGATAGAAGGGTGTGGTTTCCGGCACGTTTTCACAAGCGGCGACCATCATAGTCCTCGGGAGTAGCAACGCATCTGTGATAGACTTCAGATAGAACCACACCTATTTCTAGCGTGAATCATTTCTTGCGTTTCGATAGAAGGGTGTGGTTTCCGGCACGTTTTCACATGAGGCGACCATCATCGTCCTCGGGAGTAGCAACGCATCTGTGATAGACTTCAGATAGAACCACACCTATTTCTAGCGTGAAGCATTTCTTGCGTTTCGATAGAAGGGTGTGGTTTCCGGCACGTTTTCACATGAGGCGACCATCATCGTCCTCGGGAGTAGCAACGCATCTGTGATAGACTTCAGATAGAACCACACCTATTTCTAGCGTGAAGCATTTCTTGCGTTTCGATAGAAGGGTGTGGTTTCCGGCACGTTTTCACATGAGGCGACCATCATCGTCCTCGGGAGTAGCAACGCATCTGTGATAGACTTCAGATAGAACCACACCTATTTCTAGCGTGAAGCATTTCTTGCGTTTCGATAGAAGGGTGTGGTTTCCGGCACGTTTTCACATGAGGCGACCATCATCGTCCTCGGGAGTAGCAACGCATCTGTGATAGACTTCAGATAGAACCACACCTATTTCTAGCGTGAAGCATTTCTTGCGTTTCGATAGAAGGGTGTGGTTTCCGGCACGTTTTCACATGAGGCGACCATCATCGTCCTCGGGAGTAGCAACGCATCTGTGATAGACTTCAGATAGAACCACACCTATTTCTAGCGTGAATCATTTCTTGCGTTTCGATAGAAGGGTGTGGTTTCCGGCACGTTTTCACAAGCGGCGACCATCATAGTCCTCGGGAGTAGCAACGCATCTGTGATAGACTTCAGATAGAACCACACCTATTTCTAGCGTGAATCATTTCTTGCGTTTCGATAGAAGGGTGTGGTTTCCGGCACGTTTTCACATGAGGCGACCATCATCGTCCTCGGGAGTAGCAACGCATCTGTGATAGACTTCAGATAGAACCACACCTATTTCTAGCGTGAAGCATTTCTTGCGTTTCGATAGAAGGGTGTGGTTTCCGGCACACTTTCACATGAGGCGACCATCATAGTCTTCGGGAGTAGCAACGCATCTGTGATTGATTTCAGAGGGAATCCATGTTCTGTATGAAGTTGCTTACGCATGTCCAAAGGGCGGCAGTGACCACTATGAGATGGATGGTCGTTTGTTTCTTCAAGTTCATACAAAGACAAGATTCCGTCAGGGTCGTTCAACTTTTAATGGCCAGTTCTTATAATACAGATGTATTTTGAATACGCCCACAAGTTATAAATTAGTCACTGTTTAGATAAAAGTTATTTTTGTTCTACGCTGTCTTTTGATATTTGTATACACAGTATGATACTTATGTCTACGAAGTTTTGTTAAAAACTAACGTGATTATATACATAGCAGAGTACGGAGATACGGAATATGCATATATTTTTCCTAATATTAACTTCAGTAGTTCTGTTTTGACACAGACTATAAAAAAGACGAATGGAGACAAAGAAATACAAATATCTTCATTATTAGGTTATTCTAGCAGTTTCGCCTGCTTCCGCCATGTTTACCACTCTAATGAGTGTCCTATGTTTTAATCTAGATCATGATCTATCTGAGTGCCAATTTCAGAGAAATCCGACCAGCGTATAGTATACACACAAACTTTTACATTACTAAAATTTAAAAAAAGAGTATGTGTGTCAGCGCCGACGCACGACTGGAGTTTACTCGCATTTAAAATAGATGGCGTTATAATCAATAAAAAAACGTAACGAGGTCATTCATCAGGAGATTTTACTCCTCACTTTTTTCTCATACCGGACCCTTATATAATAATGCAAATCGATTCTTAAGTAGTAAATGCCAATAAGAATTAAGATGTACAGATGTTCATTTTAAAGATGCGATGTTTTTAAAAATATGTTTATGTTAGATTGCTGACATGGAAACACTGATGATTTTTAGGGTTCGTAGGTAAAATAAAAAATAATTTAAGTAGACATAGGAATAAGTTGTGTAGTTATTAAAAGTGGCACACTTTCACATCAGGCGACCATCGTAGTCCTTGGAAGTAGCAACGCATCTGTGACTGACTTCAGATGGAACCCATGTTCTGTATGTAGTTGATTACAGATGTCCATGGGCGGCAGTGACCACTTACCATCAGGTGGATTGCATGCTTATTTGCTACTTCAGTCAGATTTAAAAAAAAGTGGCTTAAAATAATACATATTTTTTCTTGTTACAGGTTATGGATTCCTTTTTCAGTCTCTTCGACCCTTCAGAGGGTCAAACTAAGCAAAATCACAAAAAGAGACATAAAAACGAGCAGGAAAATCAAAAGAAGAATGCAGATGCCCCTAAAGGTATGTTTTAAAACACTACTGCTACTTATGTACGCCTGTGACAGGGTCACCAGACTTTTTACTAATCAACGGGTACTCACGATATGCGGTTTTTGAATTCTTTAAGAATTCTTAGGGTCGCCAGACGTCCCGCTTTTGGCGGGACCGTCCCGATTTTTTATCAAACTCAAATATCCCTCACGGGACACGTACAGTCCTGCCCTTTGGGAAGGACTGGATTTATGCAAAAAAAGATTTATGCAAAATGGCAAATATATGTGGAACTGCAGTTTGTCGACCAAAAATAAAAAGATCGCCAATCCTCCGGCCTCCCTACACCTAGGAGATTTTTTCCTGTGTCTGTGAGGCGCGAGGCCCTTTGTACCGCGAGGGCTAGTGTCCCGTTTAAATATTGGTACAGTACTCCATTAATTACGTGAGGAGAGGAGGGGAGGGGGGGATAAGATCTTATTGAATCTCTATGTATACACGCTTTCTACACTCATAGCACACTAGGATTTTCTCCTGTGTCGTGGGTACCATGGAAAGACGAATACACAAACACCCAGACCCAGAACATGAATCTAAACTCATAGTTCAGATACTTGTCTGGCCGGGAACCGGGACCCATTGCGCGTCTGACCGGTATGTTTCATGATCATGACGCTCCGCCACGAGGGTCATCAAGATCATAATACATATAAAAATTACGTATATGTATTCTTCTTTCCAGGCAGGAGAAGAGGAAGGCGGTCGCACCAGAAGAACGAGGCGTTGCCAGAAGAGTCGTCGTTCCTCTGTGAGCCGGAACTCAGCACCGATTTACTCGTGAAGGATTGCAGCTACATTGAGAACTACATAGAAGTTAATAAGGATAAAGGTGAGATAGAGAAGTTTTGGAGGGGATAGAATTATTCTCGGATAATTCTAAGTTGTTGACCGGATCGCGTGACGTAACTTGCAACATACGAATTACGTGAGACATTGGGGGGGGGGGGGGTCGAGTCTCATTAGATTTCACGTAGACAGCCCCTGTCTCTCCTGTGCCTTGGTCTAATATCACGTTTTTTGGTCAACCATGGTAACATATAACTGTGGTACCATATAACTGGATAAAATGGTGTGATAAGTAGTTTTTGAGCTATTGCATAGCTTTTATCGCGGGCTTTGGGCGCGGTGACCGAATTAAGAAGTTCTGTAACTAAAAAACATAACACTCCCCCACTCCGCTTACCATGTAGCGCGGGCGAGCGTCCAATTTGATTTACGACGTATATCGTACGACAGTATGAAGCTCGCACGGATCGACACGAGCTGCTGGAAATCGGACGAATACGAAACCAGCTGTTTGTGAGAAAGTATATAATATGTAGTATCAAAGAAAAAAACTTGAATTAACATCAAGCAAAAAGAATAATGCATAAATAAATAAATAATTATAATTGTATAAGTTGATAAAAAATGCTATGCAATAGCTTTATAAAATGAGATGAGTTAATACTTAATGTTATTTTTTTATACACATTGAAGTACCAAACGAGTATGCAGTCCACCTAATGGTGGTCAATGCTGTATGAACATCTGTAAGTAACTTTATTTAGAGCAAGGGTTCAATCTGAACTGAGTCATCTGTGACTGACTATGCTTTTCCCGAGGGCTGATATGTTCGCCTCATATAAAAGTGTGCTGGCAACAGACCTTTCTTGCCAACGCAAGAACAGTTTCACGCTAGAAATAAGGGTTGCGGTGATACTTCTCAGATCGAACTACGCTGGTTCTTCTTGTTTCTAGCGTGAAGCATTTCTTGCGTTTCGATAGAAGGGTGTGGTTGCCAGCACATTTTCACATGAGGCGAACATCATAGTCCTCAGGAGTAGCAACGCATCTGTGATGGAAATCAGATGGAACATATGTTCTTTATGTAGTCAATTACAGATGTCCATGGGCAGCAGTGACCACTTACTATCAGGTGGACTGCATGCTCGTTTTCTACTTCTCGGATAAAAAATAATAATAAAACCTGGGAAATTGGCACAATATGAATAAGATTATTAATACAGACTCTCTTACAGATTTGAACCAAAAACCCGATGCGGATAAGAAACCGCGCCGGCGCAACTCGGGACGAAAGAGTCGGCGGAAAAAGAACAAAGTCTCGCCCGGGAAGGACGTGCTTCCAACAAACGCGTGGGCGGACGATACGGATAACGTACCGGACACCGGACCGAGTTGGAACAACCTGTCCGATACGGCGCTGAAAATACCGGCCGATATCGGGAAAAATGTTAACGACCTCACCCACGACTATAAGAAAACCAAAAGGAAAAATGATATGGATTCCGTCAGTTATCAGGACAAAATACATAATGTTATCGATAAGTTGGAAAAAGTTGGCATCAATGATGATTTTTATCTGAACGGCGATTTCAATGCGGAGGATTTGGATAACGACTTCTTCTATAACTCGGACGATGTTGACGAGTTCTGTGATGATACGTAAGTATGCTACATATAATTTTCATGATCATTAAATGCAACCTGGTGACAGACAGACGGACATAGGAACGGCGTCTTGGTAATAGGATAATTTTTTCTTTCAGTACAGAACCCTAATGCCATTCTCTATCATTCGATCATGACTACCAAATATGATTTTTTTTTGCTTACATTGATGTAGCAATAGTACAAGGTCACTGAAATTAAATGAAAAGTAAGCAAGTTCTGTAAGCAACGTCCTGTAGAACAGGGGTTCTCTGAAGTCTTTCACAGATGCATTGCTTATCCTGAAGACTAAGGTCGAAGATAAATACCCCCTTCTACCTCATAGTAAGTCGTGGTCCACTAGGAGATACGGTGACCTCACATGCTCACTGGGGAAGAGCCCGAAAGGGCATCGCGCTCGGAGGACTCTGGTTGTGTTCCGTTGGAGATCCAGGAGTTCTCGCAGTGCTGAGGATGGCCACCGGGGGGGTTTTAGTGAGGTAAAAAATCCACATAACCCGGCTTTGCTCCCATGGCGCCTGGTACCTTTTGAAGGTTTCCCCCTCGATAACAAAAAGAAGGTAGGAGATCTTATTACACTAATTTACTTCAAGGTGGTAGAACCAGTATAAAAAAAATAAAAAAAATCAATAAATAAAAGTATAGTTCGACCGGGGAAGTACCACCGCCACACCTATTTCTAGCGTGAAGCAGTTCTTGCGATTCGATAGAAGGGTGTGGTTGCCGGCACACTTTCACATGAGGCGACCATCATAGTCCTCGAGGGTAGCAACACATCTGTGATTGACTTCAGAAAGAACCCACATCCTATTGGAAGTTGCTTTCAGATGTCTATGGGCGGCAGTGGCCTCTCACCATCAGGTGGACTGCATGCTCGTTTGCTATTTCAGTCAGATAAGAAAAATAAACCGATCCGTCGCAAATTTAGTACGCCCTTAACAGTTTGCCTACTGGGGACACAGCCTTACTACATCTTTTAGACCAAAACACAGCAGCAACTATGATAAGGCAAAGTACAAATGCTTGACCCATCTTAAAATTTATCAGTAGGTAGGAGATCTTATTACACCGATTAAATGGAAATAGTTTCAATGGCCGGTAGTAAAATCTTCTTTTGTCTCACTCTGAAGCGTTCACCATTCATTTGATATGTTTTCGGTATCAGTATCTACCTCTTTCAATCTCTTAACCTTTTACTATTCACTTGATATCTCTCTAAATCTCGGGATCTTTCTTCTTCAAACTTCTAACCTTTACCCATCCCCTCGGTATGTTTCCAGTACTTCTGATGCCGAGGACTCCTCAGACGAGTGCTATGGCAGTCTGCCGCCGGAGCCACGTTTCGGGAACGTCGAATACAAGTTGCAGTTGGTGTCGCCGTGCGAGAGGCGGTTCCAACATCTGGTTACTCAGGTGAGATTGAGATTCATACTTTGGAGTAAGGGAGGGGGGGGGGTTATATATATTCTAATAGAAGTATAACTTAAAAATCAAATTGAATTATTGTGATAGCTTAATAAAACTTGGTCACTCAATCGGGAGGTCCGAGGTTCAATCCCAGACGCGCATCACTGATTTGTATGCGTATTAGGAATTAATTATTACAGCTTTTCGATGAAGGAAAACATCGTGATGAAACCTACACACCTCACACTCATTCTAGAGAAGACCCGTGCTCAGCAGTGGGACAATAATGGGTTGATGATATATTGTAAAAACAATAAAAGTGTTTGCTTATACTAAAAAGAAGAAAAAAGTGCAGCGGTCATGGATTCAAACAGAAATTTAAATGTTTGTGTATAAATACATACATTATATGATACGCGGTGATTAAAGATGTTACGTAAGATTATACGGTAATGTTTATATGCCTGCTTGTACCTGTGTCTTGTTACTCTTAGTCAAGGCGTTTGGGCTGCACTGGTGTCAAAGAAATAGACATACAAACATAAAGATATACATACACACAAACAGACTCGAAAAACATTAAACAAGGAGGGTATTTTCCAAACGCAATCAGATACAATAACTCCTGAGGTATTCCCAAAGCGCTCTTAAAAAAAGGTGTAAAAAGAGCTCTCCTTCAAACCCGGCGATGCATTGGCGACTTCTCTGGTGTTGCAAATGTTATGTACATTTGCAACGGCAACGGTGACTGCTTTCCATCAGGTGGCCCGTCTGCCCGTATAGGTCCAACTATAAAAAAAACCTAATTTACAGTTGAAATGGCGCCTGCGTTCCGGCGGCGGCAACGCAGTGTACGTGGTCGGCGTGCGGGACTGCGGCGCGTTGCGGGGGCTCCGCGCTCGGGCGCTCCGGGCCTCGCTGGAGGCTCTGCGGAGCATGGCGCGGGCCCTCGGCGCCGGGATCGTGGCTGCGCGCGCGAGGCGAGTGGCGCCGCACCGGGCTGTCGCTGAGGTTTACATACGCAAGGTAGATGGCGTTGTTTTCTATTGTTGCGTTTGGTTGTACGATGGGTAGATGGCGCTGTTTTCAATTGTTGCGTTTGGTTGTACGATGGGTAGATGGCGTTGTTTGCTATCATTGCTTGCGTTGATATGATGGCACGCGCTCGCTGAGTGGCGCCTTATCGAGCTGTCGCTGAAGTGTATATATGCAAGATGGGATAGATGGCGCTGATTTCTATTATTGCTTGCGTGGATAAGATTGCACGCGCTCGCTGAGTGGCGTCTCACCGGGCTGCAACTTAGGTGTATATAAAGCAAGGTGGGGCAGATGGCGCTGTTTCCTATTGTTGCGTACGTTCGTGCGACGGGTAGTTGGCGTTGTTTCATGTGATGGCTTGCTATATTAATTCGGGTAGTTGATGTGCGCAGTGCGACAGAGATGGCGCTGTTTCGTATAATTTGTATAGTGAAATAAGTGATTGATAGTTGAATGTGTTAAGGACGAAATTTAAATAACGAAGGTACGCGGTATATTAAGCGTGGTGGCATGTGGCGTTGAGTTCTGTTACTTGTTTACCCACAATTCAGCCTCACTACTGAGACGAAAAAATGTACATCCGATGGATTAGAGGGCGCTAGTTTTTTTATCAATTGTGGAAAGTGGGTTCGGGCAGTACGTAATAGATGGCGTTGTGTTGTATAAACTGTGCGTTTTGTCGTCCGTGAAGTATCACAGTAAAGTTTAGTCATTTGCTTGCGCCTGTGCCGTGTTTAAATTATTCATATCGACTTGTACATATAGATTGTTGCAGAGCGTAAAAGTAGATTGTATTTAGGTTAAATTTATTTAATAAGAAAACAGTTTATGTGGCTGAAAACTTTGCCAAGTATGTGCGAAAGTTTAGAGTTGGTATCTTGATGGCGAGCGCGAAATTATAAGGACGATGTATGCAATTGCTAAGAGATGGCGGTTTTTCTTAATTTAAAGTCATAAATATACTTTCGTTTTCACGTATCTATTCTTGCCTAACGTGGTGAAGTTTTTTTTTTTATAATAATGAAGTAGCAAACGAGCATGCAGTCCACCTGATGGTAAGTGATCACTGCCGTATGGATATCTGTAAGCAACTACATATAGAACATACGTTCTATCTAAAGTCAATCACAGATGCGTTGCTACTCCCGAGGACTAGGATGGTCGCCTCATATAAAAGTGTGCCGGCAACCACACCCTTCCATCGAAACGTAAGCATTCATTGCGTTTCGATGGAAGGGTGTGGTCACGTTAGAAATAGCTGATATGGATAGCTTTATGCCTACGAAAGTATAATTAAGTTTAATATTTATTTTCAGCTGGCTGATACGCAACAGAGCATAGAGCTACGTGTAGCTGTGATGGGGGCGAACGAAGCCGGCAAATCTACTCTGATAGGGGTGTTAACTCAAGGTAAAAAATGTTAAAAATGAGCGAAAACATGTATAATTGCACATTCTTACTATAAAAGATAAATAGTACTTCGTGTCCCTACTTGTGTGAAACATTGTTACGTGTGAAAAAATGTTTTGAGAACTAAATAAATGTAGGTTTCCTCTCACCCCCGCTCCCCTCTTATCATACACGAATCTAAGTGGAACACGATACCAGTGCCAGATTAAGCCAGCGCGTCGCCCGTAGCAAATTCTGACAGGACGCCCATAGTTTGCCTTAAGTAAAGGTATATAAAACAAAACAAGCAGCCTTTTTCTGGGTTTAATCTGGGAAAATTTTGAGATGGCTTTTTCTATATTTACGTCTTTCAGTTTAAGATTTACAGGATAGCAAAGATAATAAAGTAAAAAATATATAAATAGTAGGCGTTGGGCCGCGGGGTCTAGTCGCGGGGCCAGTAGCATTTGCTATTCTTGCAATGTGGCTAATCCGGCACTGAAGAAGTTTGTTTTCATTGTCGATAAATATCAGAAACCGATATTCCCGAAAAAACTAATTAAATAAAAATATAGTTGCCCCCCCCCCCCCCTTTATCTAATATATAAAATTCTCGTGTCACAGATTTTGTTGCCAAACTCCTCCGAAACGGCTTGACCGATTTTTACCAAATTTTATATGCTTATTCAGTAGGTCTGAGAATCGGCCAACATCTATTTTTCATACCCCTTAAGGGTTGTCCACCCTTAACATTTTTTATATGGCAAAACAACGTTTGTCGGGACAGCTAGTATGATATATTACGGAAAATAATATTAGCTTTAATAACATTTTCAATACTATTTTCACAGGTGAATTGGACAACGGTAGAGGCAGCGCCCGTTTGAACATGTTCCGACATTTGCACGAAGTGAAGAGCGGGCGGACGTCCTCGCTCAGCCACGAAATACTCGGGTTCGATGCCCAGGTTAGTCACAATTGTTTTTTTTTTCTTTCTCGGTACATTCTACAACTATCTTTTATTCAATTCATCCATCGATCCATCAACCCTTTGAGGTCCACTGCTGGACATAGTCCTTCCCTTAATGGCGCCACTCCAACCGGTCCTGTGCTTTCTGAATCCAACGGTTTCCCGCTGTCTTCTTCAGGTCATCGGTCCACCTGGTGAACTTTTATTCAATTAAACTGTATTAATTTTCAATTTACCCTTATCCCCAGGGCAACGTGGTGAACTACGGCTGCTCGGAGCTTATGACGGCGGAGCGTATCGGGGAGAGGTCCGCCAAGCTGGTCTCCTTCCTGGACCTGGCCGGCCACAGCAAGTACCAGCGGACCACGCTGCACGGCCTCACTGGGTACTCGCCGCACTACGCTATGATTGTGGTGAGTTATGTTTGTTGCCATGAGGGATAGGTTAGGTTAGGTTGTAATATTGAGCTGGTCTCCTTCCTGGACCTGGCCGGCCACAGCAAGTACCAGCGGACCACGCTGCACGGCCTCACTGGGTACTCGCCGCACTACGCTATGATTGTGGTGAGTTATGTTTGTTGCCATGAGGGATAGGTTAGGTTAGGTTGTAATATTGAGCTGGTCTCCTTCCTGGACCTGGCCGGCCACAGCAAGTACCAGCGGACCACGCTGCACGGCCTCACTGGGTACTCGCCGCACTACGCTATGATTGTGGTGAGTTATGCTTGTTGCCATGAGGGATAGGTTAGGTTAGGTTGTAATATTGAGCTGGTCTCCTTCCTGGACCTGGCCGGCCATAGCAAGTACTAGACCACGCTGCACGGCCTGACAGGGTACTCGCCACTTTATGCTATGATTGTGGTGAGTTAGACAAAGGTTTTTGTACATTGTATGTCGTCAACTCATTGTCCCACTGCTAGGCACAGATCTGCTCTCAGAATAAGAGAGTTTTACGCCGAGGTCCACCGCGATGACTAAGTCCGATATGGTGGACTTGACACACTTCTGAGAACTTTTCCTTTTAATGACCTTTCACGTTTTTAGGTTTCCTCACGATGTTTTCCTTCATCGTAAAGCAGTGATAAAAAATTTCTAATACGCACATAATTTTAGAAAAATCAGTGGTGCGTGCTTGGGATTTGAACCTCGGACCGATCGAGAGGCCAAATAACCATTAAGCTACCACTGCTCCTCCTAAAATTAAATACCGTAACTTTTAATTCTAGCACTTTTTTTGTTTTCATAATATTTTTGACGTGACTACGTCTTATTATTCGATGGAGCCGGTAGTACGCACCAAAACATGATTCATGCGGCGTTACCTCGCTCTGAGGCGTTCCATCTAAGGCTTGAAGTGCAAGCGAGAGCGCGGAACGGGCGACAAAGAGGCACAATCGGCCTCCTCGTTCGGCAGCGTTCAACATCTACCTCTCTTCTACTTGAGTGAGCGACGCGTCCGCGTGGACAGCTACTATACAATAATGCAACAATTCCATCAGTATTTTCTTATGACGTCGTCACCTTCAACTATCGTCAGTAAACCGACTTTACAGTTAATTTTTTTCTTTGACTTTCAGATTTCATCCACCGCCGGCATAACCCGTATAACCGAGGAGCATATAGGGCTGCTCCTAGCGTTGGACATGCCCTTCTTCACTGTGATAAATAAGTGCGAGCTCGCCCCTTCCGCGGTTAACGCGCTCGTTGACAGACTTGCGAGGTTACTGCAGGCTGCTAATAAGGTATGTGGTTGTTATACTGAAGAATGATACAAAAAAAACATGCGTGCGTACAAAGTACTCATGTCAGAAGTGAAACTTCTTTGGCGAACTAATTTATAAATCTTGTTTATATTTATACAAATCTAAAACTTTAAATTTCCAAGATTAAGAGGAAGGGAAAAAGGCGTGATACGACGTTCGCTCTGTCTCACTTTTTCTCTCAATCTTTCTCACTCGCTTGCTCCCTACTCTCACTCCACGGCTAGTTGCTCATGCTACGTTCGCCCTGTCTTACTCTCTCTCAATCGGTCTCGATCACTCTCTCTCTCTCTTTTCCGACACTTCCGTTGCATACCGGCGTGACGTTTCATCTGTAAAAATTTTACCCTCATGCGCCTAAAGAAGTTTCACTTCAAAAAACAGTGTATATTTGAGTTTATTGAAGTTATACAAAAAATGATGAGAATAAGGCGAATAATATTTTTTTTTTTAAAGATTTTCATCTTGTTACACCAAAGAATTATAACATCTAACAAGTGTACATATGTTCTTATGTATGTGTGTGTATTTACACATACACACACACTTTTATTATCCGATTAAAGAAACAAACGAACATGCAGTCCGAAGTAATCAAGTAACAAATATTAAAAAAGGATACAGACGCATTGATAACCTCCTCCTTTTTGGAAGTCGGTTAAAAATAACATGTAGATGGACATTTTTGTGCGCAAACTAAAATAGTCAGAAATTATTATTATTTTTTATTTTTTTGCGATTTATTTGTTTACAGAAACCGCTGCTGATAACGGACGAGAATCTAGCCAGGAACTGTGTGGTGCCGCAGAAGTCTATTCTAGACACCATCGATATTGGACAGGACAAAAATAATAAGGAGAACGAGTAAGCACTTTTCCTTTTTTTATATAAAGTTATGAAGCGTTAAAATCTCCACAGATGTAAAATACCAAAAAAAAAATTAAGGGGGGCTTCCTTACAACAAATGTGTTTTTGTCGTTTTTTATACATAACTAGTCGACCAGGCGAACTTCGTTCCGCCTAAAAGTCAAAAATCTAAAATTATCAGTGTTCCTCCACTATATTATGCATGTATTATACATATAAACCTTCCTTTAGAATCACTCTATCTATTAAAAAAAAATGAAATAAAATCCGTAGCGTAGTTTTAAAGATCTAAGCATACATAGGGACAGACAGCGAAGAGCGACTTTGTTTTGTACTATATAGTGATGGTGTGGAATCCTTCGCGCGAGAGTAGGACTCTCACTTGACCGGTTGTATTATACCCTTAAGAAGCGAATTTCCAAAAATCCTTAGTGCTGATCTTCACTATTAAAGGAAACACGTACATTCTCGCAAATTTTAGTATTTATAACCACCCCCATTTAGGCAAAGGGAGGTTAAATAATCATGCCTGGAGGGCGGCCGTGCTCCGACAGTCGTTGTTCGGAACTTGTTTATATGCGGGGTATTAAGAATACTGCGAGAGCGTGTTTCAGAATACTAGTAGCGCCATCTCTTGATGAGTTGAGGTCGCCACATATTAATATTTTTTTTCGTTGTTTCAGCCAACAAGAAATAGTACCGGTGTTCCCAGTGAGCTGTGTTCGAGGCATGGGACTGAACTCCCTTCACGCGTACCTTCTCGCCCTGCAGCCGCCTACAGTGGACGTGCAAGCGAAACCGGAGGATGTGAGTAGTATATGATATGCTTGGGTTTGGTCCCCGCCTGTATTTCGTATTTCGGATACAACCCATTATTGTCCCACTGCTGGGCACGGGACTTCTGTCAGAATGAGAGACTTTTAGGCTATAATATATACTAGTCGCCCATCGCATCGGCCGAAATTCGACCGTAATTTAAATTAAAAATCAAATGTCATCTGACATTCTTGACGTTGTGTCTTTTCATAGTAAGACATTGAATGTTCTATTTCATTTACTAAGTACATATGTGTTTGTGACAAATGCAAGGCAGTGTGTGTAATGTGTTTTTAGTTGATTTTATGTATGAAAAATGCATTATTTGAAAAAAATATTAACATTCTGCACTCCTTCTCTACGTCCACTATAACCGTGCAAAATTTCATACTAATCCGTCCGCGGCATATTACTTAAAAATCCGTCACAAATTTTTGCTTCACGTATTAATATAATAATAGCCCACCGCGCTGGCCAAGTGCGAATTGGTGGACTTCACACACCTCCGGAAACTTTTTTTTATAAACTCTGAAGTGTGTTGGTTTGCTCACGATGTTTTCCTTCACCGAAAAGCAGTGATAATTAATTTCTAATACGCACATAAACCAATGGTGCGTGCCTAGGTTTGAACCTCTGACCTCGCGATTGAGAGGGCAAGTTTCAACCATTAGGCTATCACTGCTCTATTCAATTATTCTCTACTCAATTCATGCTAAATTTTATGTAATTCGGACCAGGGGTTCTTGCGTAATTGACTAACAAACAAACAATCACATTTTTATACAATAGTATAGAATTTTTTCATTTTTTCCAGGACACCTGCGAGTTTCAAATAGACGAAATCTTTCACGTGGGTGACTCCACTGGCCCCGTGGTGGGTGGTTTGCTGGCGAGAGGGCAACTGTACGAAGGAGACGATCTGATAATAGGTAAGCGATATAGTGATCTATGGCCTCTGGCCTAAATTGTTAAAGATTTTTATTTTGATACTATTTGACCTTGCGAACTTAAATATATGTATAAATAAATATATATTAACTTAAATATACTTACACCAAGTCAAAAATCTAAAATTACAGTGTCTCGCCACTATATTATGCATGTGTTATACATACAAACCTTCCTCTTGAATCACTCTATCTATTTAAAATTAAAATTCGTAGCGTAGTTTTAAAGATCTAAGCTATGTATAGGGACAGACAGTGGGAGGCGACTTTGTCATATACTATGTAGTGACTAAGATGTTGTTTTGGTTAGATAGTTACGTAACAAGTTAAGACAGAAGGTCCCTTAAGAACTGAAAGAAATGAATAAGTTTAAAGGTAGAAGAACTGAGTTGCGAAACATCATTATTATGACAAGCATTGTGTTTTTATAGGATTACTAATATGGTGATCTCCTTATCAAAATACGAAAAACCAAAACGCCTGTGAAAAACTTAATAGCATCTTTACTAAATAGAATAGTTGCTCGTGTAGCTAAAGCGCCTGTGTAAAATAAATAGCAATTTCAAATAACAGGATTTTTACTCTATAATAATAATAAGTAAATGTTCAATTACTAGAAAACCCACCTGCTTGAAATTAATCGATCGCTTTTTGTTTTTTATATATTTAATTTATTTTAACGCTTTTTTGAATTTTGCATCAAAATAGTAGTATACAAGTATTATAGTGTATATAGTATAATACTTACTAGTTTTCATGCAATACCTATAGTTTTACTACTTTTGCTTTAATAAAGAAACAGCCAAGTGCGAGTCGGACTTTCGCGTGAAGGGTTCCGCAGGAAGGGTGATAATTTAGGGTTCCGTACGCAAGGGTAAAAACGGAAGCTTGGATCGAGTAAATGTATACATATTTATACATTCGCTATTATATAATATGTTTTATATGGTTTATATGTTGGGAAGAGAGTGAAGTAGGTTAGTTTTTACCGCGCTCTCTCATTCCCATGAGAATATCGATAATTTATTAGTTGTTGTTTCATATTTAGTAGGTCCAGGCGTTGTTAATAGATGGCGTTAGTAAAATTCATTTGCAAATTCTGAATCGCGCTATCAAATGCTAATGTTAATTCCCTTTGACATGCGGGTGAAGCCGCGGGTAAGAACTAGTGGTATTATAAATGTCGTCGCTGGGATGAGTAATTGTAAACGTATATATTCGTCCCCAGGACCGTTGGACACGGGAGAGTTCGTGCAGACGACGGTGGCCACCATCCATCGCAACCGCGTGCGTTGCGCCGCGGTGCGCGCCGGCCAGTCCGCCAGCCTCGCGCTGCGCCGCGCGCCGCGCTCGCTGCGCGCCGGCATGGTGCTGCTCGGCCGGGTGAGTGCGGGGAGAGGGGACGGCGGGGAGTGGCCGCGGTGCGCGCCGGCATGGTGCTGCTCGGCCGGGTGAGTGCGGGGAGAGGGGACGGCGGGGAGTGGCCGCGGTGCGCGCCGGCATGGTGCTGCTCGGCCGGGTGAGTGCGGGGAGAGGGGACGGCGGGGAGTGGCCGCGGTGCGCGCCGGCATGGTGCTGCTCGGCCGGGTGAGTGCGGGGAGAGGGGACGTCGGGGAGTGGCCGCGGTGCGCGCCGGCATGGTGCTGCTCGGCCGGGTGAGTGCGGGGAGAGGGGACGGCGGGGAGTGGCCGCGGTGCGCGCTGGGAAAAGACGTGACCGGGATAGTAACGTAGAAAAAAGTGAATAAGAATAGAAAAATATGTGTAGTTTAAGCTCGCTGACACCAGGCATGGTGCTGCTGGTACGAATCAGGGCCCTGACATCCATACGGTAAGGAAGAAGAACAAACGCGAGAAAAAGGGAGATTGGGGGTAATAAGATCGTAAACCCTTTTCAAGCAAAAAAATTCTACAGCAAGCCCTGGTAAGATGGTGCTCCTCAGAGAAGAAAATGGGTGGCAAAAATTTTGAGGAGGGCAACACCTTTCCTTTCATAATATAACTAAAATTTAAATCTTAAAAAAGTGAAATGTTGCTAAATAGAACCAATGCCATATAAATCAATACTTAAAAAAGAATCCAAATCTCGCAGTTCTTCTAAGAAAAAAAGTTGTGATATCCATGTTATTACATGGATATCACAACTTTTGTTCTTACCAAGTCGATTACTAATTTATTCAGTCCCTACTGAAGGATCCGTCTGTCTTAAGTTGTTACATAATTATCTAAACTAGCAACATCTTGTAGTGACCATATCAATATTAAAAATCTTAACGTTTTAAATAAATACATTGACTTGGCATTGACGTGTTCATACAATGCCTTCTAGGGTATTAAAAATTAGGGCTTCTACTTTTATCCAGAACGAAGTTATAGGGGGTTGAAAGTGGCCCGAATTGCTTCGAAAAAAGTATGGTACGGCCGTGCCGCTTTTTGCTCGACTTGGCGGGGGCACTGCCGTTCCCCCAGATAATAATGTCATTCATTTAACAAATCTGTTAAAAATCGTGACATGCATTTGGCGACCGTTAAAAAATTGTTAGTATCGTACGTTTAATAAAAATTGTGTACGTTCGGAAACTTACTGTTATTGTGTGATAACAGACGCCAGAGCAACTGTCCAACACGCAAAGCTCAGAAAACACGAAGAACAAAAAGAACGTGCGCAGGAAAAACAAGAATCTGTACAGAGACATCGCCAACGTTGAAAACAGCTTGACCAAAGACATCCAGATAGAGGACAATTTGTACAAGTCTGATGAGGAGACGCAGAAAAATGGTAAGTTTGTTCAAATTTAAAAAATGGATCTAAGTCACATTTTTATACTTGGTTAAAATGAGATATTTATTAAATTTCCTGTGTTATTTATAACGTTACACTTTCAGATAATAATAATCGAAACTGAATTAAAACTTGATAATAATTCAAGATTAAATTCGAATTACTTAAATAATTCGTTGAATTTTTTTAGTACCACCGGATGGTAAGTGGTCACTGCCGTATGGACATCTGTAAGCAACCTCATACAGAACGTGGGTTACATCTGAAGTCAATCACAGATGCGTTGCTACTCCCGAGGACCATGATGGTCGCCTCATATATGTGTGCCGGCAACCACACCTGTCCACCGAAACGCAAGAAATGCTTCACGCTAGACATAGGTGTGGCGGTGGTACTTCCCCGGTCGAACTACACTAGTTCTACCACCTTCATCTTCATCATTAATTGATTATCATTATTAATCATTCATCTGTATTAATTGAAGGGCACGTGCCCTGTAGGAAAGAGGGGCCACGGTAATAGTTAGAAGTAAATAAAAAAATATCGTATATTCCCGTCAACAGATTCGAAGGAGAATGGTGATAACTATTCCGGTGTGGACGACATCCTGTTAGAAGATCCCAATGATCCTCGGGGATGTATATACTTCCAGGTAATTATGAAACCTATGTGCTTGTCTTAAACGTTTACCAACACACCACAGTAACACCACTCCTAAAAGTTAAGTAAAACATTCTATTGTGAATACTTGTACTTCCCCCTCACCACGGAAGCCAGGGAATTGATTGCCGTCAAAATTAAATGCCACTTTATAGTCCCAATAACTGATTTATCAATGTGATTACAAAATAACAGAAATTAAAATACAATATTGAAATATTTGTCTGGCAATAGAACGAACTCGGAGCCCGCTGCATATCAAACCCTTACATAAGCCAATCTTTTTGTTCCAGGCGTCCGTCCACGTGCTGAGACACTCCACGGCGATCTACCCGGGATTCCAATGTTCAGTGCACGTTGGAAATGTTAGACAAACTGCCATTATCGAGGTAAGAACACACAAAGCGGAATGGGGATTCGCCACGGGTACAGGGTATCTTCAGTGGTGGGTTTTTGTAACTTCTTGGAGGGTACTTTCTAGCGTTGGGCGAGTCAAGTTTCTGGGGAAGGGGCGAGTCAAGTCTCTGTGGAAGGGACGAGTTAAGTTTCTGTTTTTTTTTTCATCTGACTGAAGTAGCAAACGAGAATGCAGTCCACCTGATGGTAAATGGTCACTGCCGCTCATGGACCTCTGTAAGCAACTTCATACAGAACATGGGTTCCATCTGAAGTCAATCACACATGCGTTGCTACTCCCGAGGACTATGATGTTTGCCTCATATAAAAGCTATCTATCTATCTATGGAAAGCTATCTATCGAAACACAAGAAATGCTTCACGCTAGAAATAGGTGTGGCGTTGGTACCTCCCCGATCGAACTACACTGGTTCTACCACCTTGAAAATTGATGAAGGGGCAAGCCAAGTTTTTGGGGAGGGAGCGAGCCAAGTTTCTGTATAAGAGGGCGGGTCAAATTTCGGTGGGGGGAGGCAATAGATACCTGACCTTGCCGGTGCCTTGCCAGTCCCGAGGACTTAGATGGACGCCTCATGTGAAAGTGTGCTTGCAACCACACCCTTCCGTCGAAACACAAAAACTTTACGTAGACACCGGTGCACCGGTGGTACGTACAGGTGAACCATACTCGGACCACCTTGAGAACTCGAGGGGGCATCGTGTAAAAGTGGTCTCTAAAGAATTCTCCTCCCTTCCAGAATAAAAACTATAGCTGTAGATTAGTGTGGCTGTCGTACCTCCTCGGTTAAACCATTCTACCATCTTGAAGATATGTACAAAGATTAGAAAAAATGTTACACGCATTTTTAACTACCGCTAAAGAATTTAAAATAATGCAAACTAAGATTTACAATAAACTTTAGAAGCGCCTTTTTAACTATCGTTATAAAACTTCGGAGGTGGTAGAACAATCGTTCGATCGGGGAAGTACCACCGCCACACCTATTTCTAGCGTGAGCATTTTTTGCGTTTCACTGAAAGAGTGTGGTTGCCGGCACACTTTTATATGAGGCGACCATCTTAGTCCTCGGGAGTAACAACGCATCTGTGATTGACGTCAGATAGAACCCATATTCTATGTTAAGTTGCTTACGGTTGTCAATGGGTGGTAGTGATCACTTACCATCAGATGCTTTACATGCTCGTTTGTTACTTTGATCTTATAAAAAAAATGTTTTTGTCACCCCCTAGGGTATCCTCTCGCCGAACAACGAGCTACGCGCCGGCGAGTCCGCCTCGGTGGTGTTCAGATTCGCCAGATGCCCGGAGTACCTCGTGAGAGGGAGACGGATGCTGTTCACCGCTGGACTTGGTACCAGGTATGCTGGAAGATGCCTTTGACCCTTCGACTTACATGTGTGTATACAACACACGCACTCACGCACGTACACCAACACACACACGAGCGCGCGCGCACACACACTTGCACAAACTCACACATACACGGTTATAAATACGCCCATACACTCACGCGCGTATACATGCATATACGCGCACACTCGCACATACACACGCATAGTGATATATAGACATATACAAGTAGACGCACCGACTCACAAGAGACGAACAAATAGAACGAGACAGAGAAAGTCGGAGTAAGAAAAACCCCAGACGCACACACACAAACACGCGCGCACAGACACACGCATATTACACACATACGAACATACGTAATCACACACATGCACAAACACGCATATAATCTTACACATAACCCCATACACACGCGTGTATACATACACATACGCGCACACACGCACACAAACATACACACGCATAGTGAGTAAGAGAGACGCACCGACTCACAAGAAAGCGAGAGACAGAATGAAAGTGAGAAAAATCACAGACACACACACATACATAACACTTTGAACTAAATCTTATTTAATTATATGAGTATGCAAGTTTGTGAGGAAGTATGTGTGTTTGTTAATCTTTCACGCAAAACCTATCAGACGGATTTCGCTGTCATTTGACACATACATAAGTTAATTAACACATGGGATAGTCGTTACCGCAGGTGATGTGACGAAAGCGGACGATTCCGCAGAAGTTACCTAGTATTGAATGTTAATTAGTTTCTTGATAATTTCCCACTTTAGGAGCGCTATACTAATCATTTTCTGAAGGTGGTAGAACCAGTGTAGTTCGACCGGGGAAGTACCACCGCCACACCTATTTCTAGCGTGAAGCATTTCTTGCGCGATAGAAGGGTGTGGTTGCCGGCACACTTTCACATGAGGCGACCATCATAGTCCTCGGAGTAGCAACGCATCTGAGATTGACTTTAGATGGAACCTATATTCTGTATGAATTTGATTTCAGATGTCGCAGGGCGGCAGTGACCACTTACCATCAGGTGGACTGCATGCTCGTTTGCTACTTCAGTTAGATATTTGTTTCTCATTTTCACAGCTATTGGCCGAGCTATACTGATCATTTGTTTGTCATTTTCAGAGCTATCGGCCGAGTCACGCAAGTTTTCCCCTACGTACCTTGAAGATGAGGGTGTGCGTGTTTGGATCTATTGGAAAGGCTGTACGGCCTTGAAAATTGGGAATACCTTCCTTACTGCATAGTATATCTTTCTACGAACCTAAAACGGTTGAGTCACTGACTAGTATCAAATAATGTATCTGTAGGCAACATGGGCATAGCCAGGGGTAACATTAACAGTCTAACCAATAGTATTAACTTTTATTGAGGTCTATGCGATCATCCTAGTCCTCGGGAGTAGCAACGCATCTGTGATTGACTTCAGATGGAACCCATGTTCTGTATGAAGTTGATTACAGATGTCGCAGGGTGGCAGTGACAACTTACCATCAGATGGACTGCATGCTCGTTTGCTACTTCAGTCAGATAAAAAATATATATAAATATATACTATTGCTCTAAAATATATGGTTTGGATTGGCTCTCATGAATTCTCTCATTAATTAGCTCTCATGGTGGTATCGTATATGCTTCCCCCAGAGAGCTACTACCGCCACACCAATTTTTTTTTTACCTCCCCCCCCCCCAAATCTGGCTACGCTCGTGATCTCCGGTATAAATGTATCACTATGTAATAATAATGCTATGCTATCAAGTCTATGTATACCGTAGAAAATACTTATTATAATATGTAAGCGTTTACTGAACTTTTGTTGCAAGCTGTACTTTGTTCGTACGTTTGTTTTGTACTATTAGGACAGTGTTCTCAATGTTTAAGTATTATGAGAGGTTCATTATGTATTTTTGAGTTTAACTTGCGATTTAAACTATATAAGTAGTCAGGTATTTTGAAATTTACGTTAGTAAATTCTGTCTAGATTTTTAACCGAATTCAAGAAGGAGGTGGTTCTCAATTTAATATATATTTTTTGTAATTAATGTTCATATGATCTATACATTTTGACATATATTATTTGCATAGCCTATTATAGTTTTAATATGATATTTAAATTCATAATTCATATATTATCAAAATATCAGGGAATTTGGTAGAAATAAAAAAAATCATAAAAATTAATATAATGTTAACATAATTCTCTGCCAAAATTGCTACGTAATCATAATTTAAAAATAAATATTTTATGCAATTTTCACAAAATCACGATTTTGACGTATTTCACGCGATTTTCACGGGATTTTTTTATCTTTAGTGTTGTGTGAAAAAAATAGTAAATTTAAGGAACGCTTTTAGGTGTATTTTTCATACTTGAAATAAGTAACGTGTGATTTAAATCTGCTAAAAATATATTAAAAAAATAAAAATAAACATAAGATTTTTTGACAATTTAAGTCATTTAGTAGATAATAAATATTTTTGAATTAAAATTACTAATATGCCATAGAGCACAGATAAAAAAATAGTAGTCGAATTTCATAAATTTTGAAATAATATACTTATTATTATTAAGTTTTGCAACAACATATATTTAGGACAATTGAAATCTCATAACTTTAAATCAAATTATTATTAATTACCAGTGGTTTTCAAGCAGCCATATCAGAAACAGTAGAAAATTATTTTACTTAATTACAATTATTAAAAAAATATACGTGAAATTGATTACTTAAGTTTTTAAAGTAATTCAAATAGTTATAGTAGTTTCAGTAGCTCTTTAAATGATAACTCAAATAGTTATATTGTAGCACCGTTATTAATAAATATTTTTATATATAAAATCACTAGCAGAATCGACGCGACTTTGTTTGCGACTATAATGTAATCTATCCAACCATTATACATTTGAGCACCACTCCTGGACGTGTCCCTCCCCCGTAATGGGGATTTGGTCAATAGTCATAGTCAGCAGTGGGTTGATGCTATTCCGATAGTCCCAAAAAATTTAGCGACGACTGCTTTGCGTAAGGGTACACTGATCATTGTGCGGCGGCGGTGTCCAAGTCTTTCGTAGATATGTTTTCTCTTACATTGTAGAACATTTTTTTGTTCTATTATCAATAGACATCGCAGTGTATCCAATGAAAAAAAAATAAGCAACATTTTTGACACTGAATCACATTACTCAAGTTTTAGCAAAGACGCCTTATACATTCTAGAAATAAAAATAGCCTATGTTGCTCAGGGATGATGTAGAATTCTAATGGTGAAAGGATTTTTAAAATCGGTTCAGTAGTTTTTAAGTTATTTCATAACAAACATACAAAAATACAAAGCTTTCCTCTTTATAATATTAATATAGAAGTATAGATAATATTGGCACTAGACAGTTTAATTAGTTTCCATTTTAATAAAAATATTCAAAAAAATATTATTTACCACCTAAATTAAATTTTGATGCTCAAAAATAAGTTTTTTTGAATATTTTTAAAAATATATCCCTTTTTGAGAATATTTCGCTGCATACTTGGAGTAAATTTCATTAAATCTTATAAAGTGATCATTTCTTAATATAATTATATAACTTTACAAAATGCACATTTTGTATTTGGTCTCTTTTGATTACCGAGTTATAAGCGAAATATTTACGTGAGAGATGTCCATGAAAATATGTATTAAAATTTATATATATATTTCCAAACCAAACCAAATAGTGTAAGAAAAAAAATGTAACTGACAATTAGTAAGTGCCCCCGCAGGACTATACAAAATAAAGACATTTCATTTCATATATGACAATTAATTAAGTACCCATGTGAGTTTACTTAGTCAAAGTACAACATTTACTGAATCCAACTAAGTACGTTATTTTAATAGATATTTTCTAATTATGTTTAGTTTAGTACAAAATTGATGAATGGAAATTTGATAAATTTAAATCAATGTACATTGAATTATAGTTTTAAGTAAACCTCATATTTTTTGGTTAAGACGATTACGATGTAACAATACAATATAACCCTAAATATTGCTTATGTTTTCCTAAAAACTACACCTAAATTAGGCTAGTAGAATACTATGCCCGTTGAAATTGTTTTTTCAACTCGTCAACAGATGGCGTTGTTTTTAACAATTTAGCAATTTTAATATTAATTAAAAAAAAAAATAACTCATTATACCTAATAGCCTGCCTACAAGTAGTCAAAATATACACTGTATATTAAATAAATTAATATTATTTTATTTTAATAAGAATATTAGGTTGAAAAAAGGGAGGTTTCATGTCAGAATGTTTTTGCGATTCTCACTTGCAAGTATGGTCAAGTTACCGTGTATTTCGAACATGTAGTATGGTTTTAATATAGATCATCTGTTTTCTTCACAGATCCGAGGATCATTGATAGGGTAATTGTTGACTGATATTTTTTTAAATCACTAATTTTGCTTCCTAATAAAAATCTAAGAAAAAAATAAACGAGAAGTAAGTTCGCATAGAAATTTAAGTAGATATGTGTTTCTAAATGTTTTTAATATCTGCTTTAAAATTAATGTTGACAATACTTATTTAATTCAATTATTGATTTGACGAAAGTAACAATGGAGTGGAAATAAATAATAAGTTTTATAGGCCAAAAGAAAAGAATCCAGGGCTGAGAAAATCAATGTATGAAAATAATAAATATTGAAAAAAAAACATATTATGTGAATAACGGCGTTCCAGAAGACGCTCACAAAGCTCCAAACGCCCAAAACGTCATTCCACAAGACGACCGCGGTAATTGTGGTCGCGGCGAATACGTTGCATATGATGTCATGACTAACGCCCACGCGAAGCTCACGACGACCCATATAACAAGGTGCGTCGAAGTGATCGTTCCACTTCAGCTTATGTCAGTAACGCTCACAAGCTAGTGGAACGGGAAAAACTACGGTTGTGAGCGTGAGCTTTGTAAACGTCTAATAAAACGCACTCTAAATGGATGTGATGGATGGATGGAATCTTTTAATCGCCACGGTACATTTTTGAATGTTGCAATACACAACTCAACATATTTTTATATGTAATCGAGGTAATAATAAGAATTGTTGAGTAAAAGGTATTCGAAAACGGTTGCACAATCGATATTTGGTTGCATAGTTTTGTTTTTATCGAAAACTGTTTTCTTTTGATATAGAGGTGGTAGTTACACTAAACGAATTCAAAACTCACTCGTTTACATACATTTTTGCATATTCATTCGCCTTCTCTTTCTCGCTTTAGAGTAAGAGTGAAAAGTGAGTTTAACAATTAAAACGTATTCTTTGGTCCGTTTGTTGATTTGATCAATAATATAATATGATAGGATGGTAGGAATGAAAACATTTTTTATAATAAAGTATAGTACATCGGAACTGAAGAAGAAAAAAATAAAACGTAAGCACTAAAAGGGGGTCATAATAACTTCGTTTTTTTATGACATGGGAAAGGGAGAGGTTATATAGTAATACATCAGCAGTATTGACGATTTGTAATGTTTTGCAAAATTTAGTACCATATGTTTGACGTAAGATGAGTGAAAGAAATTTTTCTTTTTAGTTCTGCTTACCTAATAGAGTAAAAGCTCCGTATTCACGGGTTTCCGCATACGCGTTTCCAGTATTCGCCGTTTAAAAAATCATAACCAATTTTTTCACATTCGCGGCATATGTACGGAGCGAAACTCCGCGAATAAGGAGCTTCTACTGTACTTGAATAATGATTAAATAAAGTAGTTATCTCATTGTCTGTGTTAACTTTAATCACGAATGTAGTATAAATAACTATAACATTAATTCAAATGTCAAATGTAGACTTTAAATAGGTAAATAAATTGTAAGGTGTCAGTGTGATTTATTTAATGAGTAACTAAATGAATGTTTTCAAACACGTCTTGATGTATGTTGCACACTTTTGGATTCTTCAATAAAAAATTGATGATCATTTTGTTTTTTATTTTAAGCTACTATTAGTTTTCTCGCCGATATACGCTTCGGGGACTCCGCGGATCACTGTAAAGCGCAAATGTGTCCGAAATAGCACTAAAATAGCATTTAAAAAAGTGCTTACTTACAAGGTACACACAAAAATAAAAAAAAATTATAAAAAAGTACAAAGGTATTACTAAATATTTATATTAATCTAAAGCTTTACAATACCGAAGTTTGAAGAAAGATGCAGAATCTCTTCGAAGTTCTCACCTCCTCCATAGTTATATAGTCCTAGTACATTTGCGATATATTACCGTCGTACTGTTTATTTTTACTACAGTCTACTATGTGAAAGCGAGACAAATGTGTCTCCATCGTTATGAAAAGATATCGACAGTATATTTTTGTCTCACTCGCACGTTAGTACTAACTCTATTTACGTCCCGCTCACACGTTTAGAGCGAGATAGACGTAGAATCTTAAGGAATCCTTTACTTTCTCCATATTCATGTAACCCTAGTATTCCTATCCCAATTTCTGGTTAAATTTGAGAATAAATCTACTGAAAACAATAATAGCAGTGCATAAATTGGAAGTGTTGTGACTTTAAGTATTTTAAGTCGTCAGAGTATATACGCTTCAGTATTGGCGAATAATTAATATTCTTTTATGGGACCAATCATGTGCGCAAGGGAGACAGCTCGGAACTTGCATAAGCCACACCCTACTGGTAGTGCATTAAATGTTAAGCGATGTGCTGACACCTACCTACTGGGACTAGTACTTATGGACTGGTCAATGAACAAATCATACAACAATGCGGAGCGAATGCCATATCATCAACTTTGAAATTTTATGGGCAGGTTTTATTATTATTCAGAATATGTTTCTCTGTTGGAATATAATTATGTTATGTCTAAAACGGTATAACTCGTATTTTTTGCGTCTCGCTTCTTGTTAGTACAGATAGAAAGACTAAGTACAAAAAGAGCTTTGTCAGAACTGATTAGCAGAAATAAATTTGATCCCATTAACCTATGACTTTTAAATATAAACAAATTAATTTAAATCAATGTAAATTACATTATAGTTTTAAGTTAACCACAATATCTTTCAGTTAAGCCGATTTCTATGTGACAAAAGTTATGTTTGCCTAAAAACTGCACCTAAATTATGCTAGTAGTATAACGAAGCGTTGAAATAGTGTTTTCAATGCGTTAATAGATGGCGTTCCTATCCGAATACCGGTGAATAATTTGCCCGAGCCCATAAGTACTAGGGTATCAGCATTGTAATGTAGTAATAAAACTTACAAAATGCAATAGTTGCCAAGTATGGCCGTTGTCTAAGTATCCCAGTAGGCGGGTTTAGTACAGCGCTTACCATCCAACCCACTACCGGCGTGGCGTGGCTTATATGTCTTCCGTTGCGCACGCGCTTGATTGGACACCTATAAAAATCTGACTTGCCAGTACCGAGGCGTACATTGCGATCTCCGTATATTCAAGTTACTCTATATATTGCGACTGCTATTCACAACCATAGATTAGTATTGTATACTATTCACAACACTTCAAACTTATGCACTCCTATTTATCGTTGTTGCAGATTACGTCTCTGTAAAACATTTTTGAAATGTAGCGCGCATGATGTTTAAATCTGACACGTAAATACTAGGACTATATAACTATGGAGGAGATGAACGAAACTTTCAAAGAGATTCTGCGTCTCCCTTCCTCTAAACGTGTTCAGCAAAGTGTAAGCGGGACGCAAATACGGTTAGTAATAACGTGCGAGTGAGACAAAAATGTATTGCCGATTTCTTCTTTTAAGGTGAAAAGTTGAATGAAATTTTGTCTCTCTCGCTCTAAGGATGTGCAACTAAGTGCGAGCAGCACACAAATACATATACTGTTGCTTTTCAATTATTATAAATTTGTCTATTTCTATGTCACTTAACGGTAGTATTATTAAAGGCACAGTACGTTTATCAATGCCTTCACTATTTATTATTTTTGTTTCGCTAACTAAAATTCCCAGATTAGCGAGCGGCAAATTCAACTATAAAGGTTTTGTCAAAATGAAAAGTACTCAATTCTAAATGTCATTTTATTCCACGTATTTATTACAAAAATATGGTTCTAGCATTATACTTAAAGCGATTAATATTATACATCCATATTACTGGTAACTCTGAAATCATTATATAAAATTTAGAACAGCCGAGTATATTTATATAGTATCACATCATGTAGGGTACCTACCATCTTACACTCAATTCTTAGGCTTCCTATTTAATCAGTTTTACAGTAAAAAACATTAAAGAACATAAAACAAAGAATAAGTCAGTGCTGCTTTTCCAAAGAATAATATAGCATTTTTATAATTTTATGCTTTAAGATTCTTACAATATTCGAGTTCTTTTTGGTATTGAAAACTGATATTGAGACATCTCTTGATTTCAAGTATTTCAAATAAGCTTAAAATTAGAAAACTACATTCTAAATAATATGGCAAAAATTCAAAACACTTAAGTATACTTCTTAATCAACGATACCTTAAAGTAATTAATTTAATCAAGAACATTTATGCATTTTTCAAACACATCTGACAAATAAAATAGAAAACCACAAACTAGCAAAATCGATTGCCTCGTACATATATAAAAACCGGGACCATGTAGTGTTCAATCGCTTATTCCCGAAGTCCTACTGTTTTCTTATCACTGGGCAAATCTCAAAAGTGGGAGGGATATAATTCTTATTTCGTGTCACACCCGCATGCGTGACTTACATGACGGGTACATCATCTATAAATAGTAGAACCCGTTACGGTTGAATCGTCACATTTATTTCTGCCAAACAATAGCAGTAAGAAGTATTGCTTTCTGGTTGGAAAGTGTGGTTAATAAGACATACTTATGCAGAATTCCAACTAATTGTCACGAGTATCAACGCATTTCGGCGAACCTCAAGTAAGACTGGTTTTATCTGGGATGATCACTTACCATTCGTGCTTGTTTGCTACTGCCCTATTACAAAAAGAAAAACGTGCGGACTGCCGAGGTAAATTATTGATTTATGTATGCAGATTTTTTTTTCTTTGATACTATATACTTTCTTACAAATAGCTGCTTATATATTCGTCCAATTTCCGAGCAGCACGTCTTGATCCGTGCGAGCTTCGTACTGTCGTACCATATGCATACACGTTAAGCGAACGCTCAGCCGCGCTACCTAACCTAACACTGGGGGGTTTGGATTTTTCGTTACGGAATTTCTTGATTCGGTCGCCGCGCTCAAAGACCGCAATAAAAGTTAGGTAACAGCTTAAAAAGCATCTATGTAAGTGTCACGCATGTAAACCAGATACGCAGATTCCATTCATTAATTTCCATATATAATCTGCTTAGTAAATTGTAACAAGTTCATACATCTCTTATCATCATATATCCCTATTATATAAATCATACTGAGAGCGAAACGGATCGAAAAAATCTTAGTGAAGTGAAATACATATTTGAATCTACTCTTAATTTTCGTCTAACGAATTGAAAAGGACAAACATAAATGTTACGTCACTTTGATAAATACGTGCTTTAGGAAATTCCCTAAAATGCGATCACGATTTTGACACTCATAATATGCTAATTTCGCATTATTTCCCTTCTATTCTTAACATACGATACTTGCTTTTTAACATAAACTTACTAGTAAACTTATAATCATAAACTTAAATAAACTTAATCTTAAATTAATTCAAGTCCCTTAAATTAATTGCGCAACAAACAAGTATACAAGGATAGGGCGACTGGGGAGGGAGGTGGGGGGATTTTATCCTGATTCCCTTATGATAGGAGCACAAATGGAATTCAAAATAACCGGCCCTTTTGCTGATAGTTGCACTGAAACCCTAACTAGGACATAACTACCATATCCGAATATCAGTTCTAACTTTACTTTGATTGGATTAAATGTCACATCTTTGGAAATTGTCCGAATAAAAGAGCTACAATATGTAAAAAGCCTACAATGTAAGCAAAGTGCTGAACTGAAGGATCCAAACTTATATATAAAATTTGTTATTTATTAAAGCTTATCTTGAACTAAGAGTTAATTAAGTTTTAAGTTTACCGTAACACATCAATTATTAGAAAGAGACCATTGGCTGTTTTCGACTTCGTATAGCGCTGTCTCTGTCGCTCACACCTCTATCACACACTACATTTATCAATAGCTAGTTTATTATTCGTACATTAGAGAGCATTCGTGTCCAACAAAATATGTATACAGAGTTGTATACAGCATCCTATATCACCAAATGTTAAAAATATGGCCTATGATGAAGTATGTTGTAATAACTCGCAATAGATATCGGTAAATCCGAATGAATCCGAATATTACCGAACGTCTTCTTATGATGTGTGATACAGAAATGTTATTTTAACTTGGCACTAGTAGAGTCGACTGTACTTAATTGTTCGACGCTTGGGGCATCTTCCTCATTATCAGAATGAGTCGTTGTGGAAACTAATTTTGAGTTAAGACTGTCTACAGCCAAATAACTTTCAATTCTGGGCGATCCTGCAGTCGGTTGGTATCCCTCTATCATTAAATTATCCAAACAGAACGATTTGTCCCTATGGGTTTTCATGTGGACCCCAAGATCTTCAGTCAAAAATTGCATATAACACATCTTACAGGCGATATAATCAGTCGGGTCTAGCTCAACATGATTGTACATGTGTTTGTAATATGCTATTTGAGTTAGGAAGTAGACGTCACATTCGAAGCATTTGAAGAGCTTCTTGAAGGTTTTTGAAGGTGCCTCTGAGACCGCCTCTATATTTGAGGTTTCAATCGATTTCCTTTCATCCAACTTAGGAACATCAGTTGATACGGAGACTATATCAAATTGATCCGTGGATAGATTCAATTTGGTATGATGGATATAAACGTGGCGACCAAGTGAGCATTTCCCAAAGAAAAGACCGCAAATTTCACAGTATTCCCTTTTCGTTTGGTGATTATAAACATTCATATGCCATTGCAATGCCTGTATACTAACGAAATGGGTGGAACAAGCAACACATTTATATATCTTGTTTTTATCACTTCTTCGACCAAATTTGACTAACACGTAGTTTTTTCTGGATATCTCACGATGTTTCCGGTGCAATGTCATGTGCTGACTGAAGTCATTTCGTCTAAAAGCTAAAGAGCATGTAATACAATGTTTCTTTTGTAAATCTGAACAACAAACGTGGAATACTCTTTGAGATTTCTCCATGCAAACTCTGCAGTCTTTGCATTGATATAAACGTATTACTATAGTTTTCTTTGCCTCGTTTTCTACTCTTATTAATGGTAAATCATCTGTGTCGATAGATGACGCATATTTTGCCTTTACAGCGTCCGTATTCGAGACCACGTTTTCTTCAGCTAGTTGTTTTTCAAGTGTATCATTTTCGAACTCTAACTGTGTAGTATCGGCTATAGAGTTCTCTTTTTCGTCAATATTAACAGTGTCAGAGTTAATTTCAACCGTTTCATACAAATCATCAAAAAATACACCATCTGCTATAGTCTTAATAACAAACTTGTTAAGTTTGTTGTTTTTATGATGAAAGGCCACATGCTTTTTCAATGTATTTGTGCCGAAATCTAAGTTACATATTTTACATTTAAAAGATTCTGTTTGGTGCACTCTATAATTTCTCCGCATATGAATTACCAGAGTGTTATTGTTTATATAATGGACGTTGCATGAAATGCATTTATAGAGAGTATAAGTTTGTTGTTCCGACGATTTTTCGACGTTTTCATCTTTTGAGTTGGATGTCTCGTCTTCGTCGCAAACGGACGAATTAGGATTTGTAGACTCTTCGTTATATTTGTCTACACTATCAGTTGTTTCACATTCGCCTTCAGTGACTTCATCAATACTAACGCCCCCCTCGCTACTAGCATGATCTTCAACTGAAATTTTCTTTGGAGGAAGTCTAATGGGTTTTTCCTGAATAATTTCTACATTGAATTGATTGCCGATGCCTTCATGTTCTTCGTGGAGGGCCATATGTTTGGTGCGAGTGTGCGAAGTAAATTTGAGGTTACAGATTTCACATTCAACGTATGGAGTAGCGCTTTTGTGTTTCTGACTGAAATGGTAAGCCAGCGCATCCAGCGTGATGTAATGGACGTCGCAGGTATTGCATCTGTATAGCCATGGCATCAAATCACTAGTAAATGATACGTTGACTAGATATATGACGTAATCCGGAATCCGATTGGTCGCTTCGTGTTGCATTTCGTGAAACGCAAACAACGATGGGTGGAAGAGTATGTCACATGAGTTACAAGTCAACGGCGTTTCATTTACATTATTACATTTTGGCAAATGGTCCAATAAAAGATTTCTAAACACAAAACACATATAACATCTATGACATTGGTACAGTAGGTTTCTCGTTTCTAGTGCCCATCTGTTCAAATCGTTTACATCTGTATTATCTGTTGATTTTCCTACTTTGACAGTTGAATTCTCGCCTTCATCGCTTTCCGCATCAGTGGTATTGTCCATGTAAGATTTATCTCCAGCTTTTCTAGTGTCATACGTTTTCTCTTTAGTCATCACTTTCGGCGTATATCGAATCACCTTGTTTCTATTTTTATGCAATTCGAAATCTAACACTGTTATGTTTTTTGTTATGAATTTCGGTAGACTTAAATGAAGTTTTTCGTGTTTAGTTGTAAAGTACGTTTTCACTAACAATGAACATTTGCTACACTTTTCCGAAGTGGCCTTTGCGCTGCAGTTATGACGTAATATATTCGGTCTTTTTATTATAATAGCAAGGCATGTTATGCATCGGTAGACAGTGTACAATGTCTTCGCACGGGTCGACATGAATATCGTGTAACGATCATAACATTTTTTATATTTCTCATGTTCCTCTATATGATTTAGATATTCGTTTTTCTTGATCAACAACTCACAACGTTGGCATTTTCTGAACTTCAAGGACTCTTTCTTCCTGCCTGTTCTTAGAGCTTCGTTCAAGCCAATATCCAATGTTTTGTTGAAAAGGATTTCGCGGAAATTTATATCGTCACCGAATATCACATGTATGTTGTTGTGTTTAGTTGCGGTGCTCTTTGTAGGAAATTCTGATGTACAACTATTGCAGCTGAATCTTACTGATTTTGAACATGGACTTTGTGTGTGTTCTAGCACGTCATTCACGTCGAAACAGAGCGCACATTGGGCACATTTATACAAGCTCCGCTCAGGTGGACCGTCGGCTTGTAATTGCAATCGGACGTTCCGTACATTAAGCGTCATTCCGTACATACTTTTAGACAATATACTGTCGACTTCTTGCTTCGGTACAGAATCGAAGCCTTCAAAGAACTCTGGCTGTAACAGCTTGTCGTGATTAAACTTCAAAACTCTCACATCCCGATGATTCATGTCATGGTCATCGGCGAAATGCAATTTGCAAAATTTGCACTGGTTCGTTTGTAGGACCTGCGTATCGATAAAGTGATTCTGACAGTGTTCAACTAAAGTATCGTACGTATTAAAACCGTATTTGCAAGATACACAAGCGTAGATACATATAACTTCAGAGTCTTTTACGGGACTCTCGTTATTTTGCGTCTTGTTACCTAAAGAACCATACTCGTGAAATCCCAAATGTATATCGTAGGCAGTCGGCTCGTACTTTTTGACACATTTCGAGCACTTTACGTACTTTTGCTTTCTACAATCATGCGTTTTCTTCGCGAGTAAGCTGATGAAACGCACTTTGCACTTATCACACTTCCGAAACTCCGGGAGCGGGGGGTTTATCGCTCTGTTATCCTGTATTCTTATGAACGTGTAGTCGTTCAACGTGTAATTATTTTCCGAGTGATCTTGCGCATGCCTTAGATAAATCTTGAACGAGAAGAGTAAACCGCAAACGGTACAGTTTTTGGTATCACTTTTACCTTCGCAGTATTGCGAATGGTGGAAGGCTTTGTACTTTAACGTGTACGAGTTACTTTTGCAAATCGTACAATAGTACAGTACCTTTTTGCCGTCTACGTTCGGATGAGACGCGACTATAGACGGAACATCCGCGAAGTCCACTATGATATAATCAGCAAGAACTAGACCGTACTTATTGTGGTATTTCCGATGTTTCGGCATCGCGTCCGGATGCATTTCCAGATTACAACGATCGCAACGAACGCCACCGACAACCTTGCAACCGACCGAAAAGTGTTTCTTAAACGCATATTCGTCAAAGAGCAACTCGCACTTCGGACACCTACAGATCACTTTGCTCAACATTTTGTCACTAACTACGTGCACTTTGAATCTCTCTGTATGTTCGTGTTGGATTGTGTGCGCATTTCGATCCATGTGTGTGAAGCTGCGTCTACACTTGCTACACTTCCAGTCACCTTTAGCCAGAACACAGCGTTTGGAATGCTCCAACGCCTTGGTACAAGTGACGAAATGAATTTGACACTTGTTACATTTGAAAAGCGCTTGCTTAGGAATAGGGACGCATAAGCCCGACTGTTTCTTTGCAATCACCACTTTTTTCTTCTGCGACGTGGATACGACCGTGTCGTGTACTTTCTCGTAAGTGTTTTTCTGTTTGTAACCTGGATGCACTAGCGCCTTATGTTTGTACATTGAGTACTTGGTTGTGAATATTTGAGCACACAGCTTACATCTATACTTGGGGCTACTTTTTGCCGCCGCTTGGACCGAGTCCTTACGATGCTTGCCGGTGAACTTAGTCGGCTTCGTTTCCGTATCCTGCATGTTGTGGCAAGTGGACATGTGTTTGATGACGGCACTCGGATATTTGAAATAGGACGGACAAATCGAGCATTGCAGTTGTTCCCGCGTACGGTCCACTACGGACGTGTTTTCCTTCGTCTGTTGCTTCCTGAAGTGTACCGGTCTGTGTCCACGTAGCCCCATCTTCGTATCGAAGCCTTGCTGGCATATATCGCATACGAACGCCTTCTCGGGTAAAATATCGTATGTATGTTTCAACAGAGACGTTTCATCCGGGAATCTTACATCACAATGCTTGCATAAAAGTCTATCTGGGTCTGAAACAGCTTGTACATTATCATATGACGTTGTTGGAAAAGTGTTGTTCAGAATGGAACTTTTCGCTGTGCTTTTTATTGCCTTTTGCCGTTTCCTCCTTTCTGGAATCGAGTCCTCTGTGAAGGACTTCGAGCTTGAGTCGGACCGTTTACGATTGTCAATCAGCCGCGAGTATAAAATATGAGACGCTTTGTGGTCTTCTAAAGAGTTTTGAGTCGATAGTACCACATCGCACATATCACACGGAAATGTCTCCTGCCACGAGTTCCATACTTTCGCCGTGCTTTTAGTAGCCCGTTGCCGTTTCGAGACAGGGATTGGGTCCTCCATAGATGACCTTGAATCCGTGCTCGACTGCGAGCTTTTCAGTATCACAGGCCGCGGGACTAAGAATGAGTGTGTAGTTTTGTGGGTGTCCAAATCTTCCTGGGTTGTTAGGACAACATCACATTCATCACACGGGAAGGTTTCCCAATTGTCATCAGCACTGGTCTCGGCCGCGGTTTCAACGGTATGCGTTGGCTTACTTCCGAGTATAATTTTGTTTGGTATCTGCATTTCATACTCGCCGTACTCCGCCAGTTCAATTGATTCCTCGTATTCTGAAATTGAAATTACACTTTATTGCAAATGAGTTGAACTTGTCGCCACCGCCGCACTTATTTCTACCGTCCAGCAATTCTTGCGTTTCCGTGAGAGGCGAGCATCGTAGTCCGGTGTTCCAGAGGACAGACGAGTTGCTATTGTAACTCATCTTAATTGTATTAATTGCAAGATAGAGATCTTATTCTATATGAATTTTCTTACAGATGTCCATGGCCAGCAGTGACCACAAACCTACAGGTGGATTGCATGCTCGTTTTTACTTCAACCGGATAAAAAAATGTGTGCGTGTACTAGCGTACACTCGTAAGAAGTGAAACTTCTTTATGACGTTATTTTTCAAAAATAATTTACTATATGCAACTTTACAGAAATTGGTTAAATAAAGTTAAATTAGATAAAGTTTAATAAAAGGCTTTTATTAAACTTTATCTAATAATGTAATCTATCATAATCTAATATCACGCGTGGTAGAGATAAGAAAAAGATGGCGCGTAACGTAACGTAACGTAAAAATGTTACACTAATTTTTTTTCCAACCCCGATAAAGAAGTTTCACTTAAAAAAAAATACCCTCCTTCGGACGCCATAGTCAGTTAGAAACAGCAACTCACCATCTTCATCAGAGTCCACTGGTTCACTCTTGATGTTTATCCCGTTGGAGAAAACATTCTCGATGACAGGATACACCAGTCCACTCTCCTCATTGTCTTCCTCCATTTTGGATCTAGTGTCACCTGGAATTGGACATTATGTACTCGTTATTAAAAGAAAAAAAAATGCCAAGTTCGAGTCGGAACCGTGAACAAGGGTTTCGTACCATAATCTTTATAAAATGTAAAAAAAACACGTTTGTTGTAAGGGAACCTCTTAAATATATATTTCAATTTATTCTTAGTATTTACTGTAATAACGACGACAGAAATATATCATCTGTGAAAATTTCAACTGTCTAGCTATGATGGTTCATGAGGTACAGCCTGGTGACAGACGGACGGATAGACAGACAGTGGAGTCCTAGTAATAGGTTTCGTTTTTACCTTTACGGAACGCTAAAAATGATATGGTGTCCAGGTGTCTATTTGTTACCATTCAGACGGCTCCCAAAAACTCCGCGCGGTCAATAATTTCTTATTAAGAAAATACTGGTTTTTTATTTTTTATATTTATAGTACAAGGCAAGTATAAAATTAGTAAGCGTATAAAAGGAGCAGGCGAGTAAAACTTTCTCATTCCGAGAGAAGACCCGTGCCCAGCAGTGGGGGACAATAATAGGTTCGACGACGACAAGGCGAGTATACACTTATTAAAGTTGGAGACAAGACCGTGGAGGATTTACGTGCCGAAGTAGTTACGGCACAACGCGGCTTCAGTAAGTAGGTTGTCTGATGCTAAGTGTCGCTGTACACGGGCCACTCGTGGCGGCCACAAACGCCGCCACTAGAAGCTAGAAACCGTCACCGTGTGCGGGGAGTCCATATCTAATATATAAAATTCTCGTGTCACAGTTTTTGTTGCCATACTCCTCCGAAACGGCTTGACCGCTTTTTACCAAATTTTATATGCTTATTCAGTAGGTCTGAGAATCGGCGAACATCTATTTTTCATACCCCTTAAGGGTTGTCCACCCTTAACATTTTTTTTTATTTTTTATATGGCAAAACAACGTTTGTCGGTAATTGAACGAAATGCAGAAGACCTTACTAATTCATATTCGATATTTAGATTTATTTAAAAAAAACAGTCTTGAAATGCATGCGTTTTATTATTGTCCTAAATAAAGTAAATCAACTAACTATAATTGATAAATAATTAAAATGTTATAAATGCCGACCACATTCGATAGTGGTTAAATTATCATATTGGGAATAAGTAACTATTCTCGGGTGCAATATTGTTATCAATACATCCGCCACATTTTCGGCCTAACTATAAATACCTTGAATTTCGTATCATACGTTACAGTTTACAAAATACCATCAGTTATATTGAATACATATTCTAAACACAATATTTTATATAAAAAAACTTTTTAACAAAAAATATCTACCGACTTCCATGTCACAAAAAAGTAAAAAATAATTTAAATATATTTTGGTCTAGAACATACTCAGTACTTAGTACATAGTCCTGAAGTCGGTGCTCGACATATTTCGCTGGACGACGGTAACTACGTCCTATATGAGCACCGACTTCAGAACTATGTACTAAGTACTGAGTATGTTCTAGACCAAAATATATTTAAATTATTTTTTACTTTTTTGTGACATGGAAGTCGGTAGATATTTTTTGTTAAAAAGTTTTTATTTTACACTTTTTAGTGACTATATTTTTATGTTTGTATTTAAATAAAGCCTCTAAGTTTGCTTTGTGCATCTACATATTCACATAAAAACTTTTTAACAAAAAATATCTACCGACTTCCATGTCACAAAAAAGTAAAAAATAATTTAAATATATTTTGGTCTAGAACATACTCAGTACTTAGTACATAGTCCTGAAGTCGGTGCTCGACATATTTCGCTGGACGACGGTAACTACGTCCTATATGAGCACCGACTTCAGAACTATGTACTAAGTACTGAGTATGTTCTAGACCAAAATATATTTAAATTATTTTTTACTTTTTTGTGACATGGAAGTCGGTAGATATTTTTTGTTAAAAAGTTTTTATTTTACACTTTTTAGTGACTATATTTTTATGTTTGTATTTAAATAAAGCCTCTAAGTTTGCTTTGTGCATCTACATATTCACAAAAATTAAACATAAAACACTTTTACAATTCATACAAACAGGGCGCCCCCTCTGGAAGTACCCCTCCATCATCAGGGTTGAGGAGTTGAAGGTCAAATTTTTCATCTTATATTGTTGCTTAGTAATCTTATAACATATACGTTAGTACCAGGTGGCTAATTTCTATGGCTCAGGCTTGCAGTACCCTGCATCATCAGGGTTTAGGAGTTGAAGGTCAAAATTTTAATTTTGTGCCTCTGTTTGGTATTATTTTTACATACCCGTAAGCACCAAATTGCCAACTCCTATGGTTTAGGATTGAAGTACCCCTTCATCATCAGGGTTGAGGAGTTGAAGGTCAAATTTTTGATTTTATATTTTTGCTTAGTATTTTCTTTACATAACCCTAAGCACCAAATTGCCAACTTCTATGGTTTAGGATTGAAGTACCCCTCCATCATCAGGGTTGAGGAGTTGAAGGTCAAATTTTTCATCTTATGTTTTTGCTCAGTAATCTTATAACATATACGTAAGCACCAAATGGCTTATTCCTATGGTTTTGGCTTTAAGTACCCCTGCATCATCAGGGTTGAGGAGTTGAAGGTCAAATTTTTGTCCCATGAATTTGCTTAACAATTTCATTATATATTCGCAAACATCAAACGACCAACTTTTATAGTTCAGGCTAGCAGTACCCCTGCATCATCAGGATTAAAGAGTTGAAGGTCAAATTTTTCATAGTAAATACCTACATAGTAATTTTATTCTATATTTTACTCAATTGGACTTCTCCAGCTAAGGTTCGGCCGACTATCACTAATTTTATTATTTTGCTCCAAAAAGTTGAAGATCCTATGATTAGAACCTTATCAAACTCTTATCAGACTACCCCTGGAGTACATCCTTTCTAATAAAAAAAGAATCATCAAAATCGGTTGGCGGGATATTGAGTTATTCATACATTTATCGCGTACATTGAAAATGCAAATTTAAGACTTATGCGTTTTTCTTATGGATGCCCTAGTCAAAAAAATACTAAAAAAAAATGGGACCCTATGACACGCACTACCTTTCAAATAAAAAAAAAATCATCTAAATCGGTTCACCCAGTCCGGAGAAATGAGGTAACAAATATAAAAAAAAAAAAAAAAAAAAATAAAAATACAGACGAATTGATAACCTCCTCCTTTTTGGAAGTCGGTTAAAAAATTAAACATAAAACACTTTTACAATTCATACAAACAGGGCGCCCCCTCTGGAAGTACCCCTCCATCATCAGGGTTGAGGAGTTGAAGGTCAAATTTTTCATCTTATATTGTTGCTTAGTAATCTTATAACATATACGTTAGTACCAGGTGGCTAACTTCTATGGCTCAGGCTTGCAGTACCCTGCATCATCAGGGTTTAGGAGTTGAAGGTCAAAATTTTAATTTTGTGCCTCTGTTTGGTATTATTTTTACATACCCGTAAGCACCAAATTGCCAACTCCTATGGTTTAGAATTGAAGTACCCCTTCATCATCAGGGTCGAGGAGTTGAAGGTCAAAATTTTAATTTTGTGCCTCTGCTTAGTATTATTTTTACATAACCGTAAGCACCAAATTGCCAACTCCTATGGTTTAGGATTGAAGTACCCCTTCATCATCAGGGTTGAGGAGTTGAAGGTCAAATTTTTGATTTTATATTTTTGCTTAGTATTTTCTTTACATAACCGTAAGCACCAAATTGCCAACTTCTATGGTTTAGGATTGAAGTACCCCTCCATCATCAGGGTTGAGGAGTTGAAGGTCAAATTTTTCATCTTATGTTTTTGCTCAGTAATCTTATAACATATACGTAAGCACCAAATGGCTTATTCCTATGGTTTTGGCTTTAAGTACCCCTGCATCATCAGGGTTGAGGAGTTGAAGGTCAAATTTTTGTCCCATGAATTTGCTTAACAATTTCATTATATATTCGCAAACATCAAACGACCAACTTTTATAGTTCAGGCTAGCAGTACCCCTGCATCATCAGGATTGAAGAGTTGAAGGTCAAATTTTTCATAGTAAATACCTACATAGTAATTTTATTCTATATTTTACTCAATTGGACTTCTCCAGCTAAGGTTCGGCCGACTATCACTAATTTTATTATTTTGCTCCAAAAAGTTGAAGATCCTATGATTAGAACCTTATCAAACTCTTATCAGACTACCCCTGGAGTACATCCTTTCTAATAAAAAAAGAATCATCAAAATCGGTTGGCGGGATATTGAGTTATTCATACATTTATCGCGTACATTGAAAATGCAAATTTAAGACTTATGCGTTTTTCTTATGGATGCCCTAGTCAAAAAAATACTAAAAAAAAATGGGACCCTATGACACGCACTACCTTTCAAATAAAAAAAAAATCATCTAAATCGGTTCACCCAGTCCGGAGAAATGAGGTAACAAATATAAAAAAAAAATAAAAAATAAAAATACAGACGAATTGATAACCTCCTCCTTTTTGGAAGTCGGTTAAAAATGAGTGAATTTTCTGTTCCACGTCGAGACATGTGTACCTTTCTTATCAACAAGGGAAGGAAGTCTGAAGATATTCAAAGATATTTAGAAGAAAATTACAGTTTATCTCCATCGAAAAGTCAACAGGTCTTGAAAAGTATTCAACGATTACTTTTATCAAGCTTCAACGACCGATGACCGATGAATGAACCGATGAACGACCGAAGACAGATTCTACAGAAATAACTCATCGTAGGGATAAGAAAAAGATGGCGCGTAACGGAAAAAGATGGCGCGTAACGGAATAAAAAAAGATGGCGCGTAACGAAAAAATGTTACACTATTTTTTTTTCCAACCCCGATAAAGAAGTTTCACTTCAAAAATATACGTGACGAATAGATAACCTCTTTCCTTTGGGAAGTCGGTTAAAAAACTAAACTTCATACTGTCAATATTTCAATAGGACAACCCGTAGGGTTCTCGTAGTATCTCGCACCTCGAAAACCACGAACGTTATGCCGGCAAATAATCCATTATTCGCGACCTCTCCCGAGGTAGTCAGATTACAAGGAGTTATAACTGTGTAACATTAAAAAATAATCCCAAAAAACGTGTGGTGGTGAACTCTGCTACCACACAAATGCTGCTAAACGTTAAGGGAGAGTTTAAGTATTACGTAACGCAGTTTTTGAATATTCTAGACCTCTCTATGCCCATGTAAGGTACTGTAACATTTTCCTGAACTTTGGCAGCAAGTCAAAAACTGTATCAGGCTACTAAGGCCCACAGAAACGAATACACAGATACAAGTAAAAGATATAACAAATTAGTACATAAATAGCAAGAAAACAATGATACTATACAAATTAGACTAATAAATATAAAATACTAGCTGTACCCGCGGCTTCGCCCGCGTAAAAATGAGTGTATCGCAAAGTTTTTCCCGCACAAATCTCGACCCCGTTGAAATTATATGATAAAAAGTAGTCTATAATTATGTTATTCCACAACCTTTTCTATAGTGCAAGTCCTATCCAAATGAGTTTAGCCGTTCGGCCGGCGATTACCCGAACATACAAAGAGTGAAGAAAAGAATTTAAAGTATGTATTTGTGGTTAGGATCATAATTGTTATGTAAAAATATTTTAAAAATTAGAGAAATTAAAATTAGAATTTTAAAATTAGGCGATTGTAAACCGCCTTTCTTTGAATGAATTGACAATACCAAGAAGCACGGTGTAAACCAAATCCTCCTCCACATTTAAACCAAAACGCATCGATTACAAAGTTTGATTTTAACTTTTCCGCAGTATGTTTAAAAGTTCTCAGGGTGATGCTGCAGGGTGAAGTGCAATGTTTGTACTGGTCTAGTACAAAAAGACGCTACTCTTACAAACTCATTTAACATTCGTATCCTACTCAACACTGGACACTATCAAGTGGTCAGATTACTCTAATAATGCACACGCATCGGCGGCCGGCTTGTATTAGCATGCGCGAGCGAGACGGTTACCTACCCCTGCCGAGAGACACATCGCGACTTTCTTATTTTAAATCTCTAATATCTTTAAAAGTATTTATTTATATAAGGATTAATACCGAACAGAAGAAAATACACTCGAAATTAACGTAATATTTTTAGTTGAAATATGGAACATAAAAAAAAATATTGTGACTTAACCATAAGTTATAGAGATATACTATCGCGGATTGATTTTATATTTAGGGTTGCAATCCAGTATTTCGTAGCCCTTGACGGAATTATTAGTATTCAACATCAACATTTAATTTATCGATAGACTTCGTAGTTGTTTTGTAAATAACGCCACCTATCGCATTCAATGTAATTCAACATAGTAGTGGATGATAGATGGCGCAAGTATACCTAATATATAACTCATCGGTAATTCCTCGTAATTTTATATTGTGGGTAAATTAAATCAAATTTATATCACATTTATTTGTATGATAATTGTTATCGATTTATAGGTATGTATTATTTGGATAATATAATGAACTTAATGAACTAAGGATCAGGATGACATCAGGGCAAAATGGCTAATATGGCGATAGTTGGAATTTGGAATTAAACAAAAGTCGCGATATACCGAGTTTTACAGATATATGTATGTTGTCGACTCAAAATCAATATTTTTTAATGTTTTATTATTGAGATAAGTTTTCAATCAAGTCTATCTTGCCCCTTGACGGAATTTTATTATCGTACCCTTTGAAGGAAATTATATAATTTGATATCTCTAATAACTTTAAACGTATTTATTTGATGCATACAGTGTAAAAGACAATTTTGATCTTTGTTATAATTACGAAGCTAACGAATGCATTTTTTTACATAAGGACTAATACTGATCAAAAGACAACAGACTCGAAAATAACATATTATTTTTAGTTACATTAAGGAACATAAAAATAATTATTGTGAGTTAACCTTAAGAGATATAGATATGCTATAGTGGATTTATTTTATATTTATGTTTGCAAACCAGTGTTTCGTAGCCCTTGACGGAATTATTAGTAATTCAACATCAACATTTAATTTATCGATATTACTTCGAAGTTGCATTGTAGATAACGCCATCTATCAAATGTTCATTCAACGTAATTCAACAGAACAGTGATAGATAGCGCAAGTATACCTAATATTTAACTCATCGAGAATTCCTCGTAATATTATTCGTATCTTTCGCATTATAAATAAATTTTCATATTATAAACCCATATTATGGGTAAATTAAATCAAATTTATATCACATCTATTTGAATGATAATTAATTGTTACCAATTTAAATGTATTATTTCTGAACGAACTCACGATGACGTCCAGGCGAAATGGCCAATATGGCGATTGTCATTTGCATTGGAATTTAACAAAATTCGCGACATATCGAGTTTTACGGATATATGTTGTCGACTCAAAATCAATATTTTTTAATGTTTTATTATTCACATAAGTTTTTAATCAAATCTATCATACCCCATGACGGAATTATTAGTACACCTCTTTGTCAAAAGCCAATATAGAGATTGTCATTTGCATTGGAATTTAACAAAATTCGCGACATACCGAGTTTTACGGATATATGTTTTCGACTCAAAATCAATATTTTTAAATGTTTTATTATTCACTCATGTTTTTAATCAAATCTATCATACCCCTTGACGGAATTATTAGTACAACTTCTTGTCAAAAACGAACTACCATACAAACATTTATGCTCGATTTTAACATTTTCAACCCATTTTTTGAAATAAAAAATAGCCTATAATGGATCCCAAGGTCACCACTATCTGTGTACATAATTTCATAAAAATCGGTTCAGTAGTTTTGGCGTGAAAGAGTAACAGACAGACAGAGTTACTTTCGCATTTATAATATTAGTAGGGAAGTAGGGATATATACACAAACAACATTTCTATATATGAACAAATTAAAACACCTTCACATTCACATACACAGTAACTTACACGTTGATACGTACTAGCACGCAACACATACATACCTTGAAATACACACATGCATACATAATTAGATATACCTGTACCGCTTGCGCGCAAGCGAAGGAAATTGGCTCCACAGAATACCAGCGCTGCAGGTGGCCTTGACTATCTGCAGCAATAAGCTGAGTGGAGACCCTTTCGGTCAATGTAATGTAACTTACATCAATAAGTATTAGTTAGTAATAATAACACATGTTTGCCATTGGATGTATCTGTTTTTTGTATAACCTTATGTACTGTACCGAATAAAGTATTTTCTTTCTTTCTTTCTTTCTTCTAAAACATATTAAAAAAAAATAGCATTGAGAATCCTTCTCTACATCAACTATAACCATGCGTAACTTCATACTCCTCCGTCTCCGGCAAGTATCTTAAAAACGAATCACAAGTTTTTGCTTCACATATTAATACCTATATAGATGAATAGATTTTATGTATTTTCAAGATTTTTTACTACCTATTTATGTATAGGGTTCAGGGTTCATGAGATACAGCCAGGTGACAGACACACCAACGGACATGATATGGAACGTTTTTTGAAATAAATTCTTCAAAAAGTAAGTCTTTACGATAAGATGTTCACTCATTTTATTAATTGGGGACAAAAAAAAAATTTGCTACATACTGCATGTACCTATCTATACTAATATATAAAGCTGAAGAGTTTGTTTGTTTGTTTGTTTGTTTGTTTAAACGCGCTAATCTCAGGAACTATTGGTTCGAATTAAAAAAATCTTTTTGTATTGAATATACCATTTATCGAGGAAGGCTTTAGGCTATATAACATCACGCTGCAACTATTAGGAGCGAAGAAATAATGGAAAATGTGAAAAAGATACCAAAAATATATGTATGAAAGAATTATTTCTCTTGAAATGATCTAAAAAAATGTCCGCGACAGTATATGTCTATCTTTTAAGATTAACTCACTAGAACCGTTTTCATGGTAATCAAATTCGGTCTAAATTAGTTGAGAGTTGTATCAACGTAATAATATTAATCTTTGTTTAAATAAATGTGTTGTTAATTAAGAGTATTTAATTGTGAACAAAATTGTCTTTGACATCACTTAATTTCATAGAACATCTTAGAAGATATGACAATTTTAAAATAACACCGATATAAAATTCAGCCGCGCCGCATGATGTGCGAAACATGACGCTGCAAGGAGGAGGGGCGTTGCTTGCGAGGGATGCGGAGAGAGGGGTGAAAATAAAACTAAAAATATAATTTACGCAGAAGTACTCTAAAATAATTATGTTCTTTTCAAAACTAAATTGTCTAAAATAATAATAGAAAATGAAACGGACAAAGTCGTGGGTAACAGCTATAATTTATAAAGCTGAGGAGGTTGTTTGCAAAAATAAATTATGCCCAAAATAACTATTCCACGCGGACGAAGTCGCGGGCACAGCTAGTATCTAAATAAAATATGTTTTTTTTTTTTATATGATCGAAGTAGCAAACGAGCATGCAGTCCACCTGATGGTAAGCAACTTCATACAGAACATGGATTCTATCTGAAGTCAACCAATGATGCGTTGCTATTCCCGAGGACTATGATGGTCGCCTCATATAAAAGTGTGCCGGCAACCACACCCTTCCATCTCGCGCAAGAAATGCTTCACGCTAGAAATAGGTGTGGCTGTGGTCGGCTTCCCCGGTCGAACTACACTAGTTCTACCACCCGCAGAAAATGTTAGCATAAAACACTATATTTCAGTATATAACATAAGATTTAAAACTAAGTTTCGTTGCCGGACGAAACTGAGGGAAAGGCCGAAAAGTTAGGTTTCGGTATCGGCTAAAAACCCAGTTTTGGTCGGACATCCTTTTAACAATTGTCACTATCCAGAAAAGATTTCCTTTATGTTAGAAAAAAGAAATGCAGTGTCCGTGCAGTGAAGTGACGCCTCCTTCAATAAACATTTAGCAGTTTAAGTTAGATTGGAATTACTCATTAGCCTTATATAAGGCTAGATTGTAATTAATATGAAGTACCCTATTACTCATTCGGTACTTTATATAATTGTCACTATCCAGAAAAGATTTCCTTTATGTTAGAAAAAAGAAATGCAGTGTCCATGCAGTGAAGTGACGCCTTCTTCAATTAACATTTAGCAGTTTAAGTTAGATTGGAATTACTCATTAGCCTTATATAAGGCTAGATTGTAATTAATATGAAGTACCCTATTACTCATTTGGTACTTTATATATAACATAAAAAACAAAAAAAAAATGTTGTAACTGACCATAAAATAACAACGGTACCGTATTTACAATCAAAATGTTGTCAATAGGTCAGTAAAACATAAATAAGCAGATGTTGTTTGTGTAAGATAATAAATTCGCAGCCAGATTTCAATTTATCGCATAAACACTGATAATAAACCTTTTAGAATGCGGAGACTATGTTTAACATATCATCGTCAACCCAATATTAAGTATAATAATATTAATATTTATTTGTAAAAATGCATAATATATTGTTATACAGTCAACATCAAATATTACACATTTTTTATTGTCATCACTGACATAAAAAATTTTATGAATAAATAAACTATAAACTAATATTTAATTAATATATTGAATCCAAATGAAATGAAATATCTTTATTTTTGTATAGGCCTACGGGGGCACTTACAAATTGTCAGTTACATTAATTTTTCTTACACTACCAGCGGATCGGAATACGACCTCAACTGAGAAGATCCGGCAAGAAACTCAGCGGGTTTGTCTTTTTTCTTATTTATATCCATTTTTTTATATAATTCCAATCATGTTTTTTTACATGGTAATGAAATATTTCATAATGGAGGAATCCAAATGTTAATTATAAGACGTCAAGATTATTAATATATTAATGTCAATATATTGTCCAACTGGTAATGGGTCTCCTCTCAGGGTGAAATTTAGGACATAGTCTACTAGCCTGCGAATTGGTAGACTTCATGCACATTTGAGAATTTTCATTTTCTTTTCACCACAAGTAAATTCAGCATAAAAACACATACAGAAGACTAAAACTGTACAAGTGAGACTACATGGACCACACAAAATCTTCCCCAACAATTTTGCTTTTTTTTAATAAAAACAGTAGGGGATATTTGAAATCCTCCATTATGAAATATTTACATAAATTATATGAAAAATTGCATTCACATATGTCATAAAAAACATAAATAAAAATGTTTTACTTGTGAGATGCTTCAATATAGCAATTTTTTGTGAAACACATACATTTGTGTGGATATAAGTAATAAGTACTTAGGAAGGATTGAAAAACAAGGTCTCAAGGGCATGTGAAGTCCCTCGCATCCCTCTGGATGGATGGAGACCCGTGCCCAACAATGGGACAATAATGAGTTGATGATGAAATTACAATGCAATTATTTTTTGGGTCCACCAATTCGGACTTGGCCAGTGTGGTGGACTATGGCCTAAAACTTTCTCATTCCGAGAGAAAAACTGTGCCCAGCAGTGGGACAATGATGGGTTGACGATATATTTTTTGGGACCCCATCCAATGTATTTGCCAAATTCCTTAGATGGTATTTTACATCACTTTATATATTTCAGTCTTACTTTCTCTATTTTGTATGAAAAATAAGTACGTTCTTTCAGAACTGGCAACATATCTAACTTCAATAGAACCTCTATTCTACTTGCTTTCAGATGTCCATATGGCAGTGACCGCTTAAAAGCGTGGGCTTTTAGTACTCATACGAAGTAGCGATCAACTCTAGTTTGAATTTTTATGTATACAGATACTTTGCAAGATTTGTAATGATTGGTAAAAATATTTTACAAAAAAAAAACCTTATTTGTTAAAATTCTACCCAATATAACCGATTATGATTGACCCCATACGTGTTTATGATGAATCTGCTTTTTTAGTCATACGAAGAAAGGTAATATAAATGTTGGAAACGAAATGAAAGATATACTCGGTTTCATCCAGGTATCTCGAGTTCCATGAATTATTAACTCGAGTCCTGTTCATCCCGAGTTACGATGGTGAAAATTCTAGGTAAAAATAGATTGTCCTTCGTTCGTTCGCTTCGTCCTTCTATAGGTCAATACTATAGATGGGTTTCGTTTTGTCTAAAATTTCCTCCTCACATAACTTTATTATGATATCAATAAATACACTTACCGGTAGTCTCAAATATTCGTGTCACTTTTAACTTGTGCAACAAGAAAATATTTATTTTACAAGGTTATTAATTATCAGCGAATTTTATAGCATATCACCTACAAACAATATTTGATTACAATGCACAAAAAAACACAAAATGTACCAAATCAAAAACACCCGAAATTATTAGTAGTGTGCAGTTATGCACTGCACAGATTATACAATATACATTGACATTTAATTTAACAGATGCATTCAGTTTCTGGTGTTGCCAAGAGCTAAATAACTGTAGAGCTTGTTAAGCATTGAACCACCTAAACACCAGAAGACCATGTAATGTACTATATTTACTAAAACAGACAAATTAAATTATTTAAAAGTTTATTTATTATTTGAAAGTACGAAAATTACAGGTGTTTTATTATAAATGGCTGCACAATATAATTATGTAAATTTACATAAAAAAAAATACAAAGTCAACGTCTTTCAATTCACAATTTCACATTTTTCTTCAAGGTACTGACAGACATGCTCATTAGTGGCATGCTAATTGATCGCTAAAAAGCATGCTCAAAACGAGCATTCTCTTTCATTGTACACACATGCTTATTATAAGCATGCTTATTTTAGGCATGCCCACGAAAAAGCATAGGTACTCGAAGCAAACAACAGAACACACATACTATTTAAACGCAAGTTCTTGTATAAAATGGACGCTTGTTTTATCCGTAAATAGTTAAATTTGGGTCGTTCATCTTTTAATAAATTTTCGTAGGCATTATTTCGTGCTATATAATTTTTATATAAAGGCGAACTTGTGTTCCATAAACACTCGTAACTTCGATAATAAGTTACAAAAATCAATGTTTTATCTTCTCCCCAACGCGCCATTTTATAATAAATTACTTATTAAATTATTATTTTATAATTATTTATTTTATTAATTATTTTATTGTGTTGCGCTCCCAAAGCGAGATCGAAGTGACAATATTTAAATTAAGAATGCTCATAAGCAATCCTGTTCAGACATGCTCAAAGCACACCCCCCTTTCACCCGCGCCTCAGGAAGCATGCTCAAAAATAGAACGGCGGTTGATTTGTGAGCATGCTAGAATTAAGCATGCTCATTACTAGCAACGTTACGACACACATGCCATTAATGAGCAAATGCTCATTACTAGCATGCTTTCGTGCTACTAATGAGCATGTGTGTCAGTACCTTCATAATATTAATTGACCTCAAATATATTCAGTCCTGGCTTCATATTTAACCACAAACCATATCAACCTGTAGTATTCATATTTATTTTCCTTTCTTATTTATCTATCCCTTACCGAACTCCACTGATCCTTGTCCTTTTCCAAATTTATCGATGTTTATTTTTGTCACTTGAATTTCCCCGCTTCTGTACGTACAAAACTTGTCATTGGCAAAATGGTCTTAAGACCGAGAAGCCATCGCGTAAAACAAAAAAAAAAAAAACAAATTCACATTTCGCGCCAAATTTTACGAGGACAAAATGTCAATGAACGTTCACTGTTTGAAACTTTAGTTTATATGTAATGTAAATTTTAGTTTAAAATTGGTTTTCGTGAACAAATATATTTCTTAAAAATTAATAAGTTAATTTGTGTGCGTAATATCAGAAATATGGCCAGAACGAGAGCCTCTGTGGGCGCTAAAAGTAAGATAAAAAAAATGTATGCTATAGACGTAGTGCAGTAGTATTAGCACCAGCATATAATCTCTATATTTATTCTACTCTTTGATGTAATCTAACAAATGCTGAGAGGATGCTAGTAAGTCTAAATACGTACGTCCTGTTTTATTAAGCTCAAGACGGTGTTAGTGCATCCAAAGTCGAAACAAAACTTCATAACAATGTTACATTCCTGTGCTTAAAGCGAAAACATCTTTTTTTACTAAATTCATCAGTCAATTACCCAAAATTGTTAGAGAAGTGGAGGTTTTCTTTTGATCAATATTCCTTTTTCTAAATGTTCTAATACTAAGAATTTTATGAAACGTTTATGAAAACAGATGTTTTTCAATAAAATATGTAGTCTTGTATATTCGAAGTCCCTGTTATTTCGCAGTTTCTGCGGGTAAAAGCAACAAGGCCAGATGCAGCGCTGCTCCTCCTCCATCCGCTCCAAGCACTTCTGGTAAGTTACAAAATAAAAAAACCTTCATCTGGTGGTCAATCGATTATCTTTAATAAAATTCAAGGAATTTTCGATTGCTGCTTACCATTAGTCATTTGTAATCTGCATAAGATTAACGCCCTTGTCCTACTGATAAAAGGAACTATTTATAAATTATTTAAAAAAGGCTTGAATTAATTTTGCTGGAATTGTAAGTCTACACAGATTTGATTTTAATGACCCTTGCGGCAAAACGGTTACCACACTGGCTAACACATAGAGGCTCTCAGGTTCGGGTTCGATTCCTGGCCAGACAGGTATCTGAATGATGAGTTTGTGTATTTGTCTTGTGTGTGTCCATGGTACCCACGACACAGTAAAAAATCCTAGTGTGGGGTATGAGTGTAAAAAGCATATAGATTGATGCAATAAAACATAATTAAGGCAATTATGTTTTATTGACCCCTAAATTTAACCCTTCACAATGAGAAAACTGATAGCATGATTCAAAAATATGTGGCGCCATCAGTACATCCAATCTGAATGCATTGTAATACCAAATTTATTTTCAGGTTCAAGTGACAAGACCTCCCGGAGTCACTCTGGTGGCAATTCTGTGTGTCCCAGAGAGACTCCAAAATGGCAGAAACCAATCACCAATTTCTTTGTATCAACACCCAGCAATGGAGCTGATATATCTGATGGGGAAGAGGAAAATGCGGGTAAGGAAGATCTTACTATACAGTAAATGATCCTTATTCACTGTTTCTGCTGTTTTCAGCATTTGTGGGTTAAAAAACTGACAATCTATAATTCTCAGTATAATAAATCTTTATTGGTGAATGTAATATGCATAAAAAAATTGTCGCCTTCTGATTACCCGTCAGCCTTCTTTTAGGCTTTCTGGTCATTAACGGTTTCTGTGTTTACGGAATAGCAACAAAATGTAATCTTCGTGAATAAGGAGCTTTTACCATATACAGTCGTATCAAATATAAAATGACAAGATTATGAAAAACCTTATAATGCTCGTTTTTAAGGTTCTATACCTAATAGTAAAAATAGAACCATATTAGGTACTAAGAGTGCGTTCCATTAGACGTTCGACGAGCGTATTTTGGGACGCGCTCTAAGATTGCTGTCTCATGAACAGTGGTAGTTAGACAGTTGAAATTTTCACAGATGTATAAGAATCATTCTCTTGATATAAACTTTACTTACTATTTATTCCACAGCCGGCCCGTCAAAACCCAAACCAAAACGCAATGTAATCGAATCTGACGATGAAGACGTAAATGTGGAAGTTACGGAACCGCCGAAGAATCAAGAACTGGAGGAAAGCATTCTTCTAGAACCACTAAACGGTGAAAGCAGTCATAAGATAGATGAGTACTATAAAGGTGATAAGAAATCCAACAAAGAGAACATAGATGAGAACAGAAGAAACATGAAGAATGGAAAGAGGGATAGAGAAGAGACAGAAGAGAGTGAACAAGCGAGTAAGAAAGTGAAGATCAGCTGAATATTTCAAAATATTAAATGATATTCAATTTAAGTGTAAATATGGGTATATAATTGTTTCGGTAAAGTAATAAGCATGTGATATATTTGAGTTGTCTAAAAGCAAAACCGTCTCTTTGCAGAAATAATATTAGGCAAAGAGGCGGTTTCGCTTTTAGACAACTAATTTAGAAAGGGGGATTTAGTGAGAAATGGACAAGATCTGTTTTTTTGGTAAATGAGTTTTCTCTCATCTCTCAGTCCCTACCACATCCACGGGAAGGGGTAGTGGTACTATTCAATACTTATAGAATATGACGTATTCAATGCTGAAGAATCTTAAGCATTAATATTTTCTACCGAATTTCGTAACATTTTTAACTTTACCTATGACACCTGTAATAATATCAGTCAAATGTCCATTTTCCATACTGTAACAGCTATTTTTTCGTATTATGTTCCGCCGGAATACGGAATCTGTTAATGAGAAACTGTTTCGATATTTCGGCTCGATATCGCCTCGTTCGGATATTTCGATACCAGCAGTACAAGAAAGCTAATGCGCAAACAAAAGCCGCCGAATATTTTTACTTGTACTATATAATCGACGAAAATTATACCTGCGAATACTGAAATCGCGAATGCATAAACCGTGAATAAGGAGATTTAATTGTAATAAAAATTCGACACCAAAACTTGTTAAAAAAAATATAACTAAGTAGTATTATTTCGTGCCATTCCAAATATCGTTCATAGTATTAGCATTGTGTTATGTTTTGTTCATTTGTTTCTATAATAATAAATTTTGACTATATTCTTGTTTTATTTGCTAACTATTGATCACCTACTAATTGTGTTAAAAACATGTACATGGGTATATAATTATAATTTACTTAGTACCTTTACAATACATTTACATTATATTTAAAGACAGTTTTATTTAAAACTGGCCTAGAGTTGGTGACTTAGTGCCTTAACAACACCATTGTTATTTTCATTATTATTTTAAATTTAAACTTAAACATTAACATAATTATGATATGCATTGTTCAATTTTCACCTGAATCCTGTAACATTTCCTCTTTTGAGTTCGGTTATTACTTAATCCAAGCAGCTATATAAGTATGTATATAGTAAACTAGCTGTGACCTGCGCGCGTTGCTACGCCATCACAAAAAAATATACCTTCGCGAGCTCATGAATAACACTGCTAAAGATCATTAAAATTGTATAGAGGACATACAGACAAAAAAATCATTTTTATAAAGAAGATGAAGTATATCACAGTTGGAATGTTTTCTTCCCCTCTCTATACCTTACAATTTATAATAACAAAAAAGAGAATATCGAGTAAACAACAACCATCAGTCACAAGATATTTATTTGACAATAATATTGCTGTCAAAATTTAAAAACTAGTACATTTTTTAGTACAAAAAGCATTATTGGATAACGTCTAACTTTCAATCATTGATCTATGCCACTGCCACACATTTTTCTTTTCAGGATCAAGCTTGGCCATATTCCTACACTCTTTTCTATGTGGAAACTGTAGATATTTTAAAACTTTAACAAATATACATATTTCCATACGATTATTACCATTGCCTAAGTTTGTATATGGAGACTACTCCCATCCAACCAGATGGGCCTTACAAGTCAGTCCAAGCAATGTTGACCTTGGTAATTCAAAGATTTTTTTATGGTTGTTGCTAGCCATATAGCCAGCGAATTAATAACTTACCGTTCATCCAATAATGCTTTGTGTATGTAATTTTAAGAAATCCTATTTCTAGAAGAAATATTTAGTTGTTCTTGTATGTGAAATTACTATTCAAATGTTTGTCCCCATAAAAATCTGCTACGCTCGGCCACACGGATGTGTGTTCTGGGCCTGGGTGCTCGTGTGTTTGTTTACGTGTGCCCATGGCAACCACGACAGTGGAAAAAAACCTAGTATGGGGCTATTGAGGATTTTGTTTATCAAATTGTAGCAGACGAGTATGCAGTCCATCTGATGGTAGATAGTCACTGCTGCCCATGGACGCTAATCTGTACAACTTTATATGGTATGGGTTTCCACATGAAGTCAATCGCAGATGCGTTGCGACTCATCTGCGATTGATATGGACCACTATGATGGTCGCTTCATATAAAAGTGTGCCGGCAACCAAAACCATCCACCCCACTGAAGAACTGCTCGGTCGAACTACACTGGTTCTACCAATGAGAAATCTTTCGGATTGTTCTTTTAATACATTGAAAAATAATTTAACATACAAGGACATCTGTAGTGAATATATTTATTATCATAAAATATCTAAATATCTATATAATACTTGCGCTTCCTATACTAATACCTAGAAAACTTATCTACTTATAATAATAATCATTCTTACTTATATTCATCTCATTTTAAAGAAAAAGTCAATCTCTACGATTCGAAGTTTTCACATAAAGATAAAAAACAAGAACCACAATAAATGTAATACAATACTGCCCGCACGAGAAACTTTTAAATATACGATTGATATTTGGCAAAATAATTTTCTCGACCATAATTCTTAGAGAAACGGAGACCTTTAGATAATTATTGTTTAAGAAGAACAAATTTTTAGTTGATCTATAAGAAATATCTAATAATTTTTGCAAAAGTAAATTTGGGAAAACAATTTTTTATGTACTAGACACTGCGTGTTACCGGTCTGACGCGCAATGGGTCCCGGATTCGATTTTCGGCCAGACTGAATGATGAGTTTGAATTCATGTTCTGGGTCTGGGTGTTTGTGTATTCGTCTTGTGTGGCCATGGCACCCACGACACAGGAGTAATTCCTAATGTGGGGCTATGAATGTAGAAAGTGTGTGTGTGTGTGTGTGTCTGTATATAAATATGGCATTTTGTTCATTGTGAAAAAAAAGGTCGCTCAAGTTGAAAGAAATAAATATGACGAATATTTCTATTTCCAAACATAATTTGGGAAATCGGTGAAAAAAAAACTTTTAAAAGGAAAGTAATACATATCCAAAAGATCATATCACATTTTTTCATTCCATTGGGGCACACGCCATTCTTAACTTTATTTTACCTAAATCCACGTATTCGAAACGCGTAACATAAATAAGAATGATTACTTATATATTTCATTTATTAAGTTCATATAAATAAAATACTGCGTTTTTAGTACCAATGAAGAAAAAATATAATGTAAGAATTGAGAGCTATAAAATTAAGGTTGTCTTTTTTATCCGTTAGAAGTAGCAAACGAGCATGCAGTCCACTCGATGTCAAACATGGGTGCTATCGGAAGACAATCACAGATGCGTTGCTACTCCCGAGGACTAATTGGACCTACTTAAGCAAAACAGAAACAACCCACACAACGACAGTTTTGAGAAAAAGCCATTTTTGTCCAATTTTTGTATACTGGATAATTTTAGGGTATTTTTAATAAAATCTATTTACAATGTTGCACAAAATAATTTGTTCTATGTATACAAACATGATATTATTGAAAATCATCAACATTTTTAATAATAATAGGAGGAAAACTCGTTGGTTCCTTTTTGCAAAAGTAGGTACCAATTGTAAGATGGTCACCTCATATAAAAGTGTGCCGGCAATCACTCCCTTTCACCTCATGCAAAAACTACTTTACGCTAGAAAAAGTGTGGCGGTCGAACCACACTTGATATATTGAAATGAAATTAAATGTCTTTATTTTGCAAAGGCCTACCGTCACTTACAAATTGTCAGTAACATATATATTTTTTCCACACTACCACCGGATCGGAGCACAACCTCAACTGAGAAGATCCGGCAAGAAACTCAGTGGGTTTGTCTGTTTTCTTTGTATATCTTTTTTTATTGCCATATTGTTTTTACATTGGTTAAAAGTTAGCTCCAGTATCTTGCCTTATATTTAGTATCTTGAATGGTCCTAAAAACGCAGTATAAACTATCTAATAAAAATTGAATACAAAAAGCTCGTTAGCATAATATAATCATAATTGCTAAGATTATAAGTATAATTCCTAAGAATTATTATCTAAAAAAATTTGGCTGCCCCCGATTATTGTACCACACTTAGGCTTCCGTGTTGAGTATCCATATAGTTGGTATAATTAAAATTATACAATCTATAAAATTGACAGTAGACGAAAAGGTATAATAACATTTAGTCATGAATAAATTTTATTTTATGATAACACTAGTTGACACAGCGAACTTCGTTCCGCCTAAAAGTCAAACATCTAAAATTATTAGTGATTTTCTATTATCTTATACATGTATTACACTTAAAAATCTTCCTCTTGAATCACTCTATCTATAAAAAAACTACATTAAAATCCGTAGTACTTTTAAAGATCTAAGCATACATAGGGACAGACAGCGAGAAGCGACTTTGTTTTATACTATGTAGTGATTTAGCTGGCCGGAATCGAACTAGGGAACTAGCTCATTACAAGAATCACGCCAGGATTCAACAATGCCAATTTGTATCATAGACTGGTGTTAAAACATAAATGTTTACCCCTATAACGTAAACTTGAACTCCATAAATAATAATATTATAAAAAATATTATGTATTTAACATGGAAATAAATAATTTCAACGTTGAACCTTGAGTTGAGTTGAACCTTGAATCGAATTTTAATTTACTAATCAATTACTGCTTTTAATCAAATACCAAATATGTTATTATACCTTTTCACATAAAATATAATTACATATACTTGTCATGTTTCAATCAACATTAATTTACTTAAAAAAGTGAATCACATCAAAAAAAGTTGAATCAAAATCATAAAGAAATCACAATTTAGAATCAAAATAACAAACATAATGAGCGACACATAATTAATAATTTCGACATAAATTATTAGGAGGGTAGTTTGAATTTAGCGTAGATGGCGCGTCTGTATTGAGTGGAAAATAGTTCTAAATGACTGAACTACCCACTAAAAATATCTCATTTGAGAACTACAATGCAAAAGTGAAGGATTATAATTCTGCATTCAGTAATCGAACACAGAAGTCGAGGTTTTTTGCGAAAAAACCTTGTTTTTATTGTAATTTCACCAAAAGAATGTTCTCTACGCGAGGGAGAAGAAAAAAGTGTGTTTAATAATAAAAAGTCAGTTAAAACTTCGCGATAAATGCAATACTTGCGCTAAATTAAGTGATCATTGTTAACTTAAATGCATTACATGCGCCCACTAACTCAAAACTACCCCCAGTTTTGAATAAATAATGGTATTACTTTTTTCATGTCTTGGAGTCTGCTATAACAGTACCTGCAATAAAAAAAAATTAAAATATTAATAAAATAACTAATAACTAATGATAAATGTATTGAAGGAGTGACGTAGAAATGCCATCTTTATTTAACTTTAGATAAAATTATAATTCTGAGGCTTTTTTATAATGGCAAATAGGAATGCAGTGTCCCCTTTTTATCTGATTGAAATAGCAAACGAGCATAGGTACCGCCGCCACACCTATTTCTAGCGTGAAGCATTTCTTGCGTTTCGATGGAAGGGCGTAGTTGCCGGCACACTTTTATATGATTCTCGGGAGTAGCAACGCAATCTGTGATTGACTTCAGATGGAACCCATGTTCTGTATGAAATTGCTTACAGATGTCTATATGGGCGGCAGTGACAATAGACTATCTCATTTTTTAATTTACGACAAACGTACGATCGCAAAAATGTAACCGTAGGTACCTGTTACTACCGACTTTTCCATAGTTTATTAAATCTGTTAAATAATTTTAGAATGAAAATTTGTAATTGGCCTTCTTTTTTCTACTGGTATATGTTTGTACAACTGTAAGTTCCTAGCTAATGCCATGTCAACCCATTATTGTCCCACTGCTGGGCACGGGTCTTCTCTCAGAATGAGAGAGTTTAGGCCACAGTCCACCGCGCTGGCCAAGGACGAATTGGTGGACTTCACACACCTTTGAGAACTTTTTTTTTTTAAGAACTCTCGGGTGTGTAGGTTTCCTCACGATGTTTTCCTTCACCGAAAAGCAGTGATAATTAATTTATAATACGCACATAAATCAGTGGTGCGTGGCTGGGTTTGAACCTCGGACCTCCCGATTGAGAGGGCAAGTTTCAACCATTAGGCTATCACTGCTCTCCCATTAGGCTCCTAGCTATAAGTTTTCCGAAATAAATAAAAAAAAAATCCCTACCACCTCCGGCCACTAACCTCACACGCTATCAGCGGGGCTCTGGAACTCGGCGAGCGCGTGCACGGGGCTCGGCTGCTTCTTCTGGCTGCCGCGCCGCACCTTCGCGCGCACCTCCTCCGGCTTCTCCGGCCGGATGAGCGGCTTCTTCTCCGGCGCCTTCATCCGCCACACCACTATCGGCGACTGCGTTCAAAACGGCGTGTGTTATTGTAAGCAGCCCCTCTCAAGTGAGTCGGAATAATTTGGATGTATTTAAATCATAATACAGAAAGAATTTAAAGTAAATAATACAAATATTTGAATGGATTCGTTACAAAAAAAATTGCGGACACAAACTTATAATATTCTCGTGAGAAAAAGGACTTGAATGGTATAAATAGTACATAAAGTGATAGTAAAAATTTATGCCAAAGTGACTGTGATAGGCTTTTATGAAGACGCGTTAAGTGTACGATAGAACGATATACGATTTCGTTTATGGGCTAAAAAGCAAAGAGAATAAAAAAATGTGTGCGTGTACTAGCGTACACTCGTACGAAGTGAAACTTCTTTATGACGTTATTTTTCAAAAAATAATTTACTAAAAGGCTTTTATTACACTTTATCTAATAATCTAATCTATAATATCTATCTAATATCACACGTGTAGGGATAAGAAAAAGATGGCGCGTAACGAAAAAATGTTACACTAATTTTTTTTCCAACCCCGATAAAGAAGTTTCTTTAACTTCAACAACCCCGATAAAGAAGTTTCACTTCAAAAACATAATATTTTATAAATTAAGAAAAAATATATAATTGACGAACGATGATTAGACAAAAAAGTTAGTATTTCACAAATATAATGCATATTTGTTGGTATAAAATGTTATGACCAGATAAAAAAAATCAATTATAACAATTTAGATGAAACAATAATATACTACTTTAAATAAGCTGTACTAATAATCAACTTCTACATAGAGGGTTGGTAAATGAATTACGCCATCTACAATATCAATAAATTTTCGATTTTTTTCCTTTTTCGCCCATACTTGTTAGACGCGATCGTCTAATCCCTCTTCTATACACATATGTGTATAGAGGAGGGGGGAGGGGGGGGGGGTAGACGATACTCTATACACATATATGTGTCCATGTTGCAATATTCAGTAATATGTGATTTTAATTATTTCTTCAGACTCCTCTCTCTCGAGCTCCGTCCCTTCAAACCTATGGCGTAATTCATAAACCATCCTCATAATAAATACATACATATATTTAAATACAAAATACACTTACAAGAGACACGCTACGTCCAGGC